>JAAALK010000287.1:62690313-63174203 GCA_019279435.1 Zizania palustris | reverse complement strand
TTGTGGGCGAGGCTAGGTGCACAACTAGCGCACACCAGAGGTCATCATCTAGTGAGTCATTAAGGAATCGAGCATATCCATCCAGTACCTAGTCCTAACAAGGACCAACTATGAGGACTAGGCGCTCCTCATGATGGTGAACCTGTAGACACATGGGATCTAGTATGTCGTGGAGCCAGATGACAACGAGGAGGTCAAGTACCATGATGATCAGTTGGTTCTAGCGCCCATCCTTCATGTGGTTCCCTCAGAGATGCTTCACTCACTATCCATGAAGTGAACAACACAAAAGGCATGAGAGGCGATCAAGATGGTGCATGCCGGCAAGCAGCGCATTTGGGAGGTAAATGAATAGTGCCTTCAAGGATGGAGAAAACATCGATGACTTCTCGATATGAATCAACTCTCGATCGAGGATGCTTGGCAGCAACCTTCCAGAGACTGAGATCACCAAGAAGCTTCTCAACATCATCCCAAACCATCTTTCCCAGGTGGCAATCGCCATCAATGCCCTCCTCGATATGAATCAACTCTCGATTGAGGAGTTCATTGGACGACTTCACGTGGTGGAGCAACAGAGGGCCAAGCCACATCCCATCATCGACAAGGGTGGACATCTCTTGCTCACAAAGGAGCAGTTGATAGCACGGCTCAAGATCCATGAGAGCAGTGAGGGCACTTCCAGCAGGTCCTTGAGTGGTGCTAAGAAGCAGGGCAACAAACATTGTCGGGGAAAGGTGACACAAAATAAACCGATGACCAATGCCACAATTGTGGAAAGACGGTTCATGGGGCAAAGGACTACTGGTCGAACCCAAAGAAGGCACAAACACACATGGTGGCCGGCAAAGAGGTGAACGAGATGCTCATGATGGCACAAGCCGTTAAGATGTAGCCTGTCATCTCCATGTCAATGATGGGCTTAACAATGCTGACTTCTTCACCAACAAACGGTGATCTTCTTCATTTGGTGGATGCAAAAGTCTTTGCCCAAATCGAGGAGGAGGCTATGCTATTTGGTACCTTAACACCGGAGTGACGAACCCAATGATGGGGAAGCACGAGGTGTTCGCCAACCTCGACACCACCATCATTGGCACCATCAAGTTCGGAGATAGATCATAGGTGAAGATCAAGGGTCATTGGATGATACTCTTGGCCTGCAAGAATGACACACACTAGGGACTCACCAGTGTGTACTTCATCAGCATCGGCCAGCTCGATAAAAGTGGGTGTGAGGCACTTGTTTGCGCTAGAGTGATGAAGATCCATGACCGGAACTACAAGCTCCTAGTGCGGGTTGTAAGATCAGTGAACCGACTCTACATCATTAACCTCACTCTCATGCGCCTTATGTGCCTCTCTATGCGGAGCTTCAATGAGGTGTGGTGTTGGCACACAAATTATGGTCATGTTAGTTTCCATTCATTAAGGAAATTGTTGTGGGGGAGATGGTTTGAAGCTTGCTGTACATTGACCATGTCAAATAGGTGTGCGAAAGATGCTTAGTGGGAATGCAGAGGCATGTGCCATTCCTAGGGAAGGTGAAGAACTTCAACGTATAACTCCTTTAGTTAGTTCATGTCCCGTCATGCCATCGACTCCAAGGGTAAATTGCTACTTCTTGTTGGTAGTCAACGATGTGAGCCGCAGATGTGTCTCACTCTCCTAGTCAGCAAGGATCAAGCGGCGAAGACCATCAAGCATTTAATCGGCTAAAAACTAAATCTGTTGCGTACTGATCATGGTGACGAGTTTACTTCGATGAAGTTTGGAGACTGTTATGCAGAACACAGTGTGCAACAACAATTCATGGCCCTATACTCCCCACAATAGAATGGCATCATTGAACGCCAGAACTGTTTGACTCCCCACAACAAAATGGCATCATTGAACGCCAGAACCAAATGGTGGTCACCATGGTGCGAACGATGATGAAGGCCAAGGGACTACCAGTTCGATTTTGGGGGGAGCCAGTGTCTACCACAGTTTCCTCCTAAATCAAGTGCTGATGCGACACCTTGAGGGAAAGATGTCATATGAAGCTTAACATGGCGTTTGGATGGTGATCCACTTCCTCTGCACTTTTGGCTGCATCACACACGTCAAGGACACGATACCAAACCTTAAGAAACTTGATGATCGAAGCAAGCCAATGATCTTCGTCGACTATGAGGGCGACTCAAAGGCCTACCAGGTCTATGATCCTAGTACTCACTATGTTCATGTCACACGCGGCATCATGATTGATGAATTAGTATGATGGGATTGGAACGCACGAGGTAGAGGAGATCCTAATGACCACAATGACTTCACGATTGAGTACTTCATGGGGATATCCACTGACACTGCTTCCTTTTCCTTACCATCACCGGCGACACTAGCAACCACACCAATGGTAGGTGGATCACATGTTGGCACGCTGGATACTAGAGCATCATGCCCTAGCACGATGGGAGCATTCCCTAGCACGTCAGGCATGGTAAAGACCGTATCTAGCATGTGCGTGTCGGGCATGGCATGATCTGGCACATGCATGTTGGGCACAACCAAATATGGCGCATGCATGTCGGGTGCGGTCAGATCTAGCCAAGGCATGGCCGAATCTAGACTAGGCATGGCTGACATGGCTGGAGTAGGTGCGTCACGAGCGGGCATAGGCATGGTAAGGTCTGACACCAACACACTGGGAACGTGCGCTGGTGCACCGAGATCTAGCACCATCACATCTAGCACAGGAGCTGGTCCGATGAGAGCTTGGCTTGGCATGACAGGAGTATGCTCTAGGGTGATGGGAGTGCACGCGGGTGGACTGGACGTGCCATGCACCGCCACACAAGGCTTGATGAGGACTGATGACCTCTCATTTGTAGCAATGATTCCTAGTTTCATGATGCTAGGCGGCGTGTAGGGAGGTGTTTCTTCAGTGACTCCTTGTTGACGCCAAGATTTGGTAGAAGCCCAGGCCCACCAAGGATGCCACGCGGTCAATAGAAATCAAGGAGGTCCAATCAAGGAAAGTCAAATAAGCCCATCCATGACGTATGCATGATCAGATAAGAAGAGCCGATGGAGATAAGAGCGGAAAGAAGATGAATATTATCTGGAATCGGTTAAGATAATATGCTTGGACGACAAGTCTCCAGACTATAAATATGTACCCCTAGTTAGATTAGAAACACATAACTCTATCAAACAACTACTAGGCGCATCACCACCCTTGGCTTCCAAGGTTATCCCGGTGGGATTCTACACTCGGAGCTGGGCTGCATCATTTCGATCTCTAGCGAAGAGGTGAGTCCCGCCACCCTCGATGTCCGTGTCGACTAGGTCAGTATCCTCATGACTGCATCCGTTTTGATCACTTGAGGAGAACGTCAAAACAATACGGTCGCTAGTTGTTCTCAGTGTATTAGCTAGGTCTAAGGCTACATCAGATTGATCTCTTAGATGGATGTGATCTAGGTGTGGTAGTTTGAGGCTTCAGCGGTTAAGTCCGACATCTCATGCTATTGTATCCTTTTCATGTTGTATACCGTTCATCTAACTAAAGCATGCCTGATACTTTGACATATTATTAAGATCATCGTGATTAGATATTGTCTTGATTAGGCCCAATCTAGTTATTATGATGATTTTTATGATATAGACATGTTATCTAACACGTTTTATTTATTTCTATTAGAGTACAAGCCGACGGGTTATCTTCAATTCAACGCCACATCTTATAAGCCATCGGAAAATCACTCATCGGCCTATGTGGTAAACTACTCATCTTATCGGCCAATGGCACGCTCGCTCGATTTCTTCCTCCTTGGTCATCGGCTCTATGGCCGATAGGCATGATATTCCATGAATATCCCATCCTCATCGCGGTCATCGACTCGATAGCCGATAGGCTATAATACTGTTCGTATTTTTCTGTTTAACCTTATCAATTGCAGGGTCAAACTGATTTGCACACCTTGAACCCTTTTTCTAAGAACATAGGACCTACATTGGAGTTAAGCAGATCTCCCAAGCCACATGTGTGTCAAAGTGTGACCAAAAAACGCACCAACACGCTTTTTGGCACACCTAGTGGGACCATTTTTAGTGACTCAGCCATGACGAGCGAAGAACAGACGACGAAATTAAACCAACCCACAATGAACAACCCGAATCCACCCTGTGAAGACCGCATTGACTAGACGGAGGGGAAGCTCGGTCAAGGTTTCACTGCAGCCGATGAACTTCAAGAAGTAGACATCGGGCCTGGCGACGGACCGAGGCCAACCTTTGTAAGTGCTCAACTCCCTAACGAGATAAAAAGTGAGATAGTCACATTACTGCAAGAATATCATGATTGTTTCACATGGGAATATCATGAGATGCTAGGTTTAAGCCGATCGATTGTGGAACATCAGCTGCCAATAAAATAGGGATATCAGCCATTCAAGTAGTCAGCTCGGCTATTCAGAGCGGAAATATACCCAGACATTAAGGCCAATGTAAGAAGATTATATGATGCGGGGTTCATAAGGCTGCACCGATATGCAGAATGGGTGTCGAACATAGTACCCGTATGGAAGAAGAGTGGAAAGCTTAGAATATGTGTCGACTTCAGGGATCTTAATAAGGTGACTCCGAAGGATGAATACCCAATGCTGATCGTGGATTTGTTGGTGGATGCCACACCGGGTCATAAGATCATCAGCTTCATGGACGGGAATGCAGGCTATAATCAGATTTTCATGGCCGACGAAGACATCCACAAAATAGCCTTCCGGTGCCCACGCGCCATTAGATTTTATGAGTGGGTGGTGATGACCTTCAGCCTGAAAAATGCCAGAGCAACGTTTCAGAGAGCCATGAACTATATTTTCCATGACTTGATCGACCTACTAGTAGAAATATACATTGATGATGTGGTGGTAAAATCAAGGAGCATTAAAGACCATGTGGACGATCTACGTCAAGTTTTGGAGAGGGCCAAGAAATACAGATTAAAGATGAACCCCGAAAAGTGTGCCTTCGGTGAATCGGTAGGGAAGTTCCTGGGCTTTATTGTGCACGAGAGAGGGATCAAGATCAGCCAGCACATTGTTGAGGCCATTACAAACACTCAGCCCCTACCGATAAAACCGAATTATAGTCATTGATCGGGAAGATAAATTTCCTCAAGAGGTTCATAGCAAACCTCTCAAAGAGAATAGAGTTGTTCACTCCATTTCTAAAGCTAAAGCCAGGCTAGGAATTCACATGGGGGAGATAAGCAGCAGAGAGATTTTGACGAGATCAAAGAATACCTAAGATCACCGCTAGTACTAATGCCGCCACATAAAGGGGCCCCATTAAAGTTATATTTATCGACCGATGAGGAGCCATGCTGAATAGCATGGGCCTCATGGCTCCAGATGTGATGAGTCATTGTCAACGATAGTCAACGAGGACAGAAGAAGAGAAGAGATATGCTGTTTCATGGGCCGCGTGTGACTCAGGTACACGGGCAGCGAGCGACTGTCGGGCAGAGAAGGCTGCGAAGTCAGGCTGGCCCAATCCAGGTACATGGGCCAGAAGCAGTAGAAGACCCACTGGGCTGTTGACCAGGACTGTCTCAGGTACACGGGCGGTGAGCGATTGTCGGGCTGAGAGAGCTGCGGAGTCGGGCCGGCCCAATCCGGGTACCTGGTGCAAAGTCGGTGGAGGCTTTGTCAGTTTTGGCGCAAAACTGACAACCGTCGATCTTGTATCCGACTGTCGAGAAGAGAAGCCGTAGTCGCTACGAAAACTTAGCTTCCGGATAAGTCATCTGTAACTCTAGGCCCACAGTCAGTCAGTCGTGTCTGTAAAAATACCTAAGGGCAGTAGAGTCTTTTCCTTTATCCTTGCGTCTGTAAAAACCCTAAGGGGCAGGTGGAATGTTCCTAGTGTTGGGAGCCTATAAATAGGACCCCAATCCCTAGGGTTTGGACTACCCCTTTGTGCTGAAATCAAATCCACTCTTTTGGGTCACTTTTTGTCTCTTGCATTGTCTCTCTCCTCTTTACTCATGTTTGCGCCGCCAGGAAGATTTACTCTTGTTGTTGTTCTGCATTTATTGTTCAGTGAAGTTTCTAGTCACAAACCGTGTGCAGCAACATCTGAGTTTTTATTTGCTTCATTTCTCTTTCACAGCAACTGTTTCCTTTGATTTTGAGGCTTCGGAAGCTTCTCTGTTGCTTGTGTTCTTCATGAGTAGTAGTACTAGTTCTTGCTGTTGCAAGTAGTACTACTACTGTTGCTACAGCTCTCTGTGGCAGCTTTTCACCTTCTCTGCACTGCTTTTTGATCGAAGCTGACAGGTTCCAGAACCTTTTCTGGCTGTTTCTGGCGAAGCTACCTTCTCTGTTCGAAGCCCCCTCAGCTCCGTGAGGCAGGCTTCGATCTAACATCTTCAAAGCCTTCGCTCAAACTGCGAACTTCGGTATTTGTGTCTGAGTTGCTAGCTTCGATGTTCTTTCAGAATGGACAGCATCACATACTTCGAACAAACATACTCCGAATCTAGCTGTTCGAAGAGCACACTTCAATAGGCTTCGAAGTTGGGTTCGAAGCTTGTCTTTTCTGATAGACTTCGTTTTGATTTCCTTGTGGCGTGTAAACCTTCGGTTCTCCTTCCGAAGCTTTCCCTGTTCGAAGATAGAGTGTAGGCTTCGGACTTGATTTTCTGTCGTGTGACAGACTTCGCTTCTTTGTTCGAAGGTTGTCCTTTTGTGTGTTGTGTTCGAAGCTTTCAGTTCGAAGGTTTTGCTTCGAAGCTTTCGGTTCAAAGTTGTGTTCGAAGTTTTGTCTTCGAAGTGCACACTTCGAAGCAGGCTCCGACTCTGTTACTTTGCTCCGAAGCTCTTGGTTCGAAGCCGTGTTTGAAGTCTTGACTTCGAAGTACATACTTCGAACCTAGCTCCGGCATTGTCATACTTCGCTCCGAAGTACACTTCGCAACTTGCCTCTTCGAACTAGGTTAGACCGTAACACCTTCGGCATCTCAGACAGACTCCGTCACCAACCTCCGAAGCAGACCTCGACGTGCGAAGGGGGCTTCGCCAAGTTCCGAACAGGAGACAACTTTGAACAGTAACTTCTCTTTTCATCTTATACATTTTTAGATCATTTCATTGAGAAGTTTAGGCCTGTTACAACTTGTTCATCTGCCTAGTTGCACTACTTTAGATTTACACTGTTTATCATCAGTTGCTTCTAGGTTAGAAACCTTTAGACTTAGGCCTTCTGTTTATTTTCTGCTGCTTAGTATTTTGAGGTGCGTTGGGTATTGGGAACAGGCCATTGATTCGAAAGAATTTTTAAGGCGCCCATTCACCCCCCCTCTGGTCGCTACTTTCGGTCCTACAAGTGGTATCAGAGCAAGGTTAGGGTTTTTCCATACCTTAACCGGTTCTAAACCTCAGTAGTGACTATGACGTCTCCTGGCAAGGTCCCGTCCTTGGAAGCCTATGGCTATAATTATTGGAAGACTCGCATGCGAGCCTATCTCATGAGCCAGGGTTCGGACATATGGGACATTTGCGTTCACACCACGTTTGTCATTTTGCCAGTTACTGAGCAAGGTACTGCTGGTATCATTGCTCAACATCTGAGCAACAGTAAGGCTGTGAACATTCTATTTTCTGGCTTAGGTCCCACTGAGTTTGAGCGTGTGAGTCATCTCTCCACTGCGAGAGAGATCTGGGCTACCCTCAAGGCACACCATGAGGGAACAACACAGGTCAAGGCTCGGCTCTATCAGACCTACCGGCGTGAATATGAAAATTTCACACAGAAGCCGGGTGAATCTATTGAAGCTTTGTTTGGTCGCTTTCAGTCGATCATTAACAAGCTTCGGGACAACAAGGCTGAGGGTGCTCAGTTAGTCTCAGATCACGAGCAGGCGCTCAAGGTTCTCCATACCTTGGACCCAAAGATCTGGGAGATCAAGGTATCCTCTATCGTTGAGAGCACTTCTTACGATACCTTGACCATTTCTGAGTTGTTTAGCAAGCTGAAGGCCACTGAGGTAGATATCCAGTTGAGATCAAATCTCACTGGCTCTAGATCAAAATCCCTGGCCCTTGCTACACCTTATGTTGATCCCTCTGCTGTGAGCTGTGCTGGGTTCTCTTTGATGTCTATCACTGAGGACCAGCTTGAGTTGTTGGGAGATGATGATTTGTGTCTCTTTAACAACCGGGTGCGTCGTGTCTATGATAAGAGAATGTTCAAAAGACACGGCACAAAATCCGGATGCTTTGAATGTGGTGATCCAGGACACTTCATCGCCGACTGCCCCAAGCGCAGTGGATACAAGAAGGGCACCGGCAGCAGCTTTCACGACTCCGGCAAGCATGAGAGCCCCCCCTTCAACAAGGGCAAGCCGAAGACCCGGTTCTTCAAGAAGGCCCTGAAGGACTACCGGCGAGAGAACAAGAAGCGCGACAAGGCCTTCTTCGCCGAGATGGAGAAGAGCTACTCCAAGAGATCCACGTCTTCTTCCTCTTCATCGAGCTCAAGCGATGAGGAGATCTCCATCAAGAAGTGGAAGGACAAGGATGATCCGGCGGGCCTCTGCTTCATGGCCTTCGGAGACAAGCCGAAGAGCCGCTCACACCAGCGCCGAAGATCCCGCAAGAGCTTCTGTTCAATGGCTCTTGGGGATAGAGAAGATAAGAGCTCCTCCGACGACTCCGACGACGACGATAGCAAGGTATCATCTTATGAGCGTGAAATTGTTGATTTACTTGAGAGCAATCGTCAGGAGTTGAAGTATCGGGAGAAACTGCTTAGGGGGGCTAAGAAAAAGATAGACCAGTTAGAAAGTGAGCTTGCCGTGGCCAACGGTAGAATAGAAAGTCTATCTTCTTCCCCTTGCTTGGGTGATAGCAGTGAGTGCCCGAAGTGTGAGGTGCTTCTGTGTGACCTGTCGACTCTGAAGTCCAAGTACACAGAAAGGGTTGATGAGAGGGACACTTTGGCCACTGAGCTTGAAAGCGCTCAGCAGGAGCTGAAAAATGCTCAAGCCACTGTCGTCGCACCCTGTGTTGATTGCCCATCTCATCTAGCTGCCTTAGTTGAGCTGAAATCCAAGGGTAATGAACATTTGGGTGACTTAGAGAGGTTGAGAGCTGAGCTTGCGCAGACTAGGCTAGAGCTTGAGACACTGTCAGTTCCACCCACTGTCTGTGAGAACTGTCTGTCTCTTAGAATGGAGCTAATCAAGCTGAAAGCCGAGAAGTCTGTCCAAGTAGAGAGTGAGTGTGAGACCTGCTTGTCTCAGGTGGAGGTTCTAGCTTCCTTGAGAGAGGAGCTAGCAGATTCTCAGAATGAGAACTTTTACCTCCGTTCTATCCTGAGTTGGATCAGTGCCAGAGAGCCACAGCTTGGCATGATGATCCAGCAGTTCAAGAGGCAGGATGGGTTTGGGGTAGGTTACACCTACATCAAGGCTGACTTTGAGAGCGCCATTAGCCGGGCAGTGGAGTGGAGTAAAATGACTCCAGAGCAGAGGTATCCCAAGACTCACTCCACTGAGTCTTCCCAGGCTTGTCAGCCCAAGGATGGAGTGATCCATGAACCACCTAAAGCTCCACCCAAGAAACCTATCTGGGTTCCAAAGCCCAAAAATCTCCACACTTCTCTTGACTCTCTTCCTGGACCCTCTCAGCCCAAGAAGACAACACCAATCACCACTAAGCCCAAGAACCCCAAGCCTCAACCACATCCCAAGAAGCCTACCTATCATTGTGAGTATTGTCAGAGAGACGGGCATCTTGCGGAGTTTTGCTTCAGGAGGAAGCGGGTTGAGAGAGCAGAGAAGGCTCGTAGTGATCAGGAGCAGTTCTACCAGGAGGGTGGTAGACTGCATGTTCCTCGGCGCGGGGAGAGGCTGGAGGCCAGGCCGCGTCGTGTAGGTGGTGGTAGAGGAGACGGTTTTCGTGCCCGTGCTCCAGGTGGTGGTGTTCGTTCCGGCAGAGTTCCAGACCGAGTTGGCTACGGTTCTGGACCTCGTGGCCGTAGAGTTAGGCAAAACCGAGGACCGCGCTTTGAGCCGCGTTTTGGTCCAAACTCTTTTGATGGTTTTCGCTTTCCATCTTTTGAGCAGATGGCTCGACACTGGTTTAGCTCTTTTGCTAAACCTGGTGCCGGACCATTTGCTCCCACTTACAGACACTGATTGTGCAGGACCGGGGACTGGAGGATGTTTGGATTATGGACTCAGGATGTTCTCGCCACATGACGGGACATCGCAGATGGTTCTCCAGTCTCACTCCCCCGAGCTCCAAAGAGTACATCACATTCGGGAACAGCGGTCAAGGGAAAGTAAGTGGCATAGGCTCAATCAGCATTTCAGACCATTTCTCTTTAAAGAATGTTGCTTTGGTTAAAAATCTAAACTTTAATTTAATCTCTGTTTCACAACTTCTTGAGGATGGTTTGGAAGTGCGTTTTAAGAAGGGCAATTCTTCTGTGGTTGATTCTAGAGGGTCTTTGGTTTGTCAGATTTTACCCTTCGGTAAAGTTTTTCGAATTGACTTCTCTAGTTCTTTTGGCCCTTCTCGTTGTTTGATTGCTGGATCTTCTTCTGAGCTCTGGAAGTGGCATAGGAGGTTAGGTCATTTGAGTTTTGATCTGCTATTCAGGTTAAGCTCTATGGACCTCATCCGAGGATTGCCCAAGCTTAAAATGGAGAAGGATCTAGTTTGTCATCCCTGTCGTCATGGTAAAATGGTTGCCGCTTCTCACTCACCTGTGACTCAGGTGATGACTTCGTATCCAGGCGAGCTTTTACATTTGGACACTATAGGTCCAGCTCGGGTACGCTCAGTCGGTGGGAAGTGGTATGCACTTGTGATTGTTGACGACTTTTCTCGTTTCTCGTGGGTGTTCTTTTTGGAGTCTAAGGATGAAACTTTTCAATTTGTCCATGACCTGATTTTGAAGCTGAAGAATGAGAACAATGGTTGGATGCGAGCAATACGCTCCGACAACGGCTCCGAGTTCAAGAACTCTCAGTTCGTCAGCTTCTGTAGTGATCAGGGTCTGGACCTTCAGTTTTCTTCTCCTTACACTCCCCCACAGAACGGCGTTGTGGAACGAAAGAACCGCACGCTAGTTGAGATGGCCAGGACGATGCTCGATGAGCACAGGACTCCTAGGCGTTTTTGGGCTGAAGCCATGAACACGGCTTGCTATCTGGCCAACCGCATTTTTCTTAGAGCTTACATTGGTAAGACATCATATGAGTTGCGGTTTGGCAGACAGCCCAAGGTTAGCCACTTGCGAGCGTTTGGCTGCAAGTGCTTTGTGCTCAAGAAGGGAGGGCATTTGGACAAGTTTGAGTCTCGTTGCTGGGATGGTGTTTTTCTTGGTTATGCATTGCATTCTCGAGGCTTCCGTGTTTGGAACCTCGAATCCCAGCTGCTTGTCGAGACGTGTGAGGTTTCATTTGATGAGTCCTTGCCTTCTTTGAATCCTTCTTTTGAGCTTTCTGGTGATGATGAGCTCGGAGAGTCCATCTTCGAGGAAGATGAGGATACTCCAGCTGCTGTTGAGGGTGGGCCTTCTGCATCCCCCGCAGAGCCCACATCTTCTGGGACTTCGACTGATGATGAGGGCGGACCTCTGATCACTTCTTCCACTTTGATCGAGCCCCATCAGTCGGGTCCAGAGATGCCAGCTGCTGACTCCGGTGAGGTGACTTCAGATCAACAGGGAACCCGAGCAGTTCAGCGTGATCACCCCTCAGAGCTCATCATTGGTGATTTGACTGAGAGGACTTTGCGTTCTTCTGCCTCTCTCGCTGTGTTTGCTGAATCTGCGTTTGTTGCATCTTTTGAGCCCAGAGATGTTTCTCATGCTCTTTCTGATTCTAATTGGATTAATGCTATGGAAGAAGAGCTTGAAAATTTTGTCCGCAATCGGGTTTGGACACTAGTTGAGCCGCCACCAGGATGCAACCCCATAGGCACCAAGTGGGTATTCCAGAACAAACAAGGTGAAGATGGGGTTGTGGTGCGCAACAAGGCTCGACTAGTTGCCCAGGGTTATTGCCAGAGGGAAGGTATTGATTTTGAAGAAACCTTCGCTCCTGTTGCCCGTCTTGAGTCCATTCGTATCCTTCTAGCTTTTGCCGTTTCAAAGGGTTTTAAGCTTTTTCAAATGGACGTTAAGAGTGCTTTTCTGAACGGGTACATAGAAGAGGAGGTTTATGTTAGGCAACCCCCCGGTTTTGAGAACCCTAAGTTTCCTCGACATGTGTTTAAGTTGCACAAAGCTTTATACGGGTTGAAGCAAGCCCCCAGGGCTTGGTATGACCGGTTAAAGCAATTTTTGTTGGGGAAGGGCTTTGTGATGGGTTCTGTGGACAAAACTCTTTTCTTGCTCAGAGATGCTTCAGATTTTTTAGTTGCTCAGATTTATGTGGACGATATTATCTTTGGCGGTACTACTGATTCTCTTGTGTCCAAGTTTTCTGAGCAGATGCACAGTGAGTTTGAGATGAGCCTCATGGGTGAGCTCAAGTATTTCTTAGGGCTCCAGATCAAGCAGACCAAGGACGGCACCTTCATCCACCAAGGTAAGTATACTCGTGACATGCTTAAGAAATTTGACTTTGGTGGAGAATTGAAGCCGCAGATGACCCCGATGGGTACTTCTAGGGCTCTGGACAAGGACGAGAGCGGTGTCAAGGTCAATGAGAGAGAGTTTCGAGGGATGATCGGTTCGCTGTTGTACTTGACGGCAACAAGACCGGACATACAGTTCGCCGTGGGACTTTGCGCGCGTTTTCAGTCTTCACCACGCGCGTCTCACCGGCAGGCTGTCAAGCGCATTTTCAGGTATCTCACCTATGCGCCTGATCTTGGTCTTTATTATTCAGCATCATCATCTCTTGATTTATCTGGCTTTTCGGACGCCGACTTTGGTGGGTGCCGGTTGGATCGCAAGTCGACTTCCGGTACTTGCCAGTTTCTTGGTTCTTCCCTTGTATCTTGGTCTTCTCGAAAGCAATCTGGAGTTGCTCTTTCGACCACAGAGGCTGAGTACGTAGCTGCTGCCAGCTGCTGCTCACAGATGGTTTGGATGATTTCCACTCTATGAGACTTTGGGTTGTTCTTTCCTACCAGGGTTCCATTGTTTTGCGACAGCACTAGTGCTATTAGTGTAGGGAAAAACCCGTGTCTCCATTCAAAAACCAAACATATTGATGTGCGCTTTCACTTCTTGCGGGATCAATATGAGAAAGGTGTCATTGACCTTGTTCATGTTGATACCCATCATCAGTTGGCTGACATTTTTACCAAACCCCTAGATCAGTCTACTTTTGAGCGTTTAAGAGGGGATTTGGGTGTTGTGTATCCTTTTTAGGATATTTTGCGTCAGTTTTCTTTGCTCTTTACTCTTTTCTTGAGTCTTTTTGTGTGTGTTCATATCATACATATTCACATATCACACTTTAGAGATGCTTCTGTTATATGATTGAACTGCTTTACTTATTCTAGCTGGTATATGCTTTTGATTACTTGTCAATGATCATGCTTTGTTTCAGTTCGCTTGATATGTCTGATATCTGTCATATGCATGGCTGTTACGCTTTCAACTTGAAAAAATGATCACCATTGCTTCTGGTAACTAGCATGTGTAGGCTGAGTGCTTCTGCTATCTGTTACATGCCTTGTAGCCAGTTCATCACATAGATGCAGATATGCAACTTGGACATCTTTTTGCTTTCACATGGAAAATGAGCGATAAAAATGATAAAAATGAAAAATGAATGAAAAATTCCATGCCTTTTTTATGCTTAAATTGAAAAGATCCAAGTGGGTTTGCTTTGTCGCATTATATTGTTCTGGACTGCTTACCATAGCACTTTGGTATGAACTAGGACAGTGTAGTGTATGCCAAGACCAATGTCTTAAGCTTCTGATGGTCCAGTTCTGGCCTAGGCTTGACTTGGTCGGTTAGCATAAGGTTTGACATGCAAATAACCCTTGGCAAAAATGACAAAGGAAAATGAAAAAGCCTGAACTTTAAAAGGATAACAAGTTTGCTGAAGCACTTTGTTTTGAAAAATGCTTATCTTGCTAGATATCAGTTAGCTTCTGCATCTCATGCTTTACCTTGCTTGTTTACTAGAAAATGTGGTGATGCTTTTGTTTGCAAAAACTAAAAAATGCGTGCTAAATGACTTTCATTAGATATCATCTCTTGCACTGATCATGCCATGTGTCTTAGACAGTATCTCTTTTGCTATACCTGTTAGATACTGTATTTACAGTCAATCATATCTGAGAAGCATGCTTTCTACACTCCACCTGCACCCCAGTTGCATTCACTGCATATTTTGAGGGGGAGTTGCTTTTCAGGGGGAGTCTGTGTCTCTTTTGATTGCTTGATGAGTTCACTTGTCAACAAGGGGGAGAAAATTTGGGATCAGAGTTTAAGGGGGAGTTCTTACTCTGTTGATATCCTTGTTATGCTAAAATTGCACTCATTTTGAGCTTTTTCGTTTTTGGTTAACCATAATGACCGCTTCTTGCTTTTGTTTGGCTTTTGGTCATTAAGGTTAAACTTTCACCTTATTTTTCGTCTTCTTTGTTCTCTTGTGTTTTGTTTTCGTGTTTCCACATTTGTTTCACAGGTGCTGAAGAGCTGAGAATTGAGGAGTGTTGACAATGCACTCATCAAGGGGGAGATTGAGGAGCCATGTTGAATAGCATGGGCCTCATGGCTCCAGATGTGATGAGTCATTGTCAACGATAGTCAACGAGGACAGAAGAAGAGAAGAGATCTGCTGTTTCATGGGCCGCGTGTGACTCAGGTACACGGGCAGCGAGCGACTGTCGGGCAGAGAAGGCTGCGAAGTCAGGCTGGCCCAATCCAGGTACATGGGCCAGAAGCAGTAGAAGACCCACTGGGCTGTTGACCAGGACTGTCTCAGGTACACGGGCGGTGAGCGATTGTCGGGCTGAGAGAGCTGCGGAGTCGGGCCGGCCCAATCCGGGTACCTGGTGCAAAGTCGGTGGAGGCTTTGTCAGTTTCGGCGCAAAACTGACAACCGTCGATCTTGTATCCGACTGTCGAGAAGAGAAGCCGTAGTCGCTACGAAAACTTAGCTTCCGGATAAGTCATCTGTAACTCTAGGCCCACAGTCAGTCAGTCGTGTCTGTAAAAATACCTAAGGGCAGTAGAGTCTTTTCCTTTATCCTTGCGTCTGTAAAAACCCTAAGGGGCAGGTGGAATGTTCCTAGTGTTGGGAGCCTATAAATAGGACCCCAATCCCTAGGGTTTGGACTACCCCTTTGTGCTGAAATCAAATCCACTCTTTTGGGTCACTTTTTGTCTCTTGCATTGTCTCTCTCCTCTTTACTCCTGTTTGCGCCGCCAGGAAGATTTACTATTGTTGTTGTTCTGCATTTATTGTTCAGTGAAGTTTCTAGTCACAAACCGTGTGCAGCAACATTTGAGTTTTTATTTGCTTCATTTCTCTTTCACAGCAACTGTTTCCTTTGATTTTGAGGCTTCGGAAGCTTCTCTGTTGCTTGTGTTCTTCGTGAGTAGTAGTACTAGTTCTTGCTGTTGCAAGTAGTACTACTACTGTTGCTACAGCTCTCTGTGGCAGCTTTTCACCTTCTCTGCACTGCTTTTTGATCGAAGCTGACAGGTTCCAAAACCTTTTCTGGCTGTTTCTGGCGAAGCTACCTTCTCTGTTCGAAGCCCCCTCAGCTCCGTGAGGCAGGCTTCGATCTAACATCTTCAAAGCCTTCGCTCAAACTGCGTACTTCGGTTTTTGTGTCTGAGTTGCTAGCTTCGATGTTCTTTCAGAATGGACAGCATCACATACTTCGAACAAACATACTCCGAATCTAGCTGTTCGAAGAGCACACTTCAATAGGCTTCGAAGTTGGGTTCGAAGCTTGTCTTTTCTGATAGACTTCGTTTTGATTTCCTTGTGGCGTGTAAACCTTCGGTTCTCCTTCCGAAGCTTTCCCTGTTCGAAGATAGAGTGTAGGCTTCGGACTTGATTTTCTGTCGTGTGACAGACTTCGCTTCTTTGTTCGAAGGTTGTCCTTTTGTGTGTTGTGTTCGAAGCTTTCAGTTCGAAGGTTTTGCTTCGAAGCTTTCGGTTCAAAGTTGTGTTCGAAGTTTTGTCTTCGAAGTGCACACTTCGAAGCAGGCTCCGACTCTGTTACTTTGCTCCGAAGCTCTTGCTCCGAAGCCGTGTTCGAAGTCTTGACTTTGAAGTACATACTTCGAACCTAGCTCCGGCATTGTCATACTTCGCTCCGAAGTACACTTCGCAACTTGCCTCTTCGAACTAGGTTAGACCGTAACACCTTCGGCATCTCGGACAGACTCCGTCACCAACCTCCGAAGCAGACCTCGACGTGCGAAGGGGGCTTCGCCAAGTTCCGAACAGGAGACAACTTTGAACAGTAACTTCTCTTTTCATCTTATACATTTTTAGATCATTTCATTGAGAAGTTTAGGCCTGTTACAACTTGTTCATCTGCCTAGTTGCACTACTTTAGATTTACACTGTTTATCATCAGTTGCTTCTAGGTTAGAAACCTTTAGACTTAGGCCTTCTGTTTATTTTCTGCTGCTTAGTATTTTGAGGTGCGTTGGGTATTGGGAACAGGCCATTGATTCGAAAGAATTTTTAAGGCGCCCATTCACCCCCCCCCTCTGGTCGCTACTTTCGGTCCTACAACCGACGACAAAGTCATTGACGTGGTTTTAATTCAAGAAGTCGATAAGAAGGAAAGAGTGATTTTCTACCTCAATAGGAGGCTTCTAGATGCTGAGACCTAGTACTCGGTGGTGGAAAAGATTTGTTTATGCTTATACTTCGCACGTACCAAGTTGAGACATTATCTGCTCTCGACAGAATGAACTACAGTGTGTAAGACCAATGTCATCAAATATATGCTATCAGTCCTAGTATTGAAGGAATGTATCAGAAAATGGATTCTCGCTCTGTCTGAATTTGATCTTAGGTAGGATTCAGTTAAAGCAATAAAAGGTCAAGCGATAGCCGATTTCATAGTTCAACACAGGGACAAGATGGTGGCTCACGTGGAACCGACACTATGGACATTGTTCTTTGACGGATCGGTATGCCAGTACGGATGTGGTATCGGCTTGGTGTTCATTTTCCTCGGGGGCACCATTTGAATTTGCATACACCATCAAGCCTTTCTCCACCAACAATCAGGTCAAATATGAAGCCGTGCTAAAAGGATTGCAGTTATTGAAAGAAGTGGGTGCCGATATAGCTGAAATTCTCGAAGATTCTTTGCTGGTCATGAGGCAGCTGTAAGATGAATACGAGTGCAAGGATGATGTATTAGGAGAATACCATGATCAGTGCCAAGCTATAATGACAAGTTTCTGAAGCGTGACTTTCACTCACATCCTAAGAGAGCAGAACTCAAAGGCGAACGATTTGGTCCAGACGACGTCAGGATACAAGCCGATGGCTAGATCGATCGAGGTTGAGATTGAGGAGGTAGAGGCTGATGATTGGAGGTATGATATCATTAATTATTTGAAATACCCTTTGATATCAGCACCAAGAAAACTGAGGTATCAAGCAACAAGATACGTCATGTGATGGATATGCCCAAGAAAATTCCGTGTATCGGATGTTCCGATAGGTAGTATCAGAAGTTCCGATTATTTTTTGGACTTGAGTAAGAGATCAGAAGTTTATTCGGAAGTTTCGATATGGTATTGGAAGTTCCGACGATCCGAAATTTCCGATTTTGTAATTAGGAAAATTGTACTGATCGGAAGTTCCGATATGTGTATTGAAAGTTCCGAGGTGGGCAAAAATAGATTGGATTTGTTGCATGTCGTATAGAATCGAGAGACCGAAATATCCTGTTAGAAGTTTCGATCTAGGATCAGAAGTTTTGACGTGTGCAAATAGATTGGATCTGATACAACACAAATCGGTTGTAACCTATTTGTAGGTTTCGATATGTGGACGACAAGGGGATCTCAGGCCTATATAAAGAGAGGAGGAGGTCTTGGAGAATAAGTTTAAGCATAGATTAGACCTAGCCACCAAAGATGTCTCTCCTCCCTTTCTCGGTCTCAATTGTTGAGATCGGGGATTTCCCGTCTCTTATGTGCGGTGCTAGCATGCTGCCGTGGGAGGTACTCCATCCATGTATAGGTGTATACCATGGAGGCGTTGCTCCAATAGCGATGCTCGTGGACTTCAACATGTTATCAACCACGTCATCTTCTCCGATTGGATTGGCGAGGAATGGCCGGGACGAAGCGAGGATAGGCTTGACGCGCTTCTTCGACATCTTCTTCCGCTACACCTAATGCGTATCGTGCTATAAGGTAACGATCTATGATCTCACACGTGCCTAGGTATTGGGCTTAGGGTGAAAATTTTGAATTTGTCAGCTAGAGTAGCTCCTCTATTCCCCAACAGTGGTATCAGAGCCTACGTGCGTATTGTTCGATCTGGATCCCTCATGTATAGAGATACATGGTGGAAAAACAGATTAGATTTATTTCTATCCATGGCAAATCGAAAGTTCCGACACTGATCGGAAGTTCTGATGGTGGATCAGAAGTTCCGATATTGATCGGATGTTTCGATGTCGAATAATGATCTGATATTGATCGGAAGTTCTTGTGGATCGGAAGTTCTGATGCTAGATCGAAAGTTCCAACCTACCTAAATTGAAATTCCTAGCCCGTTGAGCTAAGAGTTTCAGATCTAGAATCAAGTCATTTGTAGATTGCTCGCCTAACTTTGTTTTGCAGAGAATGTTGTGACTGGCATGGCCTTGGATAAATGTGATGTATGAGATGCATTCAATGAATGTAAATTAAATATGGCCCGCGTGTCATGGTTATTTATAGTCCAAGGCTGATGCAAATTTATTACATCTTGTATGTCGTTTCCACGGTGCTTCGGCCCATGTAACTAGTATAGGCTAATGCGAGATAGACTAGTACATTTCATAGAGGCCGGGAGCACACACTCGATGACGGGAGCCATGGAGATGGAGATCGCCATGTGAAGAGGGCCATGCTATGTCACAGTTAATATTATTGCCTGTGATGCTTTCTTATGTTCCTGTTATACTATTGTTGCATGTTTCGTGTGCGCTAAGGACGTTACCATGCTAGAATAGTTTTCCCTCAGAAAATTATGTATTGATGCCCTTTCCAATAGATGCACCCACCAAGGATCTTGCTCATCGATAGTGGGTCTACCAAAGCAGGGCATTATCTTTCATCCTGACTAGTTGGGGTAGAAGTCGGACTTCTGCACGCATAGTATTGGTTTGCTTAACAGGGCTATCAAAATGGTTTTGGGCCTTGGAGCATAGAGTTGGCGTAGAGCATATGATGTTTCTCCAATGACAAGATTCACATACGATGTGATTAGCAAAGTGTTGCTTACCTATGTCACCTAGCTTCTAACATTGATGCCAAAGCTCACTAGGAGTTAGAATGAATATGGATCTTGTGCCACTATTAGTCATTAGAGGGAAAGTGACTAGTTTTAAAATAGTGTAACATCATTTTCTGGATAGAAGATAAACATTGCATAGTGTTGAACCTTGCATTTAATCATTTGTAGATCATAACACCTACTACTTCTTCTGTTAAGAGCACTCCAGTCTTTAATTTACGATCTATTCTTGAACGAGAGAAATTACCTGGAACAAACTTTATGGATTTGTATCAAAATTTGAGAATCGTTCTTAAACAAGAGAAAAATGATTAAGTTCTAGAGGAACCTCACCCCGATGAACCAGGAGAGGATGCTTCTGTAGCTCACAAGCATGCTTATGAGGAGCATGCTAGTGATTCTGTGGATGTCAGCTGTCTAATGCTTGCCTGCATGTCCTCTGAGTTTCAGAAACAATATGAGGAACATGATGCTTATGATATGATCATAAGTCTCAAGGGCATGTTTCAGAACCAGGCAAGGGCAGAGAGATACATTGTGTCTAAGTCCTTGTTTTGGAGTAGGCTTGCTGAAGGGATCCTAGTGAGTCCTCATGTGATCAGGATGATTGGTTACATTGAGACTCTAGAGAGGCTGGGTACCCCACTGGATCCGTACCTAACTATTGATGTCATTCTCCAGTCGCTCCCACTGAGCTTTGAGTCATTCATCATGAATTACAACATGGTTGGACTAGAGAAGACACTAGCTAAGTAGCATGGGATGCCTAAAACTACTGAGGAGAGTATCAGGAAGTCTCCTAATCATGTGTTGTTGGTTCAGAAGGAAGGCAAAAAGAGAAAGAGGAAGGGCAAGGATAAGACTACAAATTCTGTCTCTAGTGCGAAGTATAAACCGATTGGAAAGTCCAAGTCAGGTCCTGCTGGCTCTGATGTGTGTCACCACTGCCACAAGCCTGAGCATTGGAAGTGCAATTGCAAGGTGTATCTGGAAGAACATAAGAACAAGAAAGGAAGTGTGACTTCCACTTTAGGTATTAATGTTATTGAAATTAATCTTGCTACTCGTCCAAATGATTCTTGGGTACTTGATACCGGATCGATGATTCAAACTTGCAAATCATTGCAGGGGCTGAGTAAAATAAGAAAGTGTGCAAGTGGCGAGCTAAATGTCTGCGTCGGGAATGGTTCAAAGGTTGTAGCATTAACCGTCGACGTTTATTCACTATCGCTACTGTCAGTACTAGTTTTGGAGTTAAATAATTGTTATTTCATTCCCGCCTTAAGCAGAAATATCATCTCTTCTTCATGTTTAGAGGAATATGGTTTTGAATTCGTAATAAAGAACAAGTGTTGTTCAATATTTTCTAATGGCATTCCATTAGTGAATGGATTATATATTCTAAGTCTCTAAGATTTACATGTTTATAACATTAGTACTAAGAAACAATGACTCGATGATTTGAATCCTACCTACGTCTGGCATTGTCGTTTGGGTCATATAAATGAGAAGTGCCTGCAGAAGCTCCATAGTGATGGACTTTTGTAGTCATTTGATTTTGAATCATATGACACATGCGAGTCTTGCTTACTTTGAAAAATGACAAAGACGCATTTAACTGAACTGAGTAAGAGGGTAGTGAGCTATTGGCATAGTACATACTGATATGTGTGGTCCAATGAGTCACACAGCTAGGAATGGTTTTCAATACTTTATCACTTTTACCGATGACTTTAGTAGATATGGTTATGTCTACTTGATGAGGCATAAGTGGGAATCCTTCGAAAAGTTCAAGTCATTCCAAAATGAAGTACAAAATCATACGGGTAAAACAATTAAATTTCTACGATCTAATCGTGGGGGTGAATATTTGAGCCATGAGTTTAGTGATCATCTGAAGCAGTGTGGAACTGTTCCACAACTGACTCCACCCGACACGCCGCAATGGAATGGAGTGTCCAAGCGGAGGAATCATACCTTGTTGGACATGGTTCGGTCTATGATGAGTCATGCTGATCTTCCATTATCCTTTTGGGGACTCACTCTAGAAACCACAACTTTCACAATAAATAGTGTTCCATCTAAGTTAGTATATGTTGGCGTAAAAGATTACGCTAACATGTTCTCTACGGATCAAGAACAGAAAAACAGTGAGTTCGTGTTTAAGAACTAACTCAAGCCTCCGCTTGGATAATAGCTTAAGTAGTCCGAATGTGTGTATTAGAATAGCTGGGTATCCGATCCTTATTACAGGGTAAGGAGGGGGGTATTTATAGGCAAAAATGTCTAAGGAAAAGACCTATTTACCCCTTGATTACAACCGACATAGTGGAAACTATTCGGTACCCTGAACAGGGTTAAAATGGTAAAATATACCCAAAGCAAGTAGATAAGCCAAACATCTTATCAATCCTGTCGTTTGGCTCCGAAGCCTCATATCGTGCGGAGGGTTCCTTCGGATCATGGATCGAATCACCCTTCGGCTTCCCGACTCCTTTGCCTTCGAGCATGAACCCATCAGCTCCAAAGATGATAAGTCCTTTTGAGCTGTTAATCTCTAAGTCCTGAAAGTGAAGCATTTTCCCCCAACAGTAGAGAAGACACATATGAGATGTGGTCTGGGAGGCGTCCTAGTTTGTCTTTTCTAAAGATTTTGGGATTTGAGGTGTATGTCAAATGTTTGATGTCAAACAAGCTAACTCCTAAGTATGACAAGTGCTTCTTTGTGGAGGTATCCTAGGGAAACCAAAGGATACTATTTCTATAATAGAGAAGAGGGCAAAGTGTTTGTTGCTCGGAATGGTGTATTCTGTGAGAAAGAGTTTCTCTCAAACGGATTTAGTGGGAGGACAGTTCATCTCGAAGAGGTTCGAGAGCCACTAAAAGGTGTTCCAGATCCCACTGAACAACAATAGGATGCGCAAGGTGTTGTAGAGCCTATTATGCATATGCTAGCCCCACGAAGGTCTAAGAGGGTGAGCCATGCGCCAGAGAGGTTCATGTTTTTTGACCACCGGGCATCACGGCGTGTTGTTGTTGGACAACGACAAGACCAAGACTTATGCAGAAGCAATGATGGGACCAGACTCTAAGAAATGGCTTAGAGCCATTGGATCCGAGTTGGAGTCCATGCGAGAAAACCAAGTTTGGAACTTGGTTGATACACCCGATGGTTTAAAACTATTGAGTGTAAATGGATCTTCAAGAAAAAGATAGATGTTGATGGAAATGTTCACATCTATAAGGCACGATTGGTGGCGAAAGGTTTCTGGAAGATTCAAGGTGTTGATTATGATGAAACATTTTCACCTGTCACCATGCTTAAGTCTATTCGGAGCATCCTAGCAATTGCCGCATTTTATGATTATGAGATATGGCAAATGGATGTCAAGACGGCTTTCCTGAATGGAAACCTAAGTGAGGATGTGTACATGACATAGCCTGAAGGTCTTGACGGTCTGGAAAATGCTAGAAAACTTTGTAAGTTGCAGAAGTCCATTTATGGACGGAAGCAAGCTTCTCGAAGTTGGAATCTTCGCTTTGATGAGGTAGTCAAGGGGTCTAGCTTCATCAAGAATGAAGAAGATCCTTGTGTTTAAAAGAAGGCTAGTGGAAGCTCACTTGTGTTTTTGGTCTTGTATGTGGATGACATTTATTGATCAGAAATGACATTCCTTTGTTGAATGCTGTCAAGACTTCACTGAAAAATAGTTTTTCGATGAAAGATCTTTGAGAGACAGCATACATTTTGGGCATAAAGATCTATAGAGATAGATCAAAGCGGCTAATTGGATTAAGCCAGAGTATGTACATTGACAATGTTTTGAAACAGTTCAAAATGTAGAATTCCGAGAAGGGTTTTCTGCCAATGTCACATGGTACTTCTCTTAGTAAGACTCAGTGTGCTATGACACTTCATGAGATGGAGAAGATGAGTGCGATCCTGTATGCCTCCACAATTGGTTCCAACATGTATGCCATGTTGTGTACACGCCCAGATGTGTCATATGATCGATGTATTACGAGCATGTACCAATCTAACCCGAGTGAAAGTCACCGGGCTGTAGTAAAAAGTATCCTCAAGTACTTGAGAAGGATTGAGGAAATGTTCCTAGTGTACGGTGGTGAAGAGGAGCTCGTTGTAAGTGGTTACACTGATGCTCGCTTTCAGACCGATAAAGATGATTATCAATCACAGTCTGGTTTTGTGTTCTCCCTCAATGGAGGCGCAGTGAGTTGGAATAGTTCCAAGCAAGAGACAATGACTGATTCTACAACAGAATCTGAGTATATCGCCGCTTCAGAAGCTGCGAAGGAGGCCGTTTGGATCAAAAAATTTGTTTCTGATCTGGGTGTTGTTCCTAGTGCGTCCAATCCAGTGGACCTCTATTGTGATAATAGTAGTGCCATTGCACAATCCAAAGAGCCTAGATCATACTAGAAGTCCAAACATATACTTCAGCGATATCACCTGATCCGCGAGATCATTGAGAGAGATGATGTGAAGATTTGTAAGGTGCACACGGATTTGAACATGGCGGATCCATTGACGAAACCTCTTCCACAACCCAAGCATGAGGCGCACTTGAGCTCCATGGGTATTAGATACTTGCGTGAGTGAGTCATGTGTGTGTGGAAGATGCTAGTAGAGTCTATGCTAATGTGTAAGGATAATTGTTATCTTGTTCCTTGAATTAATGTCGTTTACATTTGATTAATGAGTTGACAACTCATTATGTGAAAATATTTGTGTTATAACGATATTGTTCAAAAAGGATCCCTGATCCTTTCATCACGTGTGATAGTGATGACACATAGATTAGCACATCTGACTGATATGATCATGTTTCATAGATCATAGACATAGAGATGTCAAATCAGTGATGTGTACACATGTTGGTGAACATGGTGTTTGATAGACCCATTTGAGATACTGCTGGGATTTTTATTGTAATGTGCCATCAATTGTCATCTCAAATGGTGTACCTACAGAGTCTTTAGACCTAAGATCATCATTTGATTCCAGAATGCGTAGTGACACACTTAGATGCTTCCTAATGCTATTCCGTAACAAGGTTGTAATAAGGGTTGTTTTCAGGTGTTTTGTGAAACATATCATGGGATGTGAGCGGTCAAGATAGAATTTACACCTCCTAATAACAGGAGAGACATCTCTGGGCCCCTCGAGGTATTGGATTGGAAAAGTGCATGGCCATGCCACTATGACTAAAGAGTTAGTCATGATTTGAATCCGATACTTGTTCGAGTGAAAATGTCGAGCTATTCAACAAGGGTGGCACAAATCTCGCCTTGAGCTTGACTAATGTCGTATAGTAAAGGGACTGGTGCTCGAGTATATCAAAGGTTCTGTTGACACAAAAACGTGCTCTCACACTTGGGTCAGTTCGACGATCCAAAAGTGTGCGGATACTTAGTGACAAGCCTAAGCGTAACACAACACCGACGTCGCGTTCTGACTACCCTTAACTGTGGTAAGGGGTGGAGTCGCCAGGTAATCAGATCACACAGAAATAATTCAATTAGTCGAAAGGAGATATATTTAAAACAAAACAAATCAGCAAGCCAAGCGGATCCTGACTGATTCGAAGTGTACAGTTACTAGAGTATCACCGAAGGGTACCTTCAGCATCTGATGCGAAGGGTCTAGCCGAAGGGTTCCTTCGGCGTTCGGACTGATCTGGCCAAAGATGGGCTCCGAACAGATCTCGACGCGACAATCACCTCCGAACATTGGGGTTCGGTGCGAAGTCTCTGACATGATAACATAAGTTAGGCACAGCGCGTAGGCATGACTTCGTCTGACGCTGGGTATGAGCGTGGCGAAGCCTGTCATGGTGAAGCCTGCTGTGAAGAGTGCTGACGCGTGGGACTCGGTCAAACCGACAACAACGTGACGGTCCGGCATAGGCGGTCAAAGCAGTAATTTCGCCGAGGGGTGTTCTAGCAGCCTCCAAAACTAGTCTCCTGGCTCCGGACACCTCCGGTGAAGTGGCTCCGAACGTGGAAACGTACAACAGAATAGATATCAAGTACCAATTCGGCCTAGGGACCGAATTCTGCTAAGTGTTTCACTAGGGAGCGAAGGTAGCAATCTGTTACGCAGATTAGCGGATACTTCACAAGCAAAGTAACAAGGCGATAGAAATCTATTACGTAGATTAATGGATACTTCATAAGTGAAGTAACAAGGATTACCACTGTTCCGAAGTGGCCGTCGGAGTCTTCCAGGCAAACCCACGAAGATTTCTGAAAAGTAAAGGTAAAAGTAAAGGTACGGTTCAAAGCTAGGGCTTTGTGTTGATTTGTGTTGGGGGACTAATGAACCGGCATCACCCCTATATTTATAGCGGCTAGACTTCTAATCTCTAAGCATAATATGGTAGCATTCGGCCTAATCACGCGTAGGGATAAATTTGAGTAGAATCGGACTCAACTCTATCTCTGATCTCCTGCTTGAAGTGGGCCTTCGGCCAGGCCCGCCGAAGCCTGCTCCTCAGGCCGAAGCTTCGGCGAGGTGGGCCGCCGAAAGCTTTCATGCCGAAGGTAGCAGGCCTGTGGAAACTTCCAAAGCCCATAGCTCGATGGGCCTTCGGACCTGTAGGGCTTCGGCCCAGTCCAGGACATGTGTATTTTCGGCCCAAATTACCAAAATTGATATTTTGACAATCTTAGCCATTAATGCCATTTTTTGCTATCAACAGGTTCAACGAAAATTGATTTTGTACACTTCCAGGGGTCAATATGTGCTGCTAGGTACCGATATTGATTATTGAGTTGGAAAGGGTTTCTGGTAAACAACCTTTGGTGTATGAACCTATCAGGTTACACACTTAAGGGGATGGATTAATAAACATGCAAAGAATTGGTTCTTGTGCAAGTGAGAGATTGATGGATATGCCCAAGAAAATTCCGAGTATCGGAAGTTCCAATAGGTAGTATCAGAAGTTTTGATTATTTTCTGGACTCGAGTCAAAGAGCAAAAGTTGCTTCGGAAGTTCCGATATGGTATTGGATGTTTCAATGATCCAGAAGTTCTAATTTTGGAATCGGGAAAATTGTACTAATCGGAAGTTCCGATATGTGCATCGGAAGTTCTGAGGTGGGCGGAATCAGATTGGATCTGTTGCGTGTCATACTGAATCAAGAGACCGAAAACCCTATTGGAAGTTCTGATCTAGGATCGGACGACCAGGGGCTCTTAGGCCTATATAAAGAGAGGAGGAGGAGGTCTTGGAGAATAAGCTTAAGCATTGATTAGACATAGCCACTAAAGACTTCTCTCCTACCTTTCTCGGTCTCAATTGTTGAGATCGGGGATTTCCCGTCTCTCACGTGCGGTGCTAGCACGCTGCTGTTGGATTGAAGGACATACCCAAGAAAATTTCATGGATCGAAAGTTCCTATAGGTATTATCAGAAGTTCTGATTATTTTCTGATCTCGATATAGAGAGCAAATGTTGCTTCGGAAGTTCCGATATGGTATCAGAAGTTCCGACGTGCCAGAAGTTTCGATTTGGAATCAGGGAATTTTGTACTGAATAGATGTTTCGATATGGTATCGGAAGTTATGAGGTGGGCGAAAACAGATTGGATCTGTTGCGTGTCGTGCTGAATTTGGAGACCAAAAAATACCTTATCACAAGTTCCGATCCAGGATCAAAAGTTCCGATGTGGGGTATCAGATTGGATCTGTTATGGATATGAATTAGTAGTAACTAATTTGTGGGTTCTCATATGTCCATGACTAGGGGGCCTTCAGCCCTATATAAAAAGAGGAGGAGGAGGTCTTGGGACAAGGAATAAGCCTAGATTGTATCTAGACACCATAGACTCCTCTATTCCCTTTCTTGATCTCAAACATCAAGGTCGAGGATTTCCCGTCTCTCACGTGTAGTGCTAGCACGCTGCCATGGGTGGAACTCCATCCTTGTATGTGTGGACTCCGTGGAGGCGTTGATCCATAAGCGACGCTCTTGTCCATAACCACGAGGAAGGTGACTTCTTCATCGATTGGATCATCAAGGAACGGCCGAGACAAAGCGAGGATAGGCTTGACGCGCTTCATCAACCTCTTCTTCCGCTACACCTAAAGCGTCAAGTGCTACATGGTACCGATCTATGATCTCACACGCGAATGGGTCTTGGTCTTTAGGGCAGAAATTTTGAATTTGTCAACTAGCGTAGCTCCCCTATTCCCCAACAGTGGTATAATAGCCTATGTGCATAGTGTTCGATCTGGATCCCTCATGTATGGAGATACATGGTGGAAAAACATATTAGATCTGTTTCTATCCATGGCAAATCGGAAGTTCCGATGGCGGATCGGAAGTTCTGATAGTGATCGGATGTTTCGATATCAAATAGTGATTCGATACAGAAAGCAATTGGTGCTGTCCGAAATTCCAATATTTGTCGATTTGGGAGTTCCGATGCTAGATCGAAAGTTCCGACCCGCTTGAATTTGAAAAACTAAGCCTATTGTTTCAGATCCAGAATCCAGTCACTTGTAGATTGCTCGCCTAACTTTGTTTTGCAGAGAATGACGTGACTGGCATGACCTTGGATAAATGTGATGTATGAGATGCATGTAATGAATGTAAATTAAATATGGCCTACGTGTGATGGTTATTTACAGCCCAAGGCTGATGTAAAATTTATTATGGCTTGCATGTCATTTTCGCGGTGCTTTGGCCCATGTAATTAGTATAGGCTTTGTGAGATAGACTAGTACTCTTCATGGAGGCCGGGAGCATGCACTCAATGAAGGGAGCTATGGATATGGAGACAGCCATGTGAAGAAGGTCATGCTATGTCACAGTTAATATGATTTCCTGTGATGCTTTCTTATCTTTCTATTATTCTATTCTTGCATGTTTCGTGTGCTCTAGGGACATTACCGTGCTAGAATAGTTTCCCTAAGAAAATTAAGTGTTGATACTCTTCCCAATATCTGCACCCACAATGGATTTTGATAATTGATAGTGGGTCTGCTAAAGCAGGGTGCTATCTTTTATCTTGGCCAGTTGGAACAGAAATCAGACTTTTGCACACATAGTATTGGTTCACTTGACAAGGCTATCAAATCGGATTTGGGTCTTGAAGCATAGGAGTTGGGGTCGAGCATTGGATGCTTGTCCAATGACAAGTCACATATGACGTGATTAGCAAGGAGTTGCTTACCTATGTCAACTAGCTAGCTTCTAGAAGTGATGCCAAAGCTCACTAGGAGATAGCGTGACCATGGATCTTGCACCACTATTAGTTATGAGAGGGAAAGTGAATGGTTTATATAGTGAGACATCTTTTATTGGATAAAAGATAAACATTGCATAGTGCTGAACCTTGCATTTAATCTTTTGTGGATCATGGCACCACCTACTATTAAGAGCACTCCTGTTTTTAATTTGCAATCTATTCTTGAACGAGATAAATTGTCTGGAACAAATTTTATGGACTGGTACAAAACTTGAGAATTGTTCTCAAGCAAGATAAAAATTGTTCTCAAGCAAGAGAAAAATGATTATGTTCTAGAGGTACCTCACCCCGATGAACCAGGAAAGGATACTTCTGCAGCAGACAAGCATGCTTATGAGAAGCATGCTAGTGATTTCGTGGATGTGAGGTGTCTGATGCTTGCCTGCATGTCCTCTGAGTTTCAAAAACAATATGAGGAACGTGATGCTTGCGATATGATCGTAGGTCTTAAGGGCATGTTTCAGAACCAGGCAAGGGCAGAGAGATACAATGTGTCTAAATGCTTGTTTGGTAGTAGGCTGGCTGAAGGGAGCCTAGTGAGCCCTCATGTGATCAAGATGATTGGTGGCATAGAGACTCTAGAGAGACTGGGCACTCCACTGGATCCATACCTAGCTATTGATGTCATTCTCCAGTCGCTCCTACTAAGCTTTGAGACGTTCATCATAAATTATAACATGGTTGGACTGGAGAAGACTCTAGCTGAGTTGCATGGGATTCTAAAAGCTATCGAGGAGAGTATCAGGAAGACTCCGAACCATGTGATGGTTGTTCAGAAGGAGGGCAAAAAGAGAAGGAGGAAAAGGCTAAGTCTACAAATTCGATCTCTAGTACTAAGCCGACTGGATAGTCTAGGTCAGGTCCTCCCAACTCTGATGAGTGTCACCATTGCCACAAGACTGGGCATTGGAAGCGCAACTGCAAGGTATACTTGGAAGAGTAGAAAAAAGAAGGGAAGTACGACTTTCGCTTCTAGTATTAACGGTTAAACATGCTACTCGTCCAAATGATTCATGGGTATATGATACCAATTCGATAATTCATACTTGCAAATTATTTTAGGGGCTGAGTAGGTCAAGGAAGTGTGCTAGTGGCAAGATGGATGTTTGTGTCGAAAATGGTGCAAGTGTTGCAGCGTTGGCCGTTGTCATTTATTCACTGCCACTACTGTCAAGACTAGTTTAGGAATTGAATAATTTTTATTTCATTCCCACCTTAGGCAAAGACATAATTTCTTCTTCATGTTTAGGAGAAGATATTTTAAATTCGTAATAAAGAACAAGAGTTGTTATGTATTCTCGAATGGTTTGCTTTATGACGTTTGTCCATTAGTGAATGTACTATACATTCTAAGTCTTGAAAATGCGCATGTTTATATCGTTAGTACAAAGAAATGATGACTCAATGATTTGAATCCTAACTACGTATGGCATTGTTGCTTAGGTCATATAAATGAGAGGCGCACACAGAAGCTTCACAGTAATGGAATTTTGGAGTCATTTGATTTTGAATCATATGACGCATGTGAATCTTATTTATTTGGCAATATGACAAAGACGCTTTTCACTAGGTCTAATTGAGAAGGCGAGTGAGCTATTGGTCATAGCACATACTGATGTGTATGGTCCAATGAGCCACATGGCTAGGAATGGGCTCAAGTACTTTATCACTTTGTCTAACAATTTCAGTAGATGTGTCTACTTGATGAGGAGTGAGTGGGAGTCCTTCGAAAAGTTCAAAGGAGCTCACAAGTACAAAATCATATGGGAAAGGCAATTGAATTTCTACGATCGGATCGTGGAGATGAATATTTGAGCCATGAGTTGACGCGCTGATCTTTCATCATCCTTTTGATGTAATGCTCTAGAAACCGACACTCTCACTTTAAATAGAGTTCCATCTAAGAGAGTGATGGGACAAAATCTGAAAAATGGTTTGGAATAATTAAGATCCGAATTAAAATAGATTGGATCTATTTCTGTTTGTAGAACTTAGGAAATTCTGATAGTGATCAGAAGTTCCGATATTTGTCGGATCGGAAGTTTTGATGTTGATCAGAAGTTCCGATGCCAGACAAAGTTTGCGATAGAGGAGTCAGATCAGAAGTTCTGATCTAGATAGATCGAAATCCATATAAAGAACCCAAGTTTGGAACTTGGTGGATCCACCCGATGACGTAAAAACTATTGAGTGATGATGGATTTTAAGGAAAAAGACGTTGATGGAAATGTTCACATCTATAAGGCACGATTTGAGGTGAAAGGTTTTAAAATATTCAAAGTGTTGATTATGATGAAACGATCTTCTCTCATCGTTATGCTTACGTCTGTTCGGATTATTGTAGCAACTGCCACATTTTATGTTTATGAGATATGGCAATCTTTGTTTTGATGAGGTAGTCAAAATGTTTGACTCCATCAAGAATAAAGAAGAGTCTTTTGTTTGCAAAAGGGCTAGTTGGAGCACACTTGTATTTCTGGTTCTATATGTGGATGACATATAGGTGATCAAAAATGATATTCCTTTGTAGAATGCTGAGAAACCAAGGGTTGGTTTCAGTATTTGTGATGAGTGATTGACAGGCTTTTAACCTCTGTTCGAAGGGGTACCTCCGGAAGGGGTTCGGAGGTTGGACCTCCGAAGGGTGTTCGAAGGTGGTTTCACCGAAGGGTGTTCGGTGGTTGGTTGCTGCAGCTGTTGCAGCGGAGTGTGCGTGTCGGAGGGGTCCGACAGTACACGATGACTGGGTGTGTACCGAAGGCTTCGGTACTTTGGGCGGTACACCGGAGTGTGTGTCGGAGGTTGCTAACCCGGTGAGGTCTTCGGAGTACTGGATACACTTGTCTGCTTATCTGTGGTGCGCAGGGACTTCGGAGGCGACGGACAGGTTCGTGGCAGGTGAACCTGGGTCAAGCGGGAGGCTTGATGCCAGGGGAGCGGGGAGCTCCGTCACGGTGGCTGCGAAGGGGGTCCGGGTCGGTCCTCGGGTCGAGGTGCGCCAGGAGAAGGCAGAGAGTGCGGAGCGTGGCTTCGGGTGAAGGTGCTCCGAGACAAAGTCCTCGGAGGAGAGGCACTTCGAAGGTACTCCGAATGGAGTAACTTCGGAGTTGGTTGGAACAAGTCCTCTACGGAGGCAAAGGGTTCGAAGTGTGCTCCGGAGGGAGACATTCGAAGGTGCCCGACGAAGGTCTCAGAAGTCGAGGCGCATCGAAGGCATGGTCCGGGTGAGGCTCGTCGAGGAGTGTGCTCGGGGAGAGACACTACGACGAAGGGCTCATGGAATGCTTCGTGCGGAGGCCTTGGACGAAGGAGGGACTTCGAAGGGTGGTACTCCGAAGGTGGGGCTTCGGAGGGAGGAAGGCTTCGGAGCAAGGCTAGCTCCGGAGCGAGGTTGTCTTGTGGTACTTCGGCTTGCATGGCTTCGGTACACGGACTGACGGAGTTGGAGCTGAGTGAAGCTGCGAAGCCGTGGTCGTCCACTCCGGAGGTGTTGGTGCGAAGGCCCAAGGGCTTTGACGGCTTCGGCTCAAAACCGTCAGTGTATCGGAGGCTATCTTCGGCGAAGCGAAGGCCACCAGGCTCAAGGCTTCTCGCCGAAGCTACCGCACCCTCGCGTGCGAAGGGAGGCTCCAGAAGGTCAAAGACTGCAAAGGCTGACACTGTCTGCTCTGTAAAAAGCTGACGCTGTCCCCTCTGCAAAGCTGACAGAGAAGCCTCCAGAATAAAGTAGGGCTACCTTTTGTACCCCTCTGTTCTGTAGAGACAAAACTGGTGTAAACCCTAGGGGTAAAGTAGTCAATTCCTTTGGGTGAACTGTGGGCTATAAATATGGGGGCTCGGTAGGTAACATTTAACACTTTGAGCATTTACTGTTGAGCTCCTGTAGCCACACACTTCGTTGTATTCATCCAGAGTTCAATTTTATTGTGTTCCTTGTTCAAGCGGCGAAGCCCTTCTTCTGTGTGCTTTTTGCTTGAGCTCGCTTTACATACCTCGCTAGTTGTAGTGCGCCGAAGCCTGTCTAGGCGAAGGGTGTCTTTGTGCGAAGTGTGTTTTTCAGTGTGCTGTCGCTCTGTGTAACAGGAGGCGAGACCTCGCTGCTTACTAGCGAAGCCCTGATCGAAGCCCGTTTTGCTTCTTGTGTCGAAGCCCCTAGCGAAGTCTATTAGTGTGCGTTTAGACCTTCGTGTACGAAGCCCAACACCTGTTGCTGTTGCCAAGTACTTGGTCGAAGTCCTCAGTAGGGTGTCCACTCTTGCGAAGGGTGAAGTGCGAAGCCTGCTCGAAGCACCCTGTGTGCGGAGCCTGCACTGACTTAGCAGAGTAGATTTTCGAGGGTTGATAGTGGAGCGAAGTCTTCTTGGCTTCGAACTTTTGGACCTGCGAAGCCTGCGTTCGGAGCTGTCAAAGCACCTCCGAACCAGACCTCCGAAGGTAGTGTTCGAAGCCTGTTCCGCAGAAGACAGAACTGAAACCGAAGGCTAGTTTTTAGCCCGAAATTTTAAAAGCTCCCATTCACCCCCCCTTTGGTCGCCGTTTCCAGTCCAACAAATGCTGTCAGGACCTTATTGAAAAATGGTTTCTCAATGAAGGACCTTGGAGACACAACATACATTTTTGGCATAAAGATCTATAGAGATAGATCGAAATGGCTAATTGGATTAGGCCAGAATAAAGTACATGGGCAAGGTTTTGAAACAGTTTCAAAATGTTGAATGAGTACGATCCTGTATGACTCTGTGAGCGGGTCATTCATATGTACCATGGATGCGCCCAAATGTGTAGGTACCAGTAAAACCCAGGTGAGAGTCACTAGTCAGTTATAAAAGGGATCCTCATGTACTTGAGAAGAACCGAGGATATGTTCCTAGGACTCGGTAGCAAAGAGGAGATCGATGTAAGGAGTTATACCGATGCTAGCCTTCGGACCAATAAAAGATAATTCTCGATCATAGTCTAGGTTTGTGTTCTGCCTCAACAGAGGCATAGTGAGTTGGAAAGGTTCCAAGCCATAGGCGGTGGCCGATTCTACAATAGTAGCTAAGTATATTGCATCTTTGGAAGCCGCGAAGGAGGTTGTTTTGATCAGAAAGTTTATTTCTGAACTGAGTATTGTTCTTAATATGTCCACTCCATTGGACCTCTATTATGTTAATAGTGGCGCCATTGCATGAGCCAATGAACCTAGATAACACCAGAAGTCCAAACATGTACTTTGGCGATGTCACATGATCCGAGTGATCATAGAGAGAGGTGATATGAAGATTTGCAAGGTGTACACAGATTTGAACATAGCAAGATCTGTTGATAGAGCCGCTTCCATAGCCCTAGTATGAGGCGCATATGAGCTCCATGGGTATGAGATACTTGCGAGAGTGAGTCATGTGTATGTGGGAGTTGCCAGTGATGTCTATGCCAATGTCGGAGATAATTGTTATCTTGTTCCTTGAATAACCGTCGTTTGCATTTAATTAATGAGTACGACTTGTTATGTGAAACTATTTGCTTTATGATGATGTTGTTTAAAAGGGTCCATAATCTTGTCATCATGTGGGACAATGATGATACATGGATTAGCACATCCGACTAATTGATGATTGTGTTTCACAAATCATAGACATGGAGATGTCAAATTAGTGATGTTGACACATGTTGGTGAACATGGTGTTGGACAGACCCATTTGAGATACTGTTGGGATTGTTATTGTAAAGTTCCATCAGTTGTCATCTCAATAGTGTACATGTAGAGTCATTCGACCTGAGATCATCCTTTGATTCCAGAATGCGTAGCGACACACTTAGATGCTTCCTAATGCTATTCCGTAACTGGGTAGTAATAAGGATGTTTTCAGGTGTGTTGTGAAACAAGTCTTGGGATGTGAGTGGTCAAGATGGAATTTACCCCTCCTAATAACGGGAGAGTCGTCTCTAGGTCCCTCGAGCTATTGGATTGGAAAAGTGCATGGCCATACCACTATGACTAAGGAGTTAGTCATGATTTGAATCTGATACTTGATCGAGTGAAATGTCGAGCTAACCAGCAAGGGTGGTACATATCTCGCCTTGAGCTTGACCGACGACGTGTGGTAAAGGGACTGATGCATGCGTATATTAAGGTTCATGAAAAATAATTTTTTTATACTTTCGGGGGTCAATATGTGTTGCTAGTTACCACTATTGATCAGTTAGTCAGAAAGGGTTTCGGGTGAACAACTGTTAGCGTATGAACCTATCGGGTCGCACACTTAAGGGGATGGATTAAGAAACATGCAAAGAATTGGTTCTTGTGCAGGTGGGAGATTGAAGGATATTCCCAAGAAAATTATGTGGATTGGATGTTCCGATAGGTAGTATTGAAAGTTCCAACTATTTTCTGGTCTCGATATAGAGAGCAAATGTTGCTTCAGAAGTTCTGATATGGTATCAGAAGTTTCGACGAGTCAGAAGTTCCGATTCGGAATCGGGGAATTTGTTACTAATCGTAAGTTCCGATATGGTATCAGAAGTTCCGAGGTGGGCGAAAACAGATTGGATCTGTTGCGTGTTGTGCTGAATTTGGAGACCAAAAAAATACCTTGTCGCAAGTTCCGATCCAGGATCGGAAGTTCCGATGTGGGGTATTAGATTATACCTATTACAGATATGAATTAATAGTAACTAATTTATGGGTTCCGAGATGTGCACAACTATGGGGCCTTCAGCCCTATATAAAAAGAGGAGGAGGTCTTGGGATAAGGAATATGCCTAGATTGGATCTAGACACCATAGACTCCTCTCTTCCCTTTCTTGATCTCAAACATTGAGGTCGAGGAGTTCTAGTCTCTCACGTGTAGTGATAGCACGCTACCGTGGGAGGAACTCCATCCCTATATGTGTGGACTCCGTGGAGACGTTTCTCCATAAGCGAGGATAGGCTTGACGCGCTTCATCAACCTCTTCTTCCGCTGCACCTAGCGTGTCAAGTACTATAAGGTACCGATCTAGGATCTCACATGCGCTTGGGTCTTAGGCTTTAGGGCAGAAATTTTGAATTTGCCGGCTAGACTAGCTCCCCTATTCCCCAACAGGGATGTACTCCATCCCTGTATGTGTGGATACAATGGATTCGTTGCTCCAATAGCGACGCTCGTGGACTTCAACATGTGATCAACTACATCATCTTCACTGATTGGATTGGTGAGGAACGGTCGGGAAGAAGCGAGGATAGGCTTGACGTGCTTCTTCGACATATTCTTTCGTTGCACCTAGCGTGTCTCTTGCTATAAGGTAATGATATATATTCTCACACACGTATGGGTCTTGGGCTTAGGGAGGAAATTTTGAATTTGCTGGCTAGCATAGCTCCCCTATTCCCCAACATCATGCTCGGCGAGGACTTATACCACCAGATGACTGATGGGGTCCTTATCAGATGCATAGGTGTTGAAGAGGCTAAAGTGGCAATGTGCGAGGTTCATGATGGTATATGCAGGACACATCAGTCGGCCCAGAAAATGAAATGGTTATTACGAAGGACATGTTACTTTTGGCCAACTATGGTGGAGGATTGCATAACATACTACAAGGGGTGTCAAGATTGTCAGAAATTTGGAACCATCCAGAGGGTACCTGTGTCAATGATGAACCCGATAATCAAACCCTAGTCCTTCAGGGGGTGAGGTATCAATATGATCAGCCAAATCTACCCAGCATCAAGCAAAGGTCACAAGTTCATAATAGCAGCCATTGATTATTTCACAAAATGGGTAGAGGCCATCCTACTCAAGAAAGTCACATCTGCCGATGCCATCAAGTTTATCAGGGAACACATAGTATACCGGTTCGAGATTCCACAAACCTTCACCATAGATCAAGGGACAATTTTTGTATGAGAAGAGTTTCAGCAGTTCACAGACAGAATGGGGATCAAACTCTTGAACTCATCACCATATTATGCGCATGCCAATAGACAAGTGGAGGGATCCAACAAAAGTTTCATCAAGTTGATAAAGCGCAAGATTGACGTACAGTCGAGTCATTGGCACCTGTCCCTAGCAGAGACACTATGGGCTTATCGGATGACACGTCACGGGTCTACTCAAGTACCGTCATATCAACTAGTATACGACCATGAGGCTGTATTTCCATGGGAAAATAATATCGGCTCAAGAAGTATCACATTACAATACCAACTCACAACCGATGATTATTATAATCTGATGATGGATGGCCTAGACGATCTGGTGCAGGTCCGATTGAGAGCCCTCAAGAAGATCGAAGAAAATAAGTCAAGGGTCATTAGGTTCTACAATAAAAGGGTAGTACCGAAATCGTTCGAACAAGGAGAGCTCGTGTGGAAACTTATCCTGCCGATCGTATCTAAGGATAATCGGTTCAGAAATGATCCCCAAATTGGGAAGGGCCATTTTAAATACATCGAGTTGTGCATGGCAATGCCTATTTACTAGAAGGTCTGGACATGGAAGTGTTCGGGAAGGCGTTGAATGGAAAGTATCTAAAGAATTATTTCCCGAGCGTATGGATAAATGCCTAGATATCTTCACACAAGACAGCCGATACTAGTCGTATCATCTTCAGATGGCTGATGCTAGGGCATCATATGCCAGAAAAGCACAATTCAATACTAGGACCACATAAAAGTTAACAATATATACATCTTTGGTTTCTTCAAATTACAAAGCAAAAGCATTACGCAAAAGAACATCTAAACGAACTCCTTTAGGCTGCACCTCAAGATCGGCTTCTTCCTCCATGGTCGATTGAGTCCCTCCAACATGATTAGACAATCTAGGACCGTCTCCCATTTACCCACGCTATGGGGGAGAAGTGTGTGGTGGCCGATATCAGTCCATACTATATCGGCCAGCCACTAAGGCTCATCAAGGGGGCATCATGATCAACATCCTGCATATGATAGGTTTAAATCATATGAGGCAGAAGACAGGGGGATGGACAAAAAAGGGGCCGAAGCACTTACCTCAGGGCCTGCATCGACATCGCCCGAATGAAGCTGTTCCCATTAAAACCGTGAGGAACGGTTGAATATGTGCTCCTTCAACTCGCCCCACCATTCGTGGAAGGCCATGGAATTCGCCCGACAAGTCATCCAGGAGAGGAGACCTTTGATGTGGATCCCATCAGTCATTTGGGAATTGTGTTATCACTCCCAAGCGCTCGTTACCCTCCCACGGGTTTGAATCTGGCCGACAAAGAAAAGATGGGATGGGAGTTGATCGAAGCCCAGTTGACGGGAGAAGACCGATGGGTGATAAAACTCGTAGGAGGACCAATGGGGACGCTCATCGGTGAACTTGATGGGAAGCAAGCAGGGAGAGATTGCAGCTAAGAATATGCAGAAATATTCGCCATCTTGGGATACATTGGGCAAAACCAGCCAGTTGGGAAGTGCATACTCTGAATAAAAACCGAAGGGGAACCAGATGGTCCTGGTGGAGAATCCAAGGTAGAATCTCTTGAAGGAAATGACTAAAGTCATAGAAGAAAAAGGAATAGTGGAAAGAGACGCTGCCACCTCACCCAAGGAAGAGCAGAAACGATAGGTGGGGATGGCCGATTCTGGAAAATTGGTAGGAAAAAGTAATCGGCTAAAGGGGGTTCTTCTAGTGACGTCGTCTATATAAACATTGAGCCAAAGATGGAGGAACAACCAAGGGCCTCTGGGTCGGCTGGTGACGTTACCGGCCGATACAAGATGAAGAAGACGGTAAGTCGCTCCGAGAAGGTAGCGACCGAGTGAGATCCGCACATGGGCGGCAAGTTGCTTGGCTAAAAAACAAAACTAGAAGGTCGGGGCCAGAGTCAGTATGTAGAAGATGAACTCCTCCAACTAGAGGTTCAAGGAAGCGGTGTGTTCAACAATATCTATGGGGCCATTTTCTTGTTGTGCCTCACGATATAGCGGTCCTAGCTGTTGGCTGGCACGACGCTAAGAAGAGAAGAAGGTTGAAAGCGAAAGGAGAGAGGATTGGCCAATGAGTCGATATTTAAATAGGTAAAAAAATGGACGTCAAGCAAGGAGGGACTCATCGGGCCATCAATAAAAATGAAAGCATTCAAAGCATCGGACCAAAAGTAGCACGATGTGGCCAGCATTAGCTCATTCAAATACAGCTCCGCGAGGGAAAGGCCGATGCAGTGACCGATGTCAATGTCATCCCAAAGGGGGCGGTAGACGACTAACACTCTAAGATACCAGTCGCACCAGCCAGGGATAGGAGAAGGGGAATGATCAAAACCATAGCCCCAATCAGAAGAACCCATAGGGGAACGTTTAAAGGGAATCCTACGAGTTTTGGCGTTTATAAAATCAATGGGGTCTAGGTTGCCTAGGGGACCCAAAAAGAAGCTAGAGGGATGAGTAACTATAGGGATTATGATTTGATCCTGTAAGTTCTACCAAAAGAAGATAGACTGTAAGGAAGATGGTTTAGAAAAATCCAAAGGAACAAGGAAAGGTGAGAATGTCAGGGGCTTACCTCGGGGATCGCATAAAGGCTGGCCATCTTTGTATCGCCGGAATGAAGGACAACAAAGAAGGGGAGGGTGACAATTGGTGGCGGTCACAAGAAGCACTAGACACTGGTGGTGGTATGCTTAGGGGTGAAAGCGGAAACAGTAGGTAGAAAGCGTGAAAGGATAAGAAAGGAAAGCCGAATACTTATAGGCCAGGGTGACTCTTCGGCTGCTGCACCAGACTAATCCCGGTAAATAAAAAACGGAGAGGGAAGTTACTCGGGGCCAGAACACGAAGAAATTTTAGAAGATGAAGAGTTTCGGCCAATAGTTAAATAGGTGTGAAAAGATCGTGTGAATCGATAGTTGAAAAGACGGGGTGGGAGGGATAATGGATTTTGTTAATTTCGAAGCATCACCGGCCACTTAATGCTCCAAAACTGGGGGGCATGGGTTGACGCCAAGATTTGGTACAAGCCCAAGCCCACCAAGCACTACTACAAACACCCACTATAGTGGCGGGTAAAAACGTATAGTAGCGGCGGGCAACCAGTCCGCCACTGCTAACCAGGGTTAGCAGTGGCAGGAAGAGTGCCCGCCACCACTGTGTCAACAGCAGTGGCGGGCGCGCTAACGTCATCCGCCCGCCAGTACTATTGCTAGCAGCAGTGGCGGGCAGATGACGTCAGCATGCCCGCCACCACTGTGGATAACAGTAGTGGCTAGCAGATGACGTCATCTACCCTCCACTACTGTGTTATCCCCATATCACAGAAATTTTATATACAACTTAATTCAAACAGCCCCAGAATATATATACAAAAATTCACAGCAGCTCCACAGTAGTAACACAACATACCAAAAACACATTATATTCACAGCTCCACACAACCATCGACAACAGCAACACAATCACACAACAATAATGGGTCTCATCAATTTACAAATTTACAAATTTTACATTTCATGAGACATCAAGTTTACATCTATCAAAACTTCAAAATTAACAATTGTTCACAAATCAACTCCTATATTGCACATCTTTTTGCTTCTGAGCTTCAAAATTCTTCGAAATTTGTTGTGCTCGCCTTTTAGGTCTTCTGGCCTAACCTCTCAGAGTTGGATTCTTGGCCACTTGACCCTCAAGATCGAAGAATACTCCACGCTCATGAATAATTTCATGCATCGTGAAGCGACACATCCTTGATACGATTCCATACATTTTTGCATCAGAGAGTTGGCTCTTCTCAGCAACGGTTGATGGTCGTGATGTCTGCATACGTAACATATAAGTACATACGTTGCATGTTATATTAGATTAACACACAATAAATCAACTTACTTCTTTAGTATCCTCAGAGACTGTCCGCGCAAACTTTCCTAAGTCATTGCTCATGAAATCACAAGTGTAATAACCACAATGCACCGAACCAGGAAGTTGTTTGTGACACTTCAAAATAGACAAAGTTAGAACGATATATAGTTTGGCTTTATTATTTGAAGTAAGAAATTTCAAAATATAATCTTACCGGATAGTTGGTTCTGATATGCATTTATTTTGGCCTTTGTGTATCATGTGGGCCACCTAACTTTTCCACGTAATATTTATATGCACTCTGAAGAACATTTATTATATCTTGATATTATTTTCTGGGTTTGTCGAGAGAGTCGAGCACCCAAACCCTAGAGTTCTTCAGGTATATCAGAAGTGCAATCCAATGATCACTATCGAGAGAAGTAATATGTGATTATGTTAGTTTCATAATCGATAAAACGTGATTATGTTAGTTTCACAATCGATAAAACATGATTAAGTGGATATAGTGTGTATACTTACTTAAAGTAATATGCCCCGGTTATCATTTCTCTATCCATCCATTGAAACATGCACCGCACAATATACAATGCGACATAATTCCTTTTGTTCTTCTTAAGTGCATCTTGGTCTTTATTGAAAATCTTTTTTGAAACTTTTTCCGACCCGCACTCCAGTACTTTGCATCGTTCTAGTTTAGTACTGGGTTCAGTGTACTTTGACTTATCAATGATGGGTTCAAGTACACATATTGATTAGACTTATCACTAAATGAATTCAAACTGCATATGTTATGAAACACTAGTCAATATAAGACATGATTGATTTTTTGCTTTGTATTGACAAAGTAAAAACTACTTACAGGCACCAGAGCATCATGCTTGTGATGTCGGTTCACTTCAAACGGAACATCTGATGGAAGTCGTCGAAAAATAGTACAAGATTAAACTCTAGGCAGTTGAATACTTCTTTTGGAACCTTAATTTCTATTTGCATAACTCCTAACGAAGACGCTTCAAGTTACCAGTCATGAAATGTTTGCATCTCCCAATTCATACTCTTAAGTACTCGTTGGGGTAAGAATGGTTTGTCTGGTTCATACTCGATATAATCATCGTCTTCGTAGGTCCATTGATCCGCAGAAAGTGAGCCCTGCTTTTGTACTAGAGCCTTTAAGGAAGACTCTATGGGCATATAACGTTTCTCGGGCTCGGGCACTAGCACTGGCAGAGGCTCTTAACGTTTCTCTTTTTTGTCGGGCTCAAGCAATAGCACTGGCTCTATCACATGAGGCTCGACCATTGGAACTGATTCTTTCACTTGATCAGGCTCAGCCGCTGGAACTGACTCTTCCACTTGATTAGGCTCGCCACTTTAGGTTATGTCACTTCCTCCACCACGTGTTGATGAGCCATTTGTAGATCTGCCACTTTTTCGGGCACGTGTTCGTTGAGTTCTTGAGCCATTTGACGAGCTGCCACTTTATTGGGCACTGGCTCCTTCTCTGCCTCTTCCTCCATCTCACGCTGATCAACAGGTGATAAAGATCCTAGATTTTGCATATCATGAGATGAAGGATATATGGGGGATTGCGACGAGAAAATAGGCGATCTACTCTGACCTGAACCTTGGTATACTCCACGGGAATAGGACGATTGTGAAATAGATCCCCAAACATAGCAATGCCTCGTGCAGCCTCTTGGGAATGACCTTTGCATCCAATCGGTACATGCAGACTGCATGGTCTGTCCTCTTTGATATAATTTATAGGAAATTTCTCTTGTACTGATCCAATACTGCTTGGTACATCAAGTCATACCTCTAGCACAACTATCTGTCCCACTATAGCCTGCATGATATTTGGATTCTCAATAATAAATACAAAGAAGTGTCTCTCCCACTCTGCATGGCACTCTGCGGCGTCGTCTATGCGTGCTTGACGCTTCTTGTATGTGACACCATCCAGCTTCTTGAAAGTATTCTTCTAGGGTGTTATAGAAGAGACACCTCGGGTGCACCCTCAATGTTCCTCATTTCCGATAGCAGATGTAAGCTACTCATTACATCCCTCGGGCTTGAACTTTCCAACCTTCTCCAACTCAGCAATTTCCTTCGCTTTCTGAAATACTTCACTAGTCTGTGAGTCGGAGAGGATATATTGGCCCTCCGATGTTTTTTATCTCAACCAAGGAGCCATCTCTTAGTGCGCTGATCAGCACCTGAAAACTATTCAGGTAACCCAGCCGCACGGTCCTCCTCTTCCTTTCTACTCCACTCATCCTCCTTGGCCTTATATCCACCTGGGCCAAGTTTCTGTGGGAACTCATTCTTCTTATTAAGTTCTTTGAACATGATGCTCTCTTGTTTGGCTTCTTCCGAGCAATGCTGCAATTTGAATTCGTTCCATTCATTTGGCATGATAAAGCCGTAGTCATTGAGCGGCGACTCTCCTTTCTTAAGGTACTCTGTGTTCAATTTAGTCCTGAATGTACGAAGAGATTTCCCGATAGTCTTCAATGTGGCAGCTTTAGGGTCTTCTAAGCGATCTTCCGGGAATTTATAATGCGCTTTTATATGCTGCCATAATTCATTCTTTGTAGCTTCAGGTATACTCTTCTAGTTTCTCGAAACTATTTTACATCGCTCCCTAGCGAAACATCCACAGTCATTGCACCACTTAGCTATGATTTCTTTCGGCTTCTTTGGAGCCCCATCAACATACACTTCTTCAACCTCGTAGATAGCTGTATGCAGCTTGTTCTTCTCCCATTTTCCTGTCCTCTTCGCATTTGCAGAGGATGTAGTAGCAGCGGGCTCAACAGCTATTGGCTCAGAGGACTCAACAGCTGGGACAATAGTTGTTCTTTCCTCTACTTGGAATAATCGACGCTTCCTTCCTCGCATTGGATGATCTTACGACGATAGACAATGTGAGCTTCAGGAATGTAATCCTCGGTTAGAAGCTGCTTTGACTTGTTACTAATGCAATAATTACCTCCGCTTGAGCTTTAGGAATGTAATCCTCATCGACGTCTTCTCTCGTTCGCTTCTTCCTAGGATCCACTGGAGGTGGATCCTCTGGAGAGTGGTACGAAGATTCGCTATCAGAGGATCCTTCATATGAACCCTCTTTATTTGCTTTTTGCAGGAGACTCATAGATGAGCTCTTCGACGGTACATCCTTCTTCTGCCATAGATGAACTATTCATAGTTAAGAGGCTAATGTATCATAGTTGAGTTATGCAAAGTATGAAACAATGCACAAAGTTGTTGAGGCCTCAACATATTTTGTGTTGTTTTTCAAATATTTTCATGGCTTCCATGGAACCCATGGGCACATCCATTCCCTGCCCGAGCACAAGAAAGAAGAAGTTGTTGCAAGTAATGGATGTGTCCCATGGCTTTGATGACATACATGAGATAACTCAATAACAATTTTCATCATAGGCCTCTAAAATGAATTGAAAAATAAATTGAATGCTTTATTACGTTTAGCCTGAATACCTATTTATATTACATCCATATAGCTAATACTACTAGGACTCTTCTTGACATAAACTAATCCTACTAGGACTCTTCTTGACATAAACTAATCCTACTAGGACTCTTCTTGACATAAACTAATCCTACTAGGACTCTTCTTGACATAATCTATAAAGATAGCAATATAATCTAAACAAAACTCTTGAAGATCTAATCCCCATAGATACTATTCCTAAACTAGTAAGATGCCCGTGTTTTATGACAAAGACTTATTCTTAACAGTAAACATGTATTTAAAGCATAACATTTATTTAAACACGCTTATTAATGTTGCGGTAATAAAATGCAGTGTAGCTAATCAGTTCAGAAGACCAACATTCTTCAAAATTAACAGTATTAGGACAAGTATTAGGACAATAACAAAACTGTTAAAGACCATGATAAGAAGCTTTGTGGTGGATGACACATTTTAAGGAGCAAGAACATTCTATATTGAAAAGTGTTCCACATTTATCCATTACCTACTGTTGTAGCAATTGTGTTAGCTACAACACATGTTTTGTATGTGTGTGTATGGTGTGTAAAATGAACCTCGAAGGGTTCTCTCAGAGGGAGAAAAGATTTATACTGGTTCGGACCTCCCCTAAGGGATAATAGCCCTACGTCCAGTTTGTGGTAGATTTAGCATAATATGCCTCGGTGTGGTGTAGTGAGTTCTAGGGTTTCATGGCCCTGGGAGCAGTTAACCTGTTACAAAGGCTTGGCCCTGCTTTTATAGGCACGCAGGCCAAAGGAAAAGACCAAAATGCCCTCTATAAGTCCTAGCCTTATAGGGGAAAAAAGGGGAAAAGGAGGTAGCTACTATACAAAGTGCTTTACAACTTTACAGACGTGTCAGATAAACATCACTTCTTGACCAGCTAAATGACATACTAGGGGCAGAGGGGCCCCTGGTATGGCTTCTACACTATAGCGGGGTGTAAATATCTTCTGGATTCAGAGTTGAGGCTGGAGCTCTTCGAGCGAAGACCGCAAGGGAGGCTTTGAAGTACACTCTGAAGTGGGCTTCGAAGTATACTCTGAACTAGACTCAGAACTGTGCTCCGAACTGGGCTCCGAACTGTGTTCTCGGAGACTTAGCTTTGAATTTGGCTGGAAAGGGTTTGGAGACTGGCTCTGAGGGGCTCCGAAGGGAGCTCGAAGATTAACTCCGAACAGAGTTCGAAGGTTACCTCCGAACTAGGTTCGAAGGTTAACTCCGAAGTTAGCCCGGAGGATAACTCCGAAACTAACCTGAGACTTAGCTTCTGGCAAACTTCAACGGGATCTTGAGGGCTTCGCTCGGGAGGGCTCCGAAGGGGTTCGGAGGGCCTCGCTCCAGAGGGCTTCGAAGTGAACCTTGGGACTTGGAAACAGCTTCTTCAGAAGGAGCAGGCTTCGACAGTGTTGGGTTCCTGAGACTTATTCCCCCAATAGTAGCCCCTCGCTTGCAATCCTTCGGGATGAAGGGGTGCGTGCGCCCTTGGGACAAATGACAGTAAAAATTACAACTTCAAAGAAAAAAGGCCTTCGGAGCTTGGACTGAAGGTGGCTTCAAAATACGCAGGTAATAATTGCTCGCGTCAGCTGTCAGAATGACCTCGGGGAGATCAACTAACTCCGCAACGGCTATAAAATTGACCGTTGTAGTGCGCTAGGTCGTTTCAGCTTCGCTGGAGGCCCACCTGTCAGTGGCTTCGGCTCGCGAACCGTCGGGCTTTTTACCGCCTATAAATAGGGGTTTACCGCACACGACTTCGACACGCCTCTCATTTGCTTTCTTCTCAGCGCCTTGCATCCTTCGCTCTCTTCTCCTCCTTAGCTTCGCGCGAAGCGCCCTTCGCAAGCTTTAGAGCCCTTCGCAAGCTTTAGCACCCTTCGCTCCGAAGCTCCACAAAAATGCCGAAGAAGGCTGCTTCGAGGGCTTTGGCCTTGGGCTCGAGCTCGAGCTCCGCCCAAGCGCAGGCAGCAGCGGCAGCAGCAGCGAAGCCTGCACCAAGGCAGTTGGGGCCGAAGGATCTTCGGTCACCATCCGACAAGTTTGAGCAAACATTGGAGATGAGGGCCTCGATCTCCATAGAGGAGTCTGTCCAGAGGGCCTGCGCGGGGAAGATTGCGTCGAATATTCAACTTCGAGTTCCGGAGAAGTCGGAGGCCGTACCGAGGCCTCGGGCTGACGAAGTGGTGCTGTTCGAAGCCTTCTTCGAAGCCGGCCTCGGACTGCCGGCGGTGGGGATGCTGAGTGAAGTCCTGAGGGCTTACAACCTCAAGCTTCCTCAACTTTCGCCCAATGCCGTGGCGAGGCTTGTAGTGTTTGAATGGGCCATGAGGGCCGAAGGCTGTGAGGGTCGTGTTGACGTCTTCGTCGCTCTCCACGACGCCAACTCCCAACCGAAGCCGAGGGAGGGTGCAGACCGCGTCAAGAGGCTTTGGCCTTCGGAAGCACCAACTTCCAGCTTCGGAAGGAGTACCAAGATGCCTTCCCGGCGAGGGCCGCCAACAGCAAATGGTACTCGAAGTGGGATCAAGAGTGGTTCTACGCCTCCATCGGCGTGAACTCGCCCCTTCGGAGTACCAATGCACTTATCTCTTATCGGCGCGAAGGTGTAACATCCCCAGAATTAAAAATAAAATAAAAATGAGGAAAATAAATTTTCTAGAAAAAAGATTTATTTAATTAAAGAAAAGGCTAAAAGAACCCAATTAAAGCAAAACAGGGAGAAATATTTTAAACCTGAACCTAGAAAATTTATGGAAGAAACTACAGGCCAAGAAATATTTTTGAGAATTTTTACAAAATTTTTCCAACAGAGCTTCAAGCCTTAAGCAAATATTTGAATTTCTGGAATTAATTTAAATCGAAAAAGGATTTAAAATGTTAGTGGGCCGCCTCCCTCCTTTCCCTCGGCGCGGCCCAATCCATCCGCCTCAGCCGCTGACAGGTGGGGCCACCCTGTCGGCGCCGAAACCTTCCCTCGCGCCCGTGCTTCGCTCAGGCCCACCTAGCAGCCTCCCACGTCCCCTGCTCCCGCCGTTGACTGCCCGGGCCCGCTTGCCAGCCCGCCCCCTTTGCGCTCGGTCTATGACAGGTGGAGCCCACCTGTCATATCCTTCTTCCCCGATGGTAAGGGGGATCCCCTTCCATGCCGGCGCCCCCCTTCCAAATTTCACCGTCGGCCACCAAATACCGCCAAACCGACCCCGGATTCGCTTGCCCCGACCACCGGCGATCCCATTCTCCTTTGAATCAACGCATTTTCGCCATGTTTGGCAAGGATCCGAGTGAATGGAAGGCTTGCTGGCGTAAATTGGGAACTCCTCCTCGGTTCCGTTCTTTACCCCTTCTATTTTTGTCTCCGGTGACATCCTATAAAGCCCGGCGCACACCGCAATCCGTCCTCACAGAAATCGCTCAAGCACACGCTGTCCCAAGTCGCCGCCTCCTCTTTTTCAGATTCCTCCCCTGTTTCGGCTCCGACAGCTCCTCGCTGGCGCCTCGGTCCGCCACCGCCCCCGCCAACGACACCTCCAGGTCCGTCGTCGCCTCCTCTACCCCGGCCCCACCTCCGTTGGGCCGGATCACCTCGGGATCGTCTCGCCACTATCGCACCCGAGAAGCCCGACGCCATCTTCTCACCGCCGGTCGCTGCCCCTGCTCCAACGTCGTCATCGACGGTAAGCCTAGGTTCCCCTTGTGCCCCTCTATCCATTTTTGGCCTTAGCCGTATCCTTAGACCTTGCCGTCGCCGGGATTTCATCGCCGTTGAGTCGCCAGAGCCGGAGAAGAAGGGTACCAAGCCCCCTTCCGCGCGTGCCATGCCGGATGGGACGACAGCCGTCCGATCAGATCTGGACGCTTGGCATTAATTCGTTTCAGCGGATTAATCCGGGACATCTGATTCCGGCGAAGGGGTATCGATGAATCCTAGCCGTCGGATTTCACTTAAAGCACCCGCACGCGCTCTGGCCGTTGGATCTTGATCCAACCGATGCCACGTTCCTGGTCCACGCGCGCAGTCAATGGTTCACGGTGAACCCAGTTCACCGTGGACCAGAGACTGTTTTCGGGTTTAAATAAAATTCAGAAAAATAGTTTAAACTTCAAAAATTCATATCTTGCTCAAATTAACTCCAAATTTTACCATTTTAATTCAGGAAAATTTGTCTTTTTATTCTCTACACTTTTATGCAATAAAAACAATATGTTTATTTGGCACAAAATATTCTTATTAAATAATCAAGAAAAGACCCCTTTAGGATGTAATTAATATTTCATTTAAATAATTCAGAAAAACCCTTAAAAATTTATATATTAAATTCAGATGATATAGTGACTCCATTTCAATATTTTTGATACAATAAAAATAGAATGCTCATCTTGTCCATGTCATTTTATCAAATGATGTTTAAAGGCCCTTTTAGGATAAATAAGTACTTCATACAATAAAAAGTTAACACTTTATAAAAATATCATAAAAACTTATATAATAACTTCAGAAGACATAATAACTTAATTTCACTCTTTTTACTGCAAATAAAAACATTAAGGCTATTTTATACCTTTTTAATTCCTCTCTATAAAGGGAAAATAAAAACCCCCTTATAAAAATACTTACACCAATTTATAAAATTCAGAAATCTCATTAAAAAATAAATCTTAAATATTTAAAAAATAATTCCCTAAAAATTAAGACTCTATCTCCTTTACTTAATCCATCAAAAACACGTATGCTTGTATGGTTGATTTTTGGATTGTTTATTGAATGTCATATTTACTTTTCTGTGTCAAGAAGACTACATCGCCGTTGACGATCCAGAGTCTTACCCCGAGGTTCCACCTTCACCATTTGCGGATTAAGGCAAGTCACAACCCCCATTTTGATCATCATTGAGCCCATGTTTTAATAAGTTATCGCTATAACTCAAAGGACAATATTGCATTAGTCAAATATCAAGCCCTACACTATATTTATTAGATCCCCGTCCTTGTGTGCAAACCAAAGCCATGCTTATTGAGCATATTCTCCTTGTAACTCTACAAATATTATATTAGCTAGTGTCCAATTTACCGACACAACTTCTATAGGATAAAAGAACGAGTCGTAGATAGATGGATTCTACTATATGATTTTCCCCGTTATTCTCGTCTCTGGATTCTGTTGGAGTTGGCTATGTTATAAGTATGGTGGGTTCCGGGTGCAAGCTAGGGCATTGGTTGGTCGCACCCGGGGCACTATAAGGACCGGTTTGCGGGATCCATTGCAAAGCACTTCTGTACTAACCACAAGTCTAGTGGGTAAGTCCTAACTGGAGGTATGGATCATACCAACTTGGAACACCATAGTGGAGGGGTACAAGGGGCAAGCCTGTGGGTGACTTGTACCGACGAGGCTCAAGGGGGAGGGGGTATGGCGAGGCCCGAAGTGACTGGGAAACCATACGAAACCTATAAGAGGGTGTTATCGAATTGGTGCGTTTCATGCTGAAGGTTTTGGCACGAGCTTCTCATGACAGGAGTCATTTAACACACTGCGATGTGCGGGAAATGAGTGCCTTGTGGGTACAGTAGTACACCTCTGATCAGAGTTATAAATCTTTTCGAAAAGCCGAGCCCACGGTTAAGGGCGGGTTGTGTGATAGTTGACTTTTATGTGAATGTTTGTGTTAATCATGGCATGTAAGGACTGTTGAGCGAGGGTGGGCTGACTGTACCCCTCGAGGTAGAAGATGATGAAAGATGGTGCATGACTCATGTTTACTTTTCTGCAATAATAACTTGATTACATTAATTGCTTTACAAATTGTGCTTTTCCGCAAAAGTAAGCCACTACCATCCTTGTTATTACCTTGCATTATAATTGCATTCGATGGCTTGCTGAGTACGATTGTACTCACCCCCCATTGACTTACACCACTAGAGGTAGTCTACTACGAGGAGGGCGAAGGTCTGGAGTAGCGACTGAGGAGCCATGCTGAATAGCGTGGGCCTCATGGCTCTAGAAGTGATGAGTCATTGTCAACAATAGTCAAAGAGGACTGAAGAAGAGAGGAGATCTGCTGTTTTATGGGCCGCGTGTGACTCAGGTACACGGGCAGCGAGCGACTGTCGGGCAGAGGAGGCTGCGAAGTCGGGCTGGCCCAATCCGGGTGCATGGGCCAGAAGCAGTAGAAGACCCACTGGGCTGTTGACCAGGATTGACTCAGGTACACGGGCGGTGAGTGATTGCCGGGCTGAGAGAGCTGCGGAATCGGGCCGGCCCAATCCGGGTACCTGGTGCAAAGCTGGTGGAGGCTTTGTCAGTTTCGGCGTAAAACTGACAACCGGTGATTCTGTATCCGACTGTCCAGAAGAATAGCTTCAGGATATGTCATTTGTTACTCTAGGCCCACAGTCAGTTAGTTGTGTCTGTAAAAATACCTAAGGGCAGTAGAGCCTTTTTCTGTATTTTTGAGTCTGTAAAACCCTAAGGGGCTGGTAGAATATTCCTAGTGTTGGGCTGCCTATAAATAGCACCCCAATCCCTAGGGTTTGGACTACCCTTTTGTGCTGAAATCAAATCCACCCATTGGGTCACTTTGCCCCCTGTCCTCTCTCTCCTGTGTGCGCCGCCAGGACTTGCCCCTCACTGTTCTTGCATTATTTTGGCTCAAATCTCTTGGATGCTTTAATGCTTTGGTCCCTGGTGAATTTATTGGCTGCATTTTGTTCGGTTTGGGGAGTTATTGCGCTGGATTCGGGCTGGTGCATTTAGTTCTTGAGGAGAAGCTTCTTCTGTTGCTTGCGTTCTCCACGAACTGAGTACTGGTTCTTGCTGCTGCAAGTAGTACTACTTTTCTGTAGCTACAGTACTTGCTGCCAGCTTTTTACCTTCTACTGCACTGTCTGTTTGATCGAAGCAGCATGGAGTAAATGCCTTTTTGACTGTTTCTGTGAAGTCATTTTCCTTTGTTCGAAGTCCCTCAGCTCCGTGAGGCAGGCTTCGATCTAACCTTACTTGAAGGCTTCGCCTCAGTCTTCGTACTTTGTTTTGTGCTCTGTGTTGCTAAGTTTCGAAGCAGTTTTCACATTGACAGCGTTACATACTTCGAACTTTAGTGCGAAGGGGCTTCGGTCCTATCTGTTCGAAGTCCATACTTCGACACGTTTTGAGGTTGGGATCGAAGCTTGTGGCTCCGCTAAGCTTCGCACTGATTTCTGTGTAGCGTGTCACCTTTCGCTTCTCTTTTCGGAGCTCGCTCTTTTCGAAGGTTGAGCATTGGCTTCGGACTTGATTTTCTGTCACGTGACAGACTTCGCTTCCTTGTTCGAAGGTTGTCTGTTTGTGTGTTGTGTTCGAAGTTCTGTGTTCGAAGGTTTAGCTTCGAAGCTTTCGGTTCTAAGTGTGTTCGAAGTTTTGTCTTCGAAGTGCATACCTCGAACCAGGCTTTGACACTGTTTTACTTCGTTCCGAAGCTCGTGATTCGAAGCTGTGTTCGAAGCCTTGTCTTCGAAGTGCATACTTCGAACCAAGCTCCGGCACTGTTTTACTCCGCTCCGAAGTACACTTCGCTTCTTACCACTTCGAACTAGGCTAGACAGTGACACCTTCGGCACTTCGGACAGACTCCGTCATCAACCTCCGAAACATACCTCGACGTGCGAAGGGGGCTTCGCCAAGTCCCGAACAGGAGACAACTTTGGACAGTAACTTCTCTTTTCACTTTATACATACTTAGATCATTTCTTTGAGAAGTTTAGGCCTGTTATAACTTGTACATCTGCCTAGATTGCACTACGATAGATTTACACTGTTTATCTTCAGATGCTTCTAGGTTAGAAACCTTTAGACTTAGGCTTTCTGTTTATCTTCTGCTGCGTAGTATTTTTGAGGTGCGTTGGGTATTGGGAACAGGCCATTGATTCGAAAGAATTTTTAAGGCGCCCATTCACCCCCCCCCCCCCTCTGGTCGCTACTTTCGGTCCTACAAGTGGTATCAGAGCAAGGTTAGGGTTTTTCCATACCTTAACCGGTTCTAAACCCCAGTAGTGACTATGACGTCTCCTGGCAAGGTCCCGTCCTTGGAAGCCTATGGCTATAATTATTGGAAGACTCGCATGCGAGCCTATCTCATGAGCCAGGGTTCGGACATATGGGACATTTGCGTTCACACCACGTTTGTCATTCTGCCAGTTACTGAGCAAGGTACTGCTGGTATCATTGCTCAGCATCTGAGCAACAGTAAGGCTGTGAACATTTTATTTTCTAGTTTAGGTCCCACTGAATTTGAGCGAGTGAGTCATCTCTCCACTGCGAGAGAGATCTGGGCTACCCTCAAAGCACACCATGAGGGAACAGCACAGGTCAAGGCTCGGCTCTATCAGACCTACCGGCGTGAATATGAGAATTTCACACAGAAGCCGGGTGAATCTGTTGAGGCTTTGTTTGGTCGCTTTCAGTCGATCATTAACAAGCTTCGGGACAACAAGGTTGAGGGTGCTCAGTTAGTCTCAGATCATGAGCAGGCGCTCAAGGTTCTTCATACCTTGGATCCAAAGATCTGGGAGATCAAGGTATCATCTATCGTTGAGAGTACTTCATATGATACCTTGACCATTTCTGAGCTTTTTAGCAAGTTAAAGGCCACTGAGGTAGATATCCAGTTGAGATCAAATCTCACTGGCTCTGGATCAAAATCCCTGGCCCTTGCTGCACCTTCAGTTGATCCCTCTGCTGTGAGCTGTGCTGGGTTCTCTTTGATGTCTATCACTGAGGACCAGCTTGAGTTGTTGGGAGATGATGATTTGTGTCTTTTTAACAACCGGGTGCGTCGTGTCTATGATAAAAGAATGTTCAAAAGACACGGCACAAAATCCGGATGCTTTGAATGTGGTGATCCAGGACACTTCATCGCCGATTGCCCCAAGCGCAGTGGATACAAGAAGGGCGCCGGTAGCAGCTTCCACGACTCCGGCAAGCATGAGTGCCCCTCCTTCAACAAGGGCAAGCCGAAGACTCGGTTCTTCAAGAAGGCCATGAAGGATTACCGGCGAGGGAACAAGAAGCGCGACAAGGCCTTCTTCGCCAAGATGGAGAAGAGCTACTCCAAGAGATCCACGTCTTCTTCCTCTTCATCGAGCTCAAGTGATGAGGAGATCACCATCAAGAAGGGGAAGGACAAGGATGATCCGGCGAGCCTCTGCTTCATGGCCTTCGGAGACAAGCCGAAGAGCCGCTCACACCAGCGTCGAAGATCCCGCAAGAGCTTTTGCTCCATGGCTCTTGGGGATAGAGAAGAAAAGAGCTCCTCCGATGACTCCGACGACGACGATAGCAAGGTATCATCTTATGAGCGTGAAATTGTAGATTTACTTGAGAGCAATCGTCAGGAGTTGAAGTATCGGGAGAAACTGCTTAGGGGGGCTAAGAAAAGGATAGACGAGTTAGAGAGTGAGCTTGCCGTGGCCAACGGTAGAATAGAAAGTCTATCTTCTTCCCCTTGCTTGGGTGGTAGCAGTGAGTGCCCGAAGTGTGAGGCGCTCCTGTGTGACCTGTCGACTTTGAAGTCTAGGTACACAGAAAGGGTTGATGAGAGGGATGCTTTGGCCACTGAGCTTGAAAGCGCTCAGCTGGAGCTGAAAGATGCTCAAGCCACTGTCGTCACACCCTGTGTTCATTGCCCAACTCATCTAGCTGCCTTAGCTGAGCTGAAATCCAAGGGCGATGAGCATTTGGGTGATTTGGAGAGGTTAAGAGCTGAGCTTGCGCAGACTAAGCTAGAGCTTGAGACATTGTCAGTTCCACCCACTGTCTGTGAGAACTGTCTGTCTCTTAGAATGGAGTTGATCAAGCTGAAATCTGAAAAGTCTGTCCAAGTGGAGAGTGAGTGTGAGACCTGCTTGTCTCAGGTGGAGGTACTAGCTTCCTTGAGAGAGGAGCTAGCTGATTCTCAGAATGAGAATTTTTACCTCCGTTCTATCCTGAGTTGGATCAGTGCCAGAGAGCCACAGCTTGGCATGATGATCCAGCAGTTCAAGAGGAAGGATGGGTTTGGAGTAGGTTACACCTACACCAAGGCTGACTTTGAGAGTGCCCTCAGTCGGGCAGTGGAGTGGAGTAAAATGACTCCAGAGCAGAGGTATCCCAAGACTCACTCCACTGAGACCTCCCAGGCTTGTCAGCCAAAGGATGGAGTGATCCATGAAACTCCCAAAGCTCCACCCAAGAAGCCTATCTGGGTTCCTAAGCCCAAACACCTCCACTCTTCTTTAGACTCTCTTCCTGGACCCTCTCAGCCCAAGAAGACCACACCAAACACTACCAAGCCCAAGAACCCCAAGCCTCAACCATATCCCAAGAAGCCTACCTATCATTGTGAGTATTGTCAGAAAGACGGGCATCTTGCGGAGTTTTGCTTCAGGAGGAAGCGGGTTGAGAGAGCAGAGAGGGCTCGTAGTGATCAGGCGCAGTTCTACCAGCAGGGTGGTAGACTGCGTGTTCCTCGGCGCGGGGAGAGGCTGGAGGCCAGGCCGCGTCGTGTAGGTGGTGGTAGAGGAGACGGTTTCCCTACCCGTGCTCCGGTTGGTGGTGTTCGTTCCGGCAGAGTTCCAGACCGAGTTGGCTACGGTTCTGGACCTCGTGGCCGTAGGGTTAGGAAGAACCATGGACCACGCCTTGAGCCGCGTTTTGGTCCAAACTCTTTTGATGGTTTTCGCTTTCCATCTTTTGAGCAGATGGCTCGACACTGGTTTAGCTCTTTTGCTAAACCTGGTGCCGGACCATTTGCTCCCACTTACAGACATTGATTGTGCAGGACCGGGGACTGGAGGATGTTTGGATCATGGACTCAGGATGCTCTCGCCACATGACGGGACATCGCAGATGGTTCTCCAGTCTCACTCCCCCGAGCTCCAAAGAGTACATTACTTTCGGGAACAGCGGTCAAGGGAAAGTAAGTGGCATAGGCTCAATCAGCATCTCAGACCATTTCTCTTTAAAGAATGTTGCTTTGGTTAAAAATCTGAACTTTAATTTAATATCTGTTTCGCAACTTCTTGAAGATGGTTTTGAGGTGCGTTTTAAGAAGGGCAATTCTTCTGTGGTTGATTCTAGAGGGTCTTTGGTTTGTCAGATTTTACCCTTCGGTAAAGTTTTTCAAATTGACTTCTCTAGTTCTTTTGGCCCTTCTCGCTGTTTGATTGCTGGATCTTCTTCTGAGCTCTGGAAGTGGCATAGGAGGTTAGGTCATTTGAGCTTTGATTTGCTAGTCAGGTTAAGCTCTATGGACCTCATCCGAGGATTGCCCAAGCTTAAAATGGAGAAGGATCTAGTTTGTCATCCTTGTCGTCATGGGAAAATGGTTGCCGCTTCTCACTCACCTGTGACTCAGGTGATGACTACGTATCCAGGCGAGCTTTTACATTTGGACACTGTAGGTCCAGCTCGGGTACGCTCAGTCGGTGGGAAATGGTATGCACTTGTGATTGTTGACGACTTTTCTCGTTTCTCGTGGGTTTTCTTTTTGGAGTCTAAGGATGAAACTTTTCAATTTGTCCATGACCTGATTTTGAAGCTGAAGAATGAGAACAATGGCCGGATGCGAGCAATTCGCTCCGACAACGGCTCTGAGTTCAAGAACTCTCAGTTCGTCAGCTTCTGTGGTGATCAGGGTCTGGACCATCAGTTTTCTTCTCCTTACACTCCCCCACAGAACGGCGTTGTGGAACGAAAGAACCGCACGCTAGTTGAGATGGCCAGGACGATGCTCGACGAGCACAGGACTCCTAGGCGTTTTTGGGCTGAAGCCATGAACACGGCTTGCTATCTGGCCAACCGCATTTTTCTTAGAGCTTACATTGGTAAGACATCATATGAGTTGCGGTTTGGCAGACAGCCCAAGGTGACCCACTTGCGAGCGTTTGGCTGCAAGTGCTTTGTGCTCAAGAAGGGAGGGCATTTGGACAAGTTTGAGTCTCGATGCTGGGATGGTATTTTTCTTGGTTATGCATTGCATTCTCGAGGCTTCCGTGTTTGGAACCTCGAATCCCAGCTGCTTGTCGAGACGTGTGAGGTTTCTTTTGATGAGTCCTTGCCTTCTTTGACTCCTTCTTTTGAGCTTTCTGGTGATGATGAGCTCGGAGAGTCCATCTTCGAGGAAGATGAGGATACTCCAGCTGCTGTTGAGGGCGGGCCTTCTGCATCCCCCGCAGAGCCCACATCTTCTGTGACTTCGACTGATGATGAGGGCGGACCTCTGATCACTTCTTCCACTTCGATCGAGCCCATTCAGTCGAGTCCAGAGGTGCCAGCTGCTGACTCCGGTGAGGTGACTTCAGATCACCAGGGAACCCGAGCAGTTCAGCGTGACCACCCCTCAGAGCTCATCATTGGTGATTTGACTAAGAGGACTTTGCGTTCTTCTACCTCTCTTGCTGTATTTGCTGAATCTGCATTTGTTGCATCTTTTGAGCCCAGAGATATTTCTCATGCTCTTTCTGATCCTAATTGGATTAATGCTATGCAAGAAGAGCTTGAGAATTTTGTCCGCAATCGGGTTTGGACACTAGTTGAGCCGCCACCAGGATGCAACCCCATAGGCACCAAGTGGGTATTCAAGAACAAACAAGGTGAAGATGGGGTTGTGGTGCGCAACAAGGCTCGACTAGTTGCCCAGGGTTATTGCCAGAAGGAAGGTATTGACTTTGAAGAAACTTTCGCTCCTGTTGCCCGTCTTGAGTCCATTCGTATTCTTCTAGCTTTTGCCGTTTCGAAGGGTTTTAAGCTTTTTCAAATGGACGTTAAGAGTGCTTTTCTGAACGGGTTCATAGAAGAGGAGGTGTATGTTAGGCAACCCCCCGGTTTTGAGAACCCTAAGTTCCCTCGACATGTTTTTAAATTGCACAAAGCTTTATACGGGTTGAAGCAAGCCCCCAGGGCTTGGTATGACCGGTTAAAGCAATTTTTGTTGGGGAAGGGCTTTGTGATGGGTTCTGTGGACAAAACTCTTTTCTTGCTCAGAGATGCTTCAGATTTTTTAGTTGCTCAGATTTATGTGGACGATATTATCTTTGGTGGTACTACTGATTCTCTTGTGTCCAAGTTTTCTGAGCAGATGCACAGTGAGTTTGAGATGAGCCTCATGGGTGAGCTTAAGTATTTCTTAGGGCTCCAGATCAAGCAGACCAAGGACGGCACCTTCATCCACCAAGGTAAGTACACTCGTGATATGCTTAAGAAATTTGACTTTGGTGGTGAATTGAAGCCGCAGATGACCCCGATGGGTACTTCTGGGGGTTTGGACAAGGACGAGAGCGGTGTCAAGGTCAATGAGAGAGAATTTCGGGGGATGATAGGTTCGCTGCTATACTTAACAGCAACAAGACCGGACATACAGTTCGCCGTGGGACTTTGCGCGCGTTTTCAGTCTTCACCACGCGTGTCTCACCGGCAGGCTGTCAAGCGCATTTTCAGGTATCTCACCTATGCGCCTGATCTTGGTCTTTATTATTCAGCATCATCATCTCTTGATTTATCTGGCTTTTCGGACGCTGACTTTGGTGGGTGCCGGTTGGATCGCAAGTCGACTTCCGGTACTTGCCAGTTTCTTGGTTCTTCCCTTGTATCTTGGTCTTCTCGAAAGCAATCTGGAGTTGCTCTTTCGACCACAGAGGCTGAGTATGTAGCTGCTGCTAGCTGCTGCTCACAGATGGTTTGGATGATTTCCACTCTTCGAGACCTTGGGTTGCTCTTTCCTACCAGGGTTCCTTTGTTTTGCGACAGCACGAGTGCTATTAGTGTAGGGAAAAACCCATGTCTCCATTCAAAAACCAAACATATTGATGTGCGCTTTCACTTCTTGCGGGATCAATATGAGAAAGGTGTCATTGACCTTATTCATGTTGATACCCATCATCAGTTGGCTGACATTTTTACCAAACCCCTAGATCAGTCTACATTTGAGCGTTTACGAGGGGATTTGGGTGTTGTGTATCCTTTTTAGGATATTTTGCGTCAGTTTTCTTTGCTCTTTACTCTTTTCTTGAGTCTTTTTGTGTGTGTTCATATCATACATATTCACATATCACACTTTTGAGCCTGCTTCTGTTATATGATTAAACTGCTTTACTTATTCTAGCTGGTACATGCTTTTGATTACTCGTCGATGATCATGCTTTGTTTCAGTTCATTTGATATGTCTGATATCTGTCATATGCATGGCTTTTACGCTTTCAACTTGAAAAATGATCACCATTGCTTCTGGTAACTAGCATGTGTAGGCTGAGTGCTTTTGCTATCTGTTACATGCCTTGTAGCTAGTTCATCACATAGATGCGGATATGCAACTTGGACATCTTTATGCTTTAACATGGAAAATATGCTATAAAAAAGATAAAAAATCAAAAAATGAATGAAAATTCCATGCCTTTTTATGCTTGAGTTGAAAAGATCCAAGAGGGTTTGATTTGTCGCATTGCATTGTTCTGGACTGCTTACCATAGCACTTTGGTATGAACTAGGACAGTGTAGTGTATGCCAAGACCAATGTCTTAAGCTTCCGATGGTCCAGTTTTGGCCTAGGCTTGACTTGGTCGGTTAGCATAAGGTTTGACATGCAAATAACCCTTGGCACAAATGAAAAAGGAAAAATGAAAAAGCCTGAACATTTAACAAGACAACAAGTTTGCTGAAGCACTTTGTTTTGAACAATGCTTATCTTGGTAGATATCAGTTAGCTTCTGCATCTCATGCTTTACCTTGCTTGTTTACTAGACAATGTGGTGATGTTTTGTTTTGCAAAAACTGAAAAATGCGTGCTAATGACTTTCTTTAGATATCATCTGTTGCACTGATCATGCCATGTGTCTTAAGACAGTATGTCTGTTGCTATACTTGTTAGATGTTGTAATTGCAGTCAATCATATCTGAGAAGCATGCTTTCTACACTCCACCTACACCCCAGCTGAATTCACTGCATATTTTCAGGGGGAGTCTGTGTCTCTTTTTGAGTGCTTGATGAGTTCACTTGTCAACAAGGGGGAGAAAATTTGGGATCAGAGTTTAAGGGGGAGTTCTTACTCTGTTGATATCCTTGTTGTTCTGAAATCGCACTCATTTTGAGCGTTTGTGTTGGTTAACCATAATGACCGTTTCTTGCTTTTGTATTGGCTTTTGGTCATTAAGGTTAAATCTTTACCTTATTTTTCCTTATTTTTCTTCTTCTTTGTTCTCTTGTGTTTTTGTTTTCGTGTTTCCACATTTGTTCACAGGTGTTGAAGAGCTGAGAATTGAGGAGTGTTGACAATGCACTCATCAAGGGGGAGATTGAGGAGCCATGTTGAATAGCGTGGGCCTCATGGCTCTAGAAGTGATGAGTCATTGTCAACAATAGTCAAAGAGGACTGAAGAAGAGAGGAGATCTGCTGTTTTATGGGCCGCGTGTGACTCAGGTACACGGGCAGCGAGCGACTATCGGGCAGAGGAGGCTGCGAAGTCGGGCTGGCCCAATCCGGGTGCATGGGCCAGAAGCAGTAGAAGACCCACTGGGCTGTTGACCAGGATTGACTCAGGTACACGGGCGGTGAGTGATTGCCGGGCTGAGAGAGCTGCGGAATCGGGCCGGCCCAATCCGGGTACCTGGTGCAAAGCTGGTGGAGGCTTTGTCAGTTTCGGCGTAAAACTGACAACCGGTGATTCTGTATCCGACTGTCCAGAAGAATAGCTTCAGGATATGTCATTTGTTACTCTAGGCCCACAGTCAGTTAGTTGTGTCTGTAAAAATACCTAAGGGCAGTAGAGCCTTTTTCTGTATTTTTGAGTCTGTAAAACCCTAAGGGGCTGGTAGAATATTCCTAGTGTTGGGCTGCCTATAAATAGCACCCCAATCCCTAGGGTTTGGACTACCCTTTTGTGCTGAAATCAAATCCACCCATTGGGTCACTTTGCCCCCTGTCCTCTCTCTCCTGTGTGCGCCGCCAGGACTTGCCCCTCACTGTTCTTGCATTATTTTGGCTCAAATCTCTTGGATGCTTTAATGCTTTGGTCCCTGGTGAATTTATTGGCTGCATTTTGTTCGGTTTGGGGAGTTATTGCGCTGGATTCGGGCTGGTGCATTTAGTTCTTGAGGAGAAGCTTCTTCTGTTGCTTGCGTTCTCCACGAACTGAGTACTGGTTCTTGCTGCTGCAAGTAGTACTACTTTTCTGTAGCTACAGTACTTGCTGCCAGCTTTTTACCTTCTACTGCACTGTCTGTTTGATCGAAGCAGCATGGAGTAAATGCCTTTTTGACTGTTTCTGTGAAGTCATTTTCCTTTGTTCGAAGTCCCTCAGCTCCGTGAGGCAGGCTTCGATCTAACCTTACTTGAAGGCTTCGCCTCAGTCTTCGTACTTTGTTTTGTGCTCTGTGTTGCTAAGTTTCGAAGCAGTTTTCACATTGACAGCGTTACATACTTCGAACTTTAGTGCGAAGGGGCTTCGGTCCTATCTGTTCGAAGTCCATACTTCGACACGTTTTGAGGTTGGGATCGAAGCTTGTGGCTCCGCTAAGCTTCGCACTGATTTCTGTGTAGCGTGTCACCTTTCGCTTCTCTTTTCGGAGCTCGCTCTTTTCGAAGGTTGAGCATTGGCTTCGGACTTGATTTTCTGTCACGTGACAGACTTCGCTTCCTTGTTCGAAGGTTGTCTGTTTGTGTGTTGTGTTCGAAGTTCTGTGTTCGAAGGTTTAGCTTCGAAGCTTTCGGTTCTAAGTGTGTTCGAAGTTTTGTCTTCGAAGTGCATACCTCGAACCAGGCTTTGACACTGTTTTACTTCGTTCCGAAGCTCGTGATTCGAAGCTGTGTTCGAAGCCTTGTCTTCGAAGTGCATACTTCGAACCAAGCTCCGGCACTGTTTTACTCCGCTCCGAAGTACACTTCGCTTCTTACCACTTCGAACTAGGCTAGACAGTGACACCTTCGGCACTTCGGACAGACTCCGTCATCAACCTCCGAAACATACCTCGACGTGCGAAGGGGGCTTCGCCAAGTCCCGAACAGGAGACAACTTTGGACAGTAACTTCTCTTTTCACTTTATACATACTTAGATCATTTCTTTGAGAAGTTTAGGCCTGTTATAACTTGTACATCTGCCTAGATTGCACTACGATAGATTTACACTGTTTATCTTCAGATGCTTCTAGGTTAGAAACCTTTAGACTTAGGCTTTCTGTTTATCTTCTGCTGCGTAGTATTTTTGAGGTGCGTTGGGTATTGGGAACAGGCCATTGATTCGAAAGAATTTTTAAGGCGCCCATTCACCCCCCCCCCCTCTGGTCGCTACTTTCGGTCCTACAGCGACCCAGTCAAGGCACAAGAATGGAAGAAGGCGTTCATATAGGACCTTTGTTTTATTAGTTTCTCTTCACCTTTATTCACTTTTGTATTAATATGGTCTACGAACCATGATTGATTGGCGTAATGTACGCAGTCGTGTGATGAACGTCTTGTGTTTATTGATTTTCTTTGGAATTTCAATAAATCCCCGGTTTTATTAAATCGGGGCGTGACAGAAGGCGTGGTTGTAACGCCCCGATTTAACAAATTGAGACATTATTGAATTTCCATAGAAAAACAATAATACAAGAGGTTCATCATGCGACAACGTACATACGACAATATCCATGGTACATAGACCATATTTATTACATCAAAGTTTTGGTAAAAACAGTAATAAAGATAATTAAAAATCTGCATGACGAACATCTCCTTCAGGATCTTTCTTCTCGACTGGGTCGCTACTCCAGACCGTCTTCATAGTAAGCATCCTCTGTGTGGTCCAACGGGTATGAGTACAAAAAGTACTCAACAAGCCACCGCAAATGCAAGTAATAATGCATGATAGTAAACAAAGAAGGGTAATGGCTAACATTGCGGAAAAAGTACATTTTTCAGTTATTGCAATTAGTGTAGTCAATTTTAATCATGCGAAAAGTAAACATGAGCAATATTAACATCATCTAACTCGAGGAGTACATTTTACCTCCTCGCACAACAGTCCTTACATGTCAACCAACATGCGCATCCATATTTAAGTAATCTAACTGGGGGATGTCATGCAACCCGCCCTTGACCGTGGGCTCGGCTTTTCGAAAAGATTAAAGACTCTGATCAGAGATGTACTACTGTACCCACAAGGCACGCACTCATCCCAAACGAGATGACCCATACCACGGGAACTCGTGCCAAAACCTCAGTATGAAATGCTCCAAGCGATAACCACCCGCTCTAGGTTTCGCCGGCGCGCCGGGCCGCATCCCGGCTAACGTCGCACCCCCTTTTGCGCCACATTGGTACAAGCCACCCGCAGGTGCTGCATGACCCATCTCCAAATGGTGGCCTCGGTTTGGAACAATCCATACCTTAGTTAGGACTTACCCACTAGACTTGTGGTTAGTACAGAAGTGTATTGCAACGGATCCCGCAGACCGGTCCTTATAGTGCCCCGGGTGCTACCGACCAATGCCCTAGCTTGCACCCGGAACCCACCATGCATTCACTCACAACCACAATTCAAACACCGACATAATTCCATAGATAAGAAACAATGGGGATCATATAGTAGAACCATGTACTACGACTCATTTTTATCCTATAGCGATCGTGTCGATACATTGGACACTAGCTAATAACATTTATCATATGGTGACAAGGAGTTCAATACATTGGACACTAGCTAATACATTGGACACTAGCTAATAAAATTAATCAAACATGGGTTCAATATGCTCAAAAGATTGGTTTGGTGACTTGCCTTGTTCAGCGAAAGGCGAGGGAGGGACTTCCGGGAAGTATTCCGGCTCCTCGGTGGCGTCGTAGTCTTTTCAATGTAATAAAGTAAAATAAAATGAACACAACATTCAATAAAACAATATAATAATACATGATAAGCACATAGGTTAAAGTTGGTTTGATTAAAAATAAAATAAATTTAATTGTTAAGGTTCTGAGATTTATTTCATAAATAAATTTTAAAGGAATTAAAATGAAAAGTTGTCCTTTTTAGAAATGGGTGTTTAAATGTGAATAGTGTCATATTAAGTTTCTTAATAAATTTTTAAATGGAAAGTTCATGTTAATTTAATGGTTTTCAGTACATGGACAGAAAGGAATAAATATAAATTTTTCTGAAGTTTTAAATATTTGAATTTGTATTTTAACCCTAAAGGCATTTGAATATTCATTTGAATAAACATGAAATGTCCAAAGTAAACCTACTATTTTTATTGTATAAACATGTAGAGAATAATATTATGAATTTTCTGAAATTGGAATGGCAATTTTTAGAGTTCAAATGCGCCCGATATGAATTTTACAAGTTTTAAACCTTTTCTGGAATTTATTTTCAAATTTAAATCCTCTCGGGTCCACGGTGAGCCAGGCCCACGGTGAACCCGCGCACTGTGCGCGTGCGCCAGATCAAGATCGACCGTTGGATCGCGATCGGGCGGTCACGGGCGAGGCGGGGGAGTTAAAATGACGTGGACGGCTGAGATTAAAACGTTCGAACCGGCACGCGATGGACGCTCCAGATTAAACGTGGGTTTTAAATACCAACGAACACACGAGATCGCACCGTACCGCTTCACTCAGATCCGACGGCCCGGATTAAACCGAACAGATGATTTAATCTTTGGCGTTGGATCTGGATCGCACGGTCGGGATTGAATCTGGCACGGTGCGTGTCGGGGGGGGCAAAGTACCCCTTCTTCCCCGACTCCGGCGATGCGACGGTGAGCGATTCCGGCGACGACGAGGGTTGTCTAGTCTAGCTAGGACTAAAAACGGAAAGAGGGTACCGAGGGGAACAAGAGGGTACCCTTGCGGTGGTCCGGGGTCGACGGGGTGAGGCCGGCGATGAGCGGAGGCGGCGAAGGCTTTCGGTTCCTTGGCGGCGACGGTGATCCGGCGGGGTCCGGCGTCGATGGAGGGGTGGCCGAGGTCGGGGACGTCCTTGCGGTCACGTTGGTGGCAGAGGCGTGGACAGAGGCGGTCCGAGGCGACGGCGAGTGGTTGCCGAAGGCGAAACAGGAGGAATGCGCTAAAAGGCGAAGTGCGGGCGCTCTGCTTGGTCTGAGTGCAATTGGATGCGTGAACCGAATGCGGTGGAGGGCAGTCGTTTAAATAGGGGTACTGGCGGGGGCAGGGAGGGCGCAATTGACGGTGGCCGGGGATAAATGCGTTTTGACGCCGGCGAGCTCGGGTTGAACGCGGTTCATCGAACCTGGACGCGAATCGACCGAGTTTAATAGGGGGAAACGGTCGGCGCGTTGAGGGGAATTCATTGTCGGCAATGGATTAAAGAGAGGGGGTCGGCGGGGGTGGATCCGAGGCGAGATTAGGGCTTCGGCCGACGAGGGTGGGATTTGGGGGCGGATCTCGCGGGGACGACGAATCCGACAGGTGGGGGCCACCTGCCAGTGAGCGCGAACGAGCGAGGGAGGCGGCTGACGGGTGGGGCCGTGGCATCGGGCGTGCGCGTGAGGGGAGGCATTCGGCGTCGACAGGTGGGACCAGGCTGTCAGCCTAAGGCGAGCGGGGTAACGGGCTGGGCCGGCCGGGAGAGGGAGAAAGGGAGGGGAGAAGCCCATTACTATTTCCAAGGTTTTCAGATTTAAAATAATTGCAGAAACTGGATTAAATATTTTGGGGTATTTCCATAGTGGATAAAAATTTGTAAAAATTCTCAAAAATATATTTTGGCCTTGGGAGTTTATAAAAAAAATTTCAGCTCCTGGTTTGGTCATTAACTCTATGATGTAGTTCAAAAGGGTATAAAAGGGTATTAAAGGTATTTTCAGAAATATAAAATCCAGGAAATTGAATTAAATAATATTTTTATTGTTTGAAAAAATTTGGGGTGTTACAGTGGTGAAGACTAGCTCCAACACCCTTCGCTCGAGGATCTCGCTCCTTCGGAGGGTGGCCGCGAAGATGAGCATGAGGGACCTCGCGGAGGAGTTCATCACCCTCCGACTCAGCCCCCTTGCATGCTCTTGGCCAGAGGGGCTCTTCCAACCTTCGGGCCGAGGGGGCCTAAATGAAGTGGCAATAGAACGCCTCTGTAAGACTTCGAAGCCTTTCCACTTTCATACTTCGCCAAAAACTTTACTCTGACTTGGAATTTTGATGAAGCCACTCTTGAAGTGAGGACTCCGGAGGAGGCCATCGCGGCGGCGGAGCGTGTTGTCGGAGCCCCGACACCTGAGGAACAAGCCCAATGGCTTACTTTGGTGGGGACCTAGGAGCACTGGAATAGGGTCTGGACCCTGCTCAGCTTCGAGGAGGTCTAGGCTCTGCTAGACTTCTCCCATCTTGTGCCTTCAACAACCGGCTCCAAGAGGAAAAGGGGGATGACGATGAGTCTGAAACTTTGAGGGCTCGGTCGGAGGTCCTTGCGACTGAAGCCTCTACTCCGGAGGAGGCAACGATCACGAACCCTCGAATAGAAGCGGAGCCAGGAAGGGCTCCGACCACAGCTACCGAGGTGGTAGCGAAGACCTCGACGGTGATGGCTTCGACCGCGGAGGTCGAAGCGCCAGCTTCGCAGCAGAAGGATTGGGGGGCACACATTGACCCCTCTACCTTCGAACACATCTCCGACGAAGGTAAACACTTTAAACATACTTCTCTTTTATATGTGGATATTGACTTGAACTTTTTTGCAGAAGATGATGTCGGTGCGAGGCCCACCGCACCGAAGCCAGCGGAGGCCTCCGGCAGCAGCAGCAGCTCGGAGTCTGACAGTTCCTCATCCAAAGAAGACAGAGGCAACAATCGCGACGAAGGGGACCTTCGAGGTGAGGAGGAAGTCGAGGTGATGGACCCAAGCCCAGCTCGGCCGAAGCCTGTGCAGGCAGTTGCGGTGGAGGAAATCGTCCGGCCTCTGCTGCCGAAGGGGGCCGTGATGGAGGCAGCCATCCACGACTTCTGCGAGGGCTGCGCAGCTGCGGAGGCAAGAGGCTTGGTGGCTCAACTCAGCCACTCGAGCCTCATGGACCTCTTCATCAACGCAAACGAAGCCCTCATCCAGGTGAGCGAAGTCCTATGCAGCCTTCGAATCATACTTTGGTCTTTGATCAACACTTATGATTTTCTTGAACTCTTTCAGGCCATCACACTGAACGCCGCAGCGTCCTCCTCTGCGGACAGGCGGATGACACGTTTGGCGGAGGAGAGGAATGCCCTCCGACGCGAAGTCTCGGTGGAAGCCGAGAAGCGAAGGAGGGTCGAAGCTTCAGCTGAGGCGGCGAGGGCTGAGGCCGACAAGGCTAGGGAAGCCTTGGCCTCGGAGACCGATAGGCTCCGAGCGGAGCTTCAGGCTGCGAAGGATGTCGGAGCCCAGCTGGCGGAGGAGAACTCCAAGCTTCGCCAAGGAGCTCACTGCCTTGAAAACTTTGTCGTTGGCAACATCGATGAGGCCACTCTGAGCCTGACCGAAGTCCTAGAACAAATAGGGACCGAATGTCGGGCTCCAGCCTTCGGCAGTCAGGATCCGATTGGGGACCACGTCGCATTTTTGAAGATGGTGGTTGCGACGGTGGAGCAATCTTTGAAGGGCTTCGCCTTGATGGCCGGCCGAGTGGCGGGCCAAGGGGTGTTGCAAATGCTTCACGACGCGGGGTGCAACCACCTCGAAGCAGCAACCTCAGCAACCCCTGTGGCCTTCGGAGGCCAACACTTGGTGACGCCTCCGGCCGGCGTCCGCGGAGCCTAGCGGCGACTTCAGGAGCCTTGGAAGGCCCAAGGCTGCGAGGCAGTCCTCGAACTTCAGAAGGACATCCGTCTTTGCCGGGCCAGGGCGCATGCCTCGCCAGCTCAGCCTTCGACATCGGCACCTCCGCCTCCAAAGGTGTAGATCTCCTTAGGCTCCTTGTAATTCTTAGTTGTAGGCTTTTTAAAAACTTATCAGTTTATTAATATAAATGCGGGGGTGCTTTGTACATGCCCAGGCTCAGTTTCCGAATGTTGACTTCGAAGTACTTGAGGACTCTGAAGAACTTCGCTAGTTGTGGGCGGTCCTCGAGGTAGCTAGGTCCGAAGGCCCTCCTCGGTTTAAACTTCCGAGGGGGCCTAACGGCGAAGCCATCCCCAAAGTAGTCCAGGATCTGCTAGCCACCGTGAAGACGGAGTCCCTTCGGAGTTCTTCATCCTTGCCAGACTTAAGTTTCTTCGCAGTAAACTCACGTAACGAGGGGGTGCAGCTTTCGCAAAAGGCCTTGGTAGGCGATGAAGCCTTAGACTTCTCTGCCTTCGACATGGCACCGCCTGCCTCGCAGACTTGGAGCAACCTGCAAAGTGGAAGATGAGGTCTGCGGGCTTCGGGGCGTGGACAAACCGGACGTGGGAGAGCAGGCTCCGACGAGGCTTCGTCCAGCCGAGGGGGCCATGGTCGAAAGAAGGGCAAGCGAGGCTTGGGGCCTCAAGCTTGCTTTTTCTTAGGCTTAGACACAGACCACTCATAATTTTGTTTTCGAAGTATATTTGTAACACACTACTCAATTAGCATTCAATGAATGAGATTTGTTGTATTTGCATACTTCGTCTGCATGCTTCGCATTGTTTGATGACTTCGAACGTTTTTAGCATGTCACGCTCGTACTGTGCATTACATTCGCACACTTCGCATACATACTTCCCCCTTGCTCGTGGCAGCTAGGGACTGAGTCGTTGCTGGTGCGGGCAATTAAAAATGCGAAGGGGTGCACCTTTTTGGCGGCTTCGGATGCTTATAATACATCGAGCGAAGGCCTCTTTTGGGCTTCGAACGCGTTAATTTGGAGCAAAGCAAGGCTTCAGTGTAGCCAAATTAAGCGAAGCATGCTTCAGCATGCTTTGGATTTTGTTGTGCGTGAGCGAAGCTCTGAAATGCACTTAGATTTTAAGCGAAGTATGACTTCGAGATGCTTAATTTTTATATTATATTGACACGGGAAGCAAGGCTTCGAAGTGTGTTTAGATAGCGAAGCAAGGCTTCGTAGCTTGATTATGTACTGAGAATGGATATTTGGTGTGGATTCACCGAACCTGTGATTGTGAGCTGCCTTCGCTCTGAGTCACCTTCGACTTTGAATACCGAGAACGGATTTCAGAATTCTGGGATACGTTAAGCCGGTGGCCTTCATATCCCGGACGCATCAGGTCGATGACCTGGAGTCCTTGGACGCATCGGGCCAGTGGCCCGGAGTCCTTTAGCCCATTGCTACGGGCCCAGAGGCACTGTGTAGCCTTCAGAGGGGTACTCCGGATTTTGTAAAGCGAAGCAAGGCTTCGATTTTTAAATAAGATTGAACAAATTTCTTCTTTAAAGTTGAAGCAAAGCTTTGCTTTTAAGGCGAAGTAGGGCTTCGATTTCATACTAAAGTAATTGCAGATTGGTACATCGAAGGGATGCTTCGGTAATGTACATACCTCGTGGCCCCTGGGGCTTTGACGGCCTTCGACATATGGAGCAGAGCCCCTTGCCGGAGGGTGAGCTCCGAAACACGAAGGATGGAGGAAGGCGAAGAAGGCCTTCGAACTACACCCGAAGCCCCTTGCTAGAGGGTGCGCGAAGCAAGAAAGCTTCGAAGCTCCCCCCTCAAGCGCACTTCAAATTGTAGACAGTGGCAGAGAACTTAGCTTTTAGGACTAAGCTTCCCCATGGATGGCGCCAACGGTTGTAGCAATTGTGTTAGCTACAGCACATGTTTTGTATGTGTGTGTATGGTGTGTAAAATGAACCTCGAAGGGTTCTCTCAGAGGGAGAAAAGATTTATACTGGTTCGGACCTCCCCTAAGGGATAATAGCCCCACGTCCAGTTTGTGGTAGATTTGGCATAGTATGCCTCGGTGTGGTGTAGTGAGTTCCAGGGTTTCATGGCCCTAGGAGCAGTTAACCTGTTACAAGGGCTTGGCCGTGCTTTTATAGGCACGCAGGCCAAAGGAAAAGACCAAAATTCCCTCTATAAGTCCTAGGCTTATAGGGGAAAAAGGGGAAAATGAGGTAGCTACTGTACAAAGTGCTTTACAACTTTACAGACGTGTCAGATAAACGTCAATTCTTGACAAACTAAACGACATACTAGGGGCAGAGGGGCCCCTGGTATGGCTTCTACACTGTAGCGGGGTGTAAATATCTTCTGGATTCGGAGTTGAGGCTGGAGCTCTTCGGGCGAAGGCCGCAAGGGAGGCTTCGAAGTACACTCCAAAGTGGGATTCGAAGTATACTCCTGTTGGCGTAAAAGATTACGCTAACAGGTTTCTAAAGATTAGAAACTAACAAACGAAGTATTTGTGAAGTAAACTATTTCAAGCCTCCGAAGTGGATAATAGCTCAAAATAGTTCGAAGATGTGTATTGAATAACTCAGTATTTGATCCCCTTTACAAGGTAAAACAGGGGGTATTTATAGGCCAAAACCTTAAGGAAAAGACCCTTTTACCCCGCTGTTACAACCGACATAGTGGAAACTATTTGGTACCCTTAATAGGGCTAAAACGGTAAAAGACTAATCTAATGAGAAAGAAGATAAGTCTTCCATCTTAGCTGGCAAAGAAGCTCTCTGAAGGGTCAATGTTCGAAGATATACTCCGAACTAGAGTCCGCCTCTATCCTTCGAACTTGATCCAGTATACTTCCGGAGTTAGATGCTGGAAACCTTCGATTAAATCACCTGCCTTTGTCTTGTTGCAGCAATGGCCCTGAGGATGAAGTATTTTCCCCCAACAGCAGCCCTTCGAATATGCTTCTCCGCTAGATCTGTAACGTTAGGAGAGCAGTATACGCAAGAAAAATAATCATGCGTAGAGGTTAATAGATTTAATCAACCTCCGAAGTATACGAAGATTTAAAACTTCGAATCGACTTCTAAGAAAGTTACATTCGAACTATCTTGGAATTAACTTAAAGAGCCAGAAAGATTTTTAGACTTGGAAGAAATAGCCGTTGGCTTTTTCCTTCCAGCAGAAGTTACGCGGTGCGTTAACTTCGCAAGGGGTAACGGTCAAGAATGCGAAATGGCAAACATAAACGGTAAAAAATCGTGGGACTGGGCTATAAATAGAGGACCCAGACACTTCTCGAATACCCTTCTCACCGTCTTTGCGCAACCAAGCCCTAGCCTCAAGATTTCTGCTTTAGCAACCAGTGCGAGTTCATGGCGAAGAACAGCTTCAAGGTCCCTGAGGCGGCTTCGGCCCTAGCCCGGCAGTAGGCTGCAGCTGCTGCAGCGGCAGCAACGACAGCGGCATCAACAGTTGTGGCGGCTCCGACGGCGGCGGTAGCAGCACCAGTGGTGGCGCCAGCAAGGAATCCCCAAAATGTCGGTCCTCACGATCTCCTCCCGGCATCTTCGAAGTATTAGGACCAGTCTTATCAACTGGGGCCATCTACCTACAAGAGGGAGTCAATCGCAGTAGCAGTGGAGGGATAGATTAGCTCGGAGGTCATAATCTGGAAACCTAGAAAGGAGGCCATCCCTTCACCAAGGCCTGGAGAAGTTGTGGTCTTTGAAGCAGGGTTGGGACTCCCAGCAGTCGACTTCCTATCGGAGGTACTGGATTTATTTCATGTCACCCTTCCTCAACTATCTCCGAACGCAATAGCACGCTTGGCCATCTTCAAATGGGCGCTGCGAACTGAGGGCTGCGAAGGAAGAGCAGAGATTTTCGCAGCATTGCACAGAGTATCATGCCAACCAAAGACTTACCGAGGCCCCAGAGGAGAGAAGATCGTAGTAGCCTTCGGCAGCATCAACTTCCGACTTCGGGACGAATTTCAACTAAGATTTCCAGCAAAGGCCATCAATGCCAGATGGTACACAGATTGGATCCTCCGGTAGTTCTATGCCGAAGTTGGGGCAGGCAGTCGCTTGGCTAGACCTCTGCAGGACATACACTTCCGAAGGGAAGCCCTAGTTCACCCATATCCCGGCCAGCTCGAAGCTCACCTCAGCCTGCTCCAAAGGATTAGTCACCGCATGAGCATGCGGGACTTAGAGGAGGAGTTCATCGGACTCCAAATTCCACCTCTGATGGCCAACTGGCCTATCACCTTCGAAGAGGATCCGGAGGGTGGACTCCAAAAAATCTCTTCGAACTCGAGCCCTGCAGGTAGCTTTGAAAACAACATGTTCTATATATATTTGTTTGATGAAATGACTAATGCCAACTTATCTTTCAGCTTCTCAAGCCCCCATGACTTCGGAGCTAGTTGTTCGAGCTTCGGAGAAGATTCTGGGAGTTCCAACTCCAGCCGAGAAGGAGTGGAGAACAAAGCTAGTGGGTACTTGGGAGCGGCTCAACCGAGTATGGGGTGTACTCGGAGTTGCTCCCCCTCTTCTTCCGGACTGGGTACCTTCAGAGCAAGGACCGAAGAAGAGGAAGGCGGATGCCAGTACTTTAGCTCCGGTTAATACCCCGACAAAAAAGGTAGCCCGAAAGCCAAAGACTGTGGCGCCTTCAAGTCCGATGGCTTCGGTCTCCGATTCCTCTGAAGATGAGGGAAGAGTCCTCATCGACTTGATCACCGAAGACGAAACCCGAGCAGAAGTAAACACTGGCACTGCCGCAAGCGCGCCAGATGCTCCAGGCAATTCCGAACAAGCCAAAACTTCAAATGTCCAGCCGGACTTGCCGCATGAAGAAGCCCCTATGACTGAAGGTGGAGTCGAGGTCACTGCTAGGCAAGCTTCGATTTCGGACGAAGTTGTGGTTGTAGCTCCAAGAGAGGCTTCAACAGTCAACCCTTCGGTTCTAGGCTTCGAGTCCGATGAAGACTTGGAAGTAGCCTTTGACCCTCCAAGTAGCCTCGTACTCACCCGCCGACAGGACTTCGGAGGTAAACATCGCATGAACCATTTGTTCCTTTTCCCTACAAAGTTATGCAATATATAATACCTTGGTCTCGGCAGGGTCCGCTCCCATGGAAGTAGCTCCTCCCGAAGATACGGCTCCTGGGACCTCAACATCTCCGGGGCCGATTCCAGAAGTTGCACAGATGGGACCTGGAAAAGGTAAAGGCAAAATGGACCCCTTTCCTGCTCCGAATTTAGGATTAACTCCATCTGAATTGATAGATGGAGGTCAATCTGTGGGGGGGGGGCAGTCTACCGAGGTCTCCGAAGATGCAGCACAGCACTCCGACCCCTCACCGAACGAAGACGATCAGAGGGCCCTGTCCATGCTCCCCCTCCTAGCTCCTTTCCTGGAGCGAAGGACCGGACTTTGGACCCTGCTTGAGCCTTTGGATCGAGCTAACCGCGAAGTAGGGGAGACGGACTTAGTGGCCATCCGTAGCGAAGCTGAGGGCTCGAAGCTTAATGCAGCCTTGGAACGGGCAGCATACCAGGTACGAAGTATCTGCAAAACAAGATTAATTTCAACTTACGAATAATCTCTCACCTCGCTTTTGCCCTTCACAGCAAATAGTTTTGGCTCGAGCTACAGCTGTCTCGAACGAGTTCAGAAGTCTTCGTCTTCACAAGAAGGTTACTGCTCTCCAGAGGAGTCTTAACGTCTCCGAAGTTCGAGTTTCCCGCTTAGACGAAATGGTTGCAGCGGAGAGGAGGGCCAGACAACATCTAGAGGCTGCGAATAAAAAACTCGAAGCCGAACAAATCGTGCTTCGGGCCGAGATAGAGAAAATGCAAGCAGAACACGCCATGGCGGGGGCTGAGCTAGTTAAGCTTCAAGAGGAGAAAGCTAAAGCCACGGAGGAAGCTAGCAACTTTCTTAGCCAGAAGAGTTCTCTGGCTACAGAGGCAGCTAGGCTATCCGTTGTGATAGATGAGCTAACTTCGTCAAAGGATGCTTTGATTGAAGATAAGGTGACGTCGGAGAAGGTAGCCGCAGAGGTCATGAAAAATTTGTTAGGTGTTCTAGAGTACTTCGGTACTCTTTGGACACTACCTTCGAGTGACAACATCCCCCTGCTGCGACGGCTGAAGATGATCCAAGGAGCTGCGAAGATGATGAAGACAGCAGGCAATCGGTATGGAGAGATCTCCGGCCAAGTGGCAGCTCTCGGAATACTTCGCTACAATGAAGATCTAGGGCTATCGATAGCACCAGATTCGGCGGTGGCTCCCATTACCTTCGACGACAACCAACTGCTCAACCCTTCCAAAGATGTGGCCGCAGCTTGGCAAGCCTTCCAAATTTCATGGAGAGCCGAAGGTCGATCAGCGATCAAGGCTTGGATCGATGAAGGTCATTGCCAAAAGCAAGCTTAGTCTCAAGCTTCGAGCAGCCAGCCTCCGCCGATCCCGCATGTTTAGCTTTGTTTTAGGAGCCCGGCTATGTAAAAATTATGATTTCATACATTATGAATGAAAATTTACTTATCATGTTTTTAGGCTTCTCAACCTCATATGGATGATGTCGAAGTATTAAACGTTACCGAAGAACTCCGCCTGCTATGGGCTACCTTCGATCTTTTAAAACTTCATAAACGACCTCGATTTTTGATTCCTCGAGAAAGCTCCGGTGCAATTGCGCCCGAAATATGTAAAGACATATTATCTTATATTAAAGAGGAAGAAAAATAAGTTAACTTGGAAACTTCGTCTTCTGAAGACGTTGCATGGTCTGAGGATGAAGGTGTTGCGGAAGAACAAGGGAAGAAACCTGAAGAACTTCGGAGCTGGGAAAGAAGCCCCGAGAGACTTCGAACTTGGGCTGAACTTCCACAAGAACAAAAAGATTTTCGAGCTTCGAAGGGAGGGAGAAAAGTTAAACGCAAAGTTATCAGGACTCCCAGCTCTGGAACTAGTCATTCCGACTTTAGTGGTATCTCTAGAGATCGAAGGGGTCTTCGATTCCTTCTTGGAATAGATACAGATTTTTCATGATGTAATGTAATCTGTTTGAATAATAAAGATTGATTTTTAAAATTGTCTCCCTACTTCCCAGCCCCTCTTTGGGCACAAGCAACTTCGAAGTGTACTCGAAGATGGTTAGGCGCAAAGAAAAACTTAGGAGTACAATTTTGGAGGCTCGGAGCCCCTCTGCAACTTAAAGATTAATTGAAATCTAACAAAACATCTTCGACTACTTAGAGTCTGAAAAGTGGTAACTTAATACCTTTTGTTTGAAAGAAGTCACTTCGGACAAACTTTCCGGACACTTTAGTGTCCCAAACGATTGGTCACTTTAGACTCTTTTCACAGATATTCGAAGCTTATCAGCTCAAACTCTGTTTTGTTTTGGCTTCCTTTGGCTCTTTTTGCGAATGCTATCAAACCGGTGGTTTGGAATTCGCAGTGGTCTCCTTGGACTCTTTTTACAGATGCTTTCAAGCCGAAGCTTGGAATCCGCATTATTTGGTCTCCTTCGACTCTTTTTACGGATGCTTTCAAGCCGGTGGCTTGGAATCCGTTTGTCAGTGACTTTCCCACCTCGTCGGAAGCTTCGAACCAGTGGTTCGAAGTCCGAAAATTTGGTTCAAATTAATGACACTTCCCTCCCAGCCAACTTCGTTCTTCCAGTGTGTCCACTAGAAGTAGGAAGTGTTTGAGAGGTAGACATTATCTGAACCATGAGCTTTATTAATTCAGAAGGTGTTTACAAATGATTACAAGGAGCCCCTATGCGAAGTATCGCTTTAAGTGCTCCGCATGCCATGTATGCGTTAACTCTTCATCTTCTAAATTAGCTAACTTAAAAGAACCAGGGCGTCCTGAACAGAGAATTATATATGGACCTTCTCATTTATTCCCTAGTTTCCCTGGTGCTATAACGCTTCGCAAAACAAGATGACCCGGCTTAAGTTCGTTAAGCTTGACCTTCGGGTCAAACCAAGTCTTCGTCTGCTGATGATACTTTGATAAATTGGCGACAACTCGAAGCCTTGTTTCTTCTGTTAAATCAAGCGAAGTTTGCCTTTCTGCTTCTATTTCTGGTTCAGTGCTGCGAAGGGATCCTCCTATAAGCTCCGTTGGCGTCATAGCTTCGTCTCCGAATAATAGTCTGAAAGGAGTGAAACCCGTGGACCTTGTTTGAGTGGTCCGGATGGACCATAGAATCTTTGGGAGCTCCTCGGTCCACAATCCTTTTGCCAATCCCACTATTCTTCGGTTCAGACCTGACAAGATATTACCATTGGCTCTTTCAATAGCTCCGTTAGACTGAGGGTGTCGCACTACAGCGAAGCATAATTGTATGCCAAGATCTTCGCAAAACTTCCTGAAGGTCTCTGCATCAAATTGTGTCCCATTGTCAACTGTGAGTTGCCGAGGCACTCCGAACCAGCATATAATATTTTTCCAGAAAAATTTTTGTACATTATTCAAAGTGATAGCTGTTAAGGGCTCTGCTTCGACCCACTTGGAAAAATACTCAATTGCTACCACTGCGAATTTCAAATTTCCTTTTGCTACTGGGAAGGGGCCAATAAGGTCCATGCCCCATCTGGCCATGGGCCATACTGGGGCAATGAATTCAAGCGTTGTTGGCGGACGATGACTTCTTCTTCCCATCCATTGATAACCCTGGCAAGTGCGGACTAAGCTCTCCGCATCAGCTACTATTGTAGGCCAATAAAGCCCCTGACGAAGTGTTTTTCCTGCCAAAGCTCGAGGGGCCAGATGGCTACCGCAAAGTCCTTCATGAATTCCTCAAAGAATCTCTTTGCCTTCGGCTTGAGATATACATCGGAGCAGAGGGGAACATACTCCAGCCTTGTACAAAATACCATTGATTATATGATAATTTTGAATTCTGAGCTTCAACCTCGAAAGTTGTGGCCCTTCAAGCAAATTTGCTTCTCCTTGCAACAATTCCATAATTGAACTTCGTCAATCTGTACGTGGAATGCAAAGGACTTCTGCAGAAGGGATCTGTGTTACCGAAGGTGCACTGAGCTCCTCGTAAAAAGCTTCTTCTGGAATGTCCATAGCTCCGGCTGTAGCTTTCACCAAGATATCAGCTTGCGCATTTTCAGCTCTGGGTATACTTCGAATGGAAATCCCTTTAAATGTTGCTTCAATCTTACGGATCTCTTCCAAATATTTTGCAAGCTGTGGGTGTCGAACTTGAAAACTCTTATCTACGTGCCCTGCTACAATTTGAGAATCTGTTTTAATAATAACTCTTGTAGCCCCCAAAGCTCGTGCCTTTCGAAGTCCTAACAAAATTCCTTCATACTCCGTTGTATTATTGGTAGACTTAAAGTTGAGTCTTGCGGAGTATATTGCCTTTTGCCCTGAAGGCGAAATTATTACTGCTCCGACACCTGCTTCAGATGCTTGGAAAGCTCCATTGGAGTATATGGTCCAAATTACTTCGCTTGGCTTCTCCGGAGCCCATGCTGCAGGGGGGTCCACTCTGCCACAAAATCTGCCAGCACTTGTGACTTAACTGCTGTCCTTGCCACGAAGGAGATGCCGAAGGGTGCTAATTCAATAGCCCACTTCCCAATTCTTCCTGTGGAATCCTTACTTCGGATCACATCTCCCAAGGGATATGAAGTCGGTACAATCACATTATGTTCTAGGAAATAATGCCTCAACTTCCTTGAAGCCATTATTAGAGCATAGGTGAACTTCTCAAGCTCAGAATATCTTGTTTTTGCTCTGGACAATACTTCGGATACAAAATAGACTGGATTCAGTACTAACTTCCCATTGAAATCAACTTCTCTAACAAGTACAGCACTGACAGCGGAGCCAGTAGCCACAAGGTAAAGGAGTAGAGTTTCGTCCGCAACAGGCATCGTGAGTGTAGCGAGGTTACTGAGATAATTCTTGATATCGTTGAAGATTTTTTGACACTCCGGTGTCCATGCAAAATCTTCGGACCCCTTCAATGCTTTGAAAATGGGCAAACTTCTCTCCGCAGACCTTGCCAAGAATCTGCTAAGTGCTGCAAGACGACCAGTCAGCTTTTGCACTTGCTTCAGATTTTTCGGAGGAGCCATCCTTTGCAACGCAGTTATTTGAGTGGGGCTAGCTTTGATCCCTCTGCTTGAAACTAGATACCCTAACAACTTCCCAGCCTGAGCCCCGAAGATACATTTTTCGGGGTTAAGACGGATTCCACATGCCCGAAGGCTATTGAATGTTTCTGCTAAATCTAGGATATGTTGGTGCTTTAAAGCACTCTTTATTACAATGTCATCCATATAAGATGCTACACTGCGGCCTATTTGTTGACCTAGAGCCTTAGCAATTAACCTCGAAAAAGTTGCCCCGACATTTCTCAAACCAAAGGGCATTCTTACATAGCATAAGACTACCGAAGGAGTTACGAAGCTTGTTTTGATTTCATCTTCGCGCTTCAGCCAGATTTGATGATAGCCGGAATACGCGTCAAGGAAGCTTAATAACTCCGAACCAGCAGTGGAGTCAACCAATTGATCAATTCAGGGCATGGGATAGGGGTCAAGGGGGCATGCTTTATTCAAAGATGTAAAATCAATACACATGTGCCACTTCCCGGAAGATTTCTTCCTAACGAAGACTGGGTTGGCTAGCCACTCCGTATAAGCTACTTCTCTGATAATCCTATCCTTCAGCAACTTTTCCACTTCATCTTTAGCAAGGATAGCCCTCTCCGTAGATAGCTTCCGGAGTCCATTCCGGACAGGCCGGACCTTCGGGTTCACAAGTAAACTATGCTCAATAATATCCCGACTGACTCCAGTAATGTCCTCATCAGACCAAGCAAAGACATCTAAATTCTCTTCAACTACTTTTTCTAATGAAGTAGCGACTTTTGGAGGCAAATCCTTGCCAAACTGAAATGAATAGTCTTTGCCATCTTTGACAATAACCTTCTTTATAATCTCCCCTTCAGGGCTTGGCCTTGGGAAGGACTTCTTCGAAGGTTTGCCTGAAGCAGAAAAATTCTCTGGGTTGCCTTGCACGCTATTCACCTGTCTCGAGTCAAGAGGAGAACCATGACCATATTCTTCTCTTCGCGCAGTGGCCTGATCTCCGAAAACAGTGAGCACTCCCGCTTGTGTGGGCATCTTCATACACAGATAATTATGATACGCCACAGCTCCGAATTGATTCAACATGCCCCTTCCGAAGATAACATTGTATGCATATGGGGCATCCACAACATCAAAAATCACTTCCTCCGTCCTGGCCAGTAGCCCCTCTCCAAAAGTGACCTCCAGGCCTATTTGACCGAGGGCATCAAGAGGGGGTCCTGCGAAGCCTTGCAAAGGATGAGCTGCTGGGAGAAGATGCTTCCTGGAGATACAGAGTTGATCGAAGGCTTGGACGAGGATAATATCCGCTGAACTCCCTCCGTCGATCAATACTCTCTGGACTTCAGTCCCTGCTATGTCGGCAGTGATGACAAGTGTGTCTGCATGTGGAAACTTTATGCCAGCTGCATCATCTGTAGAAAAAGATATCGGCACATGAGACCATTCAGGCATAGCAGCTGTGGACGAAGAAGTTCCAATATGGCCCACTTCTCGGACATATTCTCTTCTCTGCATCTTCGACATACTTCTGAGGGTCCCTCCTCCGGAAATGGGGAGGACTACTCTTTTCCCTCGATCCTGACCATCTTCCTGCTTAGGAGGTGGCATAATATTGACCACCGGAGGCCGTCTTGCAGGGTCAAAGTTATCTATATGCGCCACAGCCTGGACAGGCTCTGGACGCACCTCGGTCGGAACTCGGTTGGTAGTGCCTCGACCCGAAGTTCTTTCAAGGTACTCGCCTCTTAAAGCGAGTATAGACTTACACGCATCAGTTGCGTGACTTCGATTCTCACCATGGACACAGCAGAAGAAGGTCTGGGCTTTGCCAACCGGCTTCCCTGGTGGCCTCCAGCCGCTGGTCTTACTTCTTGAAGGTTGTGAAGTCCTAGGGGCAAATTTCTGTGGAGGTGCAATGTTCAAGACTTCTGAATGAGGATGCTTTTGCCCCCGACGCCTGTCATGCTGAGCTTCGAAGCTAGGCCACTGTGACTGTGTTGAAGTCTTTACTTCCAGCTTGACTTCTTGCAGGATTGACGGAGTTGCAGCAGTTCTCCGAAGCCACCCTTCTTCTGACCTTGCATACTCTTCGAAATAAGACATCAGCTGAGCAACAGAAGATATCTACTTCCGGTGAAGTTTATCAAGGAGGCCCGCATGGATAACTCCCTCTCGAGCTGCATCAACTACGGAGGATGTAGTTAACCCTCGAATTTGCGACTTCGTATGAGCGAAGCGCTTGAAATACTGCCTTAAAGTCTCTCCGGGGAGCTGCTTCACCTGGAAAATACTTCCTGTTGACATTGGGGGTACGAAGGTACCCTGAAAGTTGCTTATGAACTTCTTCCTTAATTGTTCCCAGGTTCTGATTAACCCTAGCTTCAAGGACCAGAACCACCGCAGTGCCACCCCTTCAAGAGCTAGAGGGAAACATTTGTCCATGGTGTCTCGCACTCCTCCACTGGCCTCAATTGCCAATGCATAAGAATGGGAGAACTCCCCAGGGTCTTCATCTCCAGAATATTTGCAAAGCTTCGAAGTTTTGAACTTAGGATCGAAGCGCACTTTCTGTAACTCAGGATCCAGCGGAGATTCGGTGTCGAATGAAGCATTCTCCGGGGCTTTGGGATAAGGAAGTTCGTCATCTTCGGGCACTTCGGGGATGACTGGGGTGGCTTGAGAACGAAGCCTATCTGTGGCTTCTTACTGCCACCTTGCTACTTCAGCTTGGAGACTGGCCATTTGAGCGGTCATATCACCAAGACCGTATTCATCTCCTCCGGAAGGTCCTTCCGGGTCTTGAGAATGGTACGCATCAGTTCGAAGTGGATTTGAGATGGAAGATGAGCTCTGGTTGGCCGAAGTATGGATGGAGTTGGGGGAGGAACTCCGTACGCTCGAGGAAGGGGAATCCCTTCCAGAGTCTGAGGTGGAGGAAATGTCGAAGGTCCTCTGACCTCAACTGTGTTTGAAGATCTTGCTCCGGAGGTCCGAGGGGACCTCCGAGTAGGACTGCCACCTAAACTCCGCTTGGGAGGCATGGTTTGAGAACTTGGTAGAGAACGAAGTTTTTTTGAACTAAGTTCCCCACGGACGGCGCCAACTGTTGGCGTAAAATATTACGCTAACAGGTTTCTAGAGATTAGAAACTAACAAACGAAGTATTTGTGAAGTGAACTATTTCAAGCCTCCGAAGTGGATAATAGCTCAAAACAGTTCGAAGATGTGTATTGAATAACTCAGTATTCGATCCCCTTTACAAGGTAAAACGGGGGGTATTTATAGGCCAAAACCTTAAGGAAAAGACCCTTTTACCCCTCTGTTACAACCGACATAGTGGAAACTATTCGGTACCCTTAATAGGGCTAAAACGGTAAAAGACTAATCTAATGAGAAAGAAGATAAGTCTTCCATCTTAGCTGGCAAAGAGGCTCTCTGAAGGGTCAATGTTCGAAGATATACTCCGAACTAGAGTCCGCCTCTATCCTTCGAACTTGATCCAGTATAGTTCCGGAGTTAGATGCTGGAAACCTTCGATTAAATCACCTGCCTTTGTCTTGTTGCAGCAATAGCCCTGAGGATGAAGTATTTTCCCCCAACAACTCCAAACTAGACTCAGAACTGGGCTCCGAACTGGGCTCCGAACTAGGTTCTCGGAGACTTAGCTTTGAATTTGGCTGCAAAGGGTCTGGAGACTGGATCTGAGGGGCTCCGAAGGGAGCTCGAAGATTAACTCCGTACAGAGTTCGAAGGTTACCTCCAAACAAGGTTCGAAGGTTAACTCCGAAGTTAGCCCAGAGGATAACTCTGAAACTAACCTGAGACTTAGCTTCTGGCAAACTTCAACGGGATCTTGAGGGCTTCGCTCGGGAGGGCTCCGAAGGGGTTCGGAGGGCCTCGCTCCAGAGGGCTTCGAAGTGAACCGTGGGACTTGGAACCAACTTCTTTAGAAGGAGCAGGCTTCGACAGTGTTGGGCTCCGAGCCGAAGGCTATCGGAGGCTGACATCATTTGGCCCCTGTTCAAGGGAAAACTTATTCCTCCAACACCTACCATTTGCAACATTCACATGCTGCATTTGTAGTGCCTAGTGCACCCATTCAAGAGAGATATTTCGAACTGTTCAAATTTAACTCTACTATTGAGTGGGGGATGTTCTACAATCCTACATTCCTATGGCAGCCCTGCATCAGCTAATCAAAACAACGCTTCAATATAACAGCTACAACTAACTGTACAGGACATCTACTGATATATGGTATTAATTACGATGCATTAGCATGGCATAAATTCTTTCAGTATACCACACACGCCATGCCCCTACATCCCATAATGCACAAATCAAATTACAATCGAATATCTATATCTATAGCAAGATTCAAAGAAAAACAAAACAAATCGCTAGCAATCATTTCCTGCAATCCGAACACATCCAGACATCAAATGCAAAAAGTAATGCTCCATAGAAACAGACACATGAACTCGCCACAGAAACATTGACCGACGACTTCAGTTTTTATCCAAAATGACAAAAGAACTTAATCCATCACACGTGAATTGAAGAATCGATCATGTTTACCAGTTAACAGATTCTGTCGGATCGAACCAAACCTAGAAAACTTCCTGTTAGATGTGGTTCCACATTTGAACAGCACCAAACTTGCAATCCATGCAGCCCAAATGCAATCAGGGGGTGAGGGCATGAGATATATCAGTGGCGGCGACGGGCTCCAAGGGCGACGACAGTCTCCGATGGCGGCGACAGACTCTAGTGGTGGCGATGGGCTCCGAGATGGTGGCCATGTGCTCTAGGGGCAGCGATGAGATCCGGGGGAGGTGACGGCCTCCGACACGGCGACGGGCTCCGAGACAGTGGCCGCATGCTCCGGGGGCGACGACGGACTCCGAGGACAGCGACGACGGGTGGAGGGCAGCGGTGACGAGCTCTGGGATAGCGGCGCCGGGTGGAGTTTGGCGGCGTGGGAGTTTATGGTTCAGAAATGAAACTAGGTTTTCGGACGGCGGGAGTGAAAAGTATATATAGGTGTATTAGTAGTGGCGGGCGGTGACGTCACCAGCCCGCCATTGCTAACCCACCCGCCACTGATGTCCGATTTAGTAGTGGTAGGCCACTGATGTCACCCGACCGCCACTGATAATAGAAATAACAATGGCGGGCAGGTGACGTCATCTTGCCCGCCACTGATTATACACGTGCTCGATCGCCACTGCTAACTCTAAGGTGTATTTTTATTTAGTAAAAATCATATATTACCAATAATTAAATAAAAGGTTTCAATATATATTTTCTACTTGGTTTTTATTATTATTATTCTTCATAATTTTTTTATTATATTAGACATATATTACCAATAATTAAGTAATAACATATATAACAAATATCTTAAATAAAATGACACTGGTGGCCTGCTAGTGCTATACACATTAATGACATAAATTAAAACATATATTACCAATATCTTAAACATAAATGACACTGCCAAATGACATAAATGATTTTACAAATACGGACAATCTCTTAAACTAAACATAAATGATCTAGCCTTGCACTAATTTTCCATCGTCATCGGTACATAGATAAGGAATCACACTGCCAAATGATATTTTTGCTTCAACCACATTGATCCTTGCTATGTCAACGAAGAACGACACCTCATCAAACTGATTGTATTCTTCTTCGTCCTCAACTCCATCAACTCCAACAATTCTTTGTTTTCCTAGAGCAACGATGTATTTCTTCTCGTCTTTAGGATCAAGTATGTAAAATACTTGTGCCACGGATTGAGCGAGTATCCAAGGGTCATCTTTATAACTCACCTTATTAAGGTCAACTATCGTAAACCCGTAATCATCCACCTCCACACCTTCTGTATGTCTGACCCACTAGCACTTAAATACGGGGATTTCTATAGAGTTCCCGTAGTTAAGTTCCCATATTTCTTCGATGTATCCATAGTAAGCATTCTTTTGTCTAGTGTTGTCTTCTGCATCTACTCTAACACCATTATTTTGGCGCTGACTCTTTTGATCCTTTGCTTTGGTATAGAATGTGAAACAATTGATGTCATATGTTTGCCATGTTTTAACCATGCTCAATGGACCGTAATACAATTTATTTATCATCATCTCTTCGTCGCTTTCTCCAATCAAAAGGTTTAGATCCCTCAACTATGATGTGAAATGAATTTTGTGATCTTTCATAATCCATTGTTCATCGCGATCTTCATTCTTTTCATGAAGCTCTTGCAAGTGTTGTTCAATATATGGCCTCATAATCGCCAACTGATGCATGACACTGTAATGTGATTATCTTACCATTTGGTACCTATTGTCTTGTATGATTTTCCTGCCTTTAGTTCCTTTACCGGTGAGTCTTCCATGGTGCCAGGACACGGGAGAACCTATTGGTTTTCCATCTCTTATGTAATATGCGTAGCACTCAATGACTTCCTCAGTCGTGTAGCCCTCTATCATGGAACCCTCTAGATAAGCACGATTTCATACATAACCCTGGAAGATAACCATGAGACGCTCGTACGTATACATATTGTGCAGGTACGTTGGACCGAGAACAAAGATCTAGTCTGCTATGTGTATCATATAGTGCTCCATAATATCAAAGTATGAAGGAGGAAAGCACATCTCAAGTTGACACATAATATCCCTCATTTGTTTGCGTAATTCATTTAACTCTTCAGGGTCGATCACCTTCTTTCATATGACATTGAAGAAGTGACACATGCATGTGATCACCATCTTCAGAAATGAATGTTTGATTCCTCTTATTGCGATGGAGAGGAATAGCCCAAGCATAACATGAAAATCATGAGTGTTGTATCCGCTCATCCTCAGATCTACTACTGAGACAATATTCTTTATGTTTGTTGAGAATCCTGTTGGAACTCTGATTCCATGTAGACACCTGCAGATTGATCTTTTCTCGTCAATTGTGAGGTTATAGCTAGCAGCCGAAAGGAAAAATTTTGCATTGGACCTTTCCTGTGGATGAAGCTCGGGTCTAATTCAAAGAGTTTGAAGGTCCCTTCGTACTTTGAGTCCATATTTTGACTTGCCCGATATGTCTAACAAAATAACGATGGTGCTTTCGAAGACATTCTTCTAAACGTGCATTGTATCGATAGCATGACCAATCTCCAACTCATTCCAATAGGGCAAGTACCTAAAGAAGATTGACTGCTTTTTAAATGGAGTGTCCTTTGAAATTTTTTCAGATTTCTTCCTCTTCTTTCCGAAAACAACTTTGATATTTTTCACCATTTCGAATAGAAATTTGCCATCTCGATGTTGTGGCCACTGCCCAAGCTTGATTGTACCGTCAAAATGGTTCCTATTTCTTCGATATTTGTGGTTTCTTGGTAAAAATATGCGGTGTCGCATATATATCGTCTTAACGAATTATGGAAGATGCACAACTTCTGTCTGGTCCACACACACTACACTTGTTGTCTTTCCTTTAACATGTCATGTTAGGAACATACACCTCGAGTTGTCAGCTATGGTGCAAAAGATCATAGCTCTTAGATTGAAGTGCTCTTTCTTGTGTTCATCCCACACACGGACACCATGTTCCCATAGACATTTCATATCCTCCATCAAAGGTTCTAGAAAGACATCAATGTCATTGCTAGGTTGTTTTGGACCTAAAATTAGAGTAGTGAGCATAAGGTACTTTCTTTTATGGCACAACCATGATGGAATGTTGAACAAGCATAGAAAGATCGGCCACGTACTGTGTGGGTTCCTCATCTCACCGAAGAGATTCATTCCATCCGTGCTAAGTCCCATGCTGATATTTCTGGGATCCTCCGAGAAGTTCGGATGGGCCAGGTCAAATGATTTTCACTGCCTATCATCTGCAGGGTGCCGAAGTTTTCCGTCCTTCTTTCGCCATCGAAATGCTAGATTAATAGTTCAGCATCTCTGGGATTAGAGAACATACGTTTCAAGCGATCAATCACCGGTAGGTACCACATTACTAAGGCTGCAACTTTCCTCTCCGTCTTATATCCGTAATCTGCAATAACATTCCTCTTCCTCTTCTGTAACCTCTTTTTCTTCTTCTGGTGGTCATTGTAGTCCTCCACACAGTCATTTGCACGTCTGTATCGACTTGCGTTGCACTGCGGACAACTCTCTAACAATTCGTACTCTTTTCGATATAGGATACAGTGGTTCGGGCATGCATGAATCTTCTGAACGCCCAAAGTCAATGGACAAATCATCTTTTTTGCTTGGTACGTATCAGATGGTAGGCCATTGGGTTTCGGCAAAACCTTTTTTTAGAGCTGCAAAAGATCTAAAAACTAGTGTCGGACCATCCATTGATGGCCTTTAGTTTCATAAGCTCAAGAGTTGTGTACAACATAGTATACTGCTTATCGCAACTGTGACGTTCCTCGTAAAGAAGGTTTTTTCAATGCTTTGTCAAGTGCTTCACAATTATTGTAGCCTTTCATTGTAGTTCTCTGCAACAACACCTCAGGCACAACATTTCGCATCAGTTCCTCCACACCAAAGGCGTCATCATCGTCATATTGATCAACATAATGTGTTATGTTGGATGTATGATCACAACCTCTTCTATGTTGATGAGCATCTTGCGGCACATCAGAATCATCAGGAGGGTTTTCACCCGTCTCACCGTGTTTCGTCCATATATAGTAGTTCTTCATGAAGACATTTTTCAACAAGTGAAATCGTATGGTTTCACCATCTGAACACGGATACATCGCTTCGTTCTTACAAACTTTACAAGCACAATATATTGTCGCTTCACTCTGACGGGAAGCATATTGTGCGGCAGCTTCAGTAAATTCAGTTACTTAGTTAAAATATGCCACCTCATCTCTGTCGTTGGACGAGTACATCTAGGACCTATGCTCCATATAAAACATATTATATTAAAAATATTAATAAATTCATTATTGTTAATTTATTAATGTATAAATTAAAAAGATATTGATTTATCTCTCGTAACAACATTAATTAAAAATGCTTTAATTTAAACTATGTAAACCTTGTTAATTATAAAGGAGTAATAGTATTAAGTAGAATAAAAAAATTATTAAATAAATTAACTACATTGTTTTTCTCTCCAAACAACATAAATCTAGATCTATAATCATAAATCAAATTGAAAAAGAGATTAAAATGATGTAAAAATGTATACAAGTGATGAATAATTATGAGGAGGGTCATATTTGTTTATTTGGGAGAAAGAAACACTATAAATAAAAGAATATTTGAAAATTTCTATTCACAAACCCTAGATTAGTAAAACGCTAATAACTCATTATATACTTAATTAAAAACAAAATAAATGTGATATTCGGCATGGATTTACCTCCTAGAACGAAATCCTTGAAAAGAAATGAAAACAAAGCCTCCCCTTTTTTTATAGATTTTTGTCGCCATTGTACAGACCAAATCGTGAACTCTTGTAGCCTCAGGCTCTGGGAGGAAGAAGGTGTGTATTTATAGCCAGAATAGTAGTGGCGGTCGCAAGTGATGGCATCATCACATTAGTGGCGGACAGCGTAGCAGTGGTTGTCCGCCACTACTAGTGGCTATAGTAGTGGTGGTCGGTGCTAACACCATCACCGAGCACCACTACCAGGGGCTACACTAGTGGCGGTCGGTGCTGACATTAGCACCGACCGCCACTAGTAGTGGTAGTCACTGGCGCAACAACGGCTGGTACCACTGTAGTGGCTGGCCTCAAATAGCCAGCCACTACAGTGTTTTTGTCCAACACCACTACGGTTGCGATTTGTACTAGTGAAGGATGCTACACGGTCAATAGAAGTCAAAGAGGTCTGGTCAAGGAAAGTCAAATAAGCCTATCCATGATGTATGCATGATCGAATAAGAAGAGTCGATGAAGATAAGAGCGGAAAGAAGATGAAGATTATTCGAAATCGGTTAAGATAGGATACTTGGATGACAAGTCTCCAAACTATAACTATGTACCCCTAGTTAGATTAGAAACACACAACTCTGTCAAACAACTACTCGGCGCATTGCCACCCTTGGCTTCTATGTGTTGGCGTAAAAGATTACGCTAACAGGTTTCTGTAGAAAAGAAACTAACAAACGAAGTGTTTGCGAAGAGAACTGTTCTAAGCCTCTGAAAGGATAATAACTTAGAATAGTTCGAATGTGTGTATTGAATAACTTGTATTCGGTCCCTATTACAGGGTGAAATGGGGGGTATTTATAGGCCCAAATATTAAGGAAAAGACCTATTTACCCCTCTATTACAACCGACAGTGGAAACTATTCGGTACCCTTGATAGGGCTAAAATGGTAAAAGACTAATCTAATAATATAAAAGATAAATCTTCCATCTTAGCTGGCAATAAAGATCTCGAAGAGCCTTAGTTCGAAGATGAACTCCGAACCAATGCCTATCTTCGTACTTCAAGCTTGACTCAGGGTATCTTCGAAGAAGGACGTCTGGAAACCTTCGAATCCACTATCAGCTTTCATGCTGTTGCGGCAATAACCCCGAAGATGAGATATTTTCCCCCAACAGTAGCCCCTCGAATACGCTTCTCCGTTTAACCTGTAATGTTAGGAGAGCAGTATACGGAAGGAAAAAATAACCAGACATAGGGGTTATTAAATTTCAATTCATCTCTGAAATGTATGAAGATATAAACTCTGAATCAATCTTAAGATAATTACTTTCGAACTATCTTAGAACCGACTCAGGAAGTGTGAAAGTCTTTTAGACTTAGAGGAAATAGCCGTTAGCTTTCTGTTCCTAACGGAAACCGTAGAAAGCGTTAATTTCGGAGAAAAGTAATGGCAGGAATGCGAAACGGCATGGACTAACGGTAAAAATGTAAAGTCTAGGCTATAATAGATGGCCTAGAACTTACCCAGTTACCTTTTCACTGCTTTCTCACAATCAAACACCTTTTGAGCCCCTTGAGTTCTTTGAGCCCTAGCCTCCATTTTCCTCAGAGCAACCCAGTGACTGCAATGGTGAAGACCAAGGGTTCTGGAGCCCCTTCAGCCTTGGCTCGGTAGCAGGCGGCTGCAGCAGCAGCGGCTGCGACATTGGCGACGGCGCCTCCAGCATCGGCAACGACATCCATGGCAGCATGAGGGAGAAATCCCCAAAATATCGATGATCAAAGTCTCTGCCCGCCATCGACGAAGTATCTGGACCAGTCTTTCCAACTGGGATCTTCTACCTGCAAGAGGGAATCGCTGGCAATCGCAGTAGAAGGAAAGATTAGTACCGGAGTTATGATTCGCAAGCCCGGAAAAGAACTCATTCCGTCACCAAGGCCCGGAGAAGTGGTTGTCTTCGAAGCCTTCTTCGAAGCCGGCCTGGGCCTCCTAGCAGTTGACTTCCTGGCGGAGGTACTCGATTTATTTCATGTCACCCTCCCTCAATTATCTCCAAACGCAGTAGCTCGACTGGCTATCTTCGAATGGGCATTGAGAGCCGAAGGCTGTGAAGGGAGGGCAGAGATCTTCGCTGCACTACATAGGGCTTCATGCCAGCCTAAAACCTTCGTAGGCCCTGGAGGTGAAAAAGTAGTGGTATCCTTCGGAAGCATCAATTTTAGGCTTCGGGATGAATATGCCCTTCAATTCTCTACTAAGGCCATCAATGCAAGATGGTACACCGACTGGGTCATGAGATGGTTCTATGCCGAAGTTGGGGCGAGCAATCCTCTGGCCGGACCTTTGAAAGAAATCCAATTCCGGAAGGAAGCCTTAGTGCATCCTGGCCAAGGTCAACTCGAAGCTCGCCTCAACCTACTTCAGAGGATCAGCCGAAGGTTGAGTATGCGAGACTTAGCCGAAGAGTTCCTTGGGTTACAAATTTCTCCACTGATGGCCAACTGGCCTATCATCTTCGAAGAGGATTCGGAAGGTGGTCTCCAAAAGATCACCTTGACTTCGAGCCCTGCAGGTAACTTCGAAGACAACATGTATTATGCATATTCATTCGAAGAAAAACTAACTTGATTTATTTTTTAGCTTCTTCAGCCCCTGTTACTTCAGAACAAATCGTAAGGGCTTCGGAGAAGATTTTGGGCGCTCCAACTCCGACTGAAAAAGAATGGAGAATCAAGTTGGTCGGGAGTTGGGAGAGATTTAACATAGTATGGGGAATGCTGGAAATCACTCCGCCCCCTTTGATGGATTGGGTGCCTTCGGAGAAAGGACCCAAGAAGAGGAAAGCCGAAGCTGGGACTTCAAGCTCTGCGAAGACTTCGATGAAGAAGGTGGCTCGGAAGCCAAAAAATCTTGCACCTTCGAATCCTGCACCTTCGAGATCAAGGGCTTCAATCTCCGACTCCCAAGAGGATGAAGGAAGATTACTTGTGAGTCTAATAGAAGAAGATGAAACTCAAAGGACTGCACAAGCTGAAGTACCTGCAAACGTGCCGGAGTCCCAAGAAAATCCTGAGCAACCAAGGGCTTCGGCAGTTCAAGAAGATATTTCACAGGACGAAGTTCCTGTGAATGAAAGTGGAGTCGAAGTCACTATGGCTTCGATTCCCGAAGAGGCAACAAGGACTGCTCAGGACGATGCTCCTGCAGTCCAAGACTTAACGGCTGATTCGGATGAAGATCTAGCCTTCGATCTACCGAACAGTCCGTCGATGACTCCTCTGCAAAATGTCGAAGGTAGACTTCGAATAACTCTTTTGTGTTTATTTTGTATATTTATACAATGTATAATACTCTTTTTTTACAGAGTCCACTCCTATGGAAGAGGTCCGCCAAGAAGAAATAATTCTTGGACCTTCGACGACTTCGGAGCCAGCCCAGAGAGTTACTCAAATGGGACCTGGAAGAGGCAAAAGACATATAGAGCCCCTCCCTGCTGCAAGTTCCGGATCAACTCCGTCTGATTCAACAGACGACAGTCAATCTTCCGGGGAGGGCCAGTCTCCAGTGGCTCCGAAGACCACAGGCCAAAGCTCCGATCCTTCGCTGGACGAAGATGACCAACAGGCAATAAGCATGCTCCCCTTGCTAGCTCCTTTCTTAGGGCAAACAACTAGTCTTCAGACTTTGCTCGAACCTTTGGATCGACCTAGCCGTGACATTGGGGAGACCAACTTAGTGGCCATTTTGAGCAAGGCGGATAGGACGGAGCTTAATGCTGCTATAGAACGTGTAGCCTATCAGGTACGAAGCAACTATGAAATAACATAGAATTCATCTACGAATAAACATTTACCTTTGTTTTTTATTTTTGCAGCAAACTGTCTTGGCCCGAGCTGCGAATATATGTAATGACGAAGAGATCGCTCGTCTTCGGGAGGAAAATAACGTCCTTCAAAGGAATCTTAACATCTCCGAAAGTCGAGTGGCTCAAATGGACAATATAGTGTCAACAGAGCGAAGGGCCAGACAAGGTTTGGAGGCTGCGAATAAAGAGCTCGAAGCAGAAAGAATTGTGCTTCGAGCGGAAGTTGAAAAGTTGCGAGCGGAGCACGCTACTACGGGGTTCGAGCTTGTCAGACTCCAAGAGGAAGCTAGCCAGCTACTAAACCAAAAGAATATTTTGACCACTGAAAATGCTAGACTTTCTGGGGTTCTGGGCGAAGTCACTTCGACGAAGGACGCGTTGAACGAAGACAAGCTGAAGTCTGAGAAGGTGGCTATGGAAGTTATGAATCAGTTGTTAGGTGTCCTGGAGTACTTCGGTACTACTGGGATACTTCCTTCTGACGATAACATCACTCTTCTGCGCCGGTTAAAAAGGATCCAAGGAGTGGTGAAGCAAATGAAGACAGTGGGCATTAGATACGGAGAACTCTCTGGACAAGTGGCTGCTGTCGGCCTACTTCGCTACTACGAAGATCTGGGCCGATCGATAACTCCGGACGCAGGAGAGGGCCCAATCACCTTCAACGACGAGCGACTTCTGACACCTTCCGAAGGTGTGGCTGCTGCCTGGCGAGCCTTCCAAACTTCATGGAGAGCCGAAGGTCGTTCCGCGATCAAGGCTTGGATCGACGAAGGTCAACGCCGGAAGCAAGTTCGGACCCAAGCTTCAAGCAGTCAGCCTCCTCCGAACCCGCAGGTTTAGAAATACCTTAGGATTTTTGGCCATGTAAAGCTTTATGCTTATAAAGATTTATCAATGAAAATTTGTTTGTCATATTTTTAGGCTTTGCCTCTTACAGAAGATATCGAAGTGTTAGACCTTAACGATGAAGTTCGCTCATTATGGACCACCTCCGATATTCTAAAAGCTTATAAACGTCCTCGATTTCTAATTCCTCGAGATAACTCCGGTGTAATTGCGCCCGAAGTAATCAAAGATATACTGTCTTATATTAAAGAGGAAGAAAAAGAGGTTAACTTAAACACTTCCTCTTCTGAAGACGTTATATGGTCTGAAGACGAAGATGAAGCTTAAAGTAAAAAGCCTGAAGAACTTGGAAGCTGGGAAAGGAGCCCCGAACGGCTTCGAACTTGGGCCGAGCTTCAACAAGAACAGAAGGATTTTAGAGCTTCGAAGGGGGGCAAGAGAGTTAAACGCAAAGTTATTAGAACTCCCGGTGCTGGAACTAGTCGTTCCAACCCTAGCTCTAGAGACCGAAGAGGTCTTCGATTCCTTCTTGGTATAGATACCAATTTTTCATAATGTAATCTGTATACACATTCGTTTGAATAATGAATACCGATTTAAAATTGTCTCCATATTTACTAGCCCCTCTTTGGGTATAAGCAACTTCGAAGTGTATTCAAAGATGGTTATGCGCAAAGAAAAAACTTCGGAGTACAATTTTTTGGGGGTTCGGAGCCCCTCTGCAATTTAAAGATCTTTTAAAATCTTATAAAATGTCTTCGACTATTTGTAGTCGGAAGAATGACAATCATTTGAGATAACTTTCAAGATACTTTAGTATCTTAGATAATTTGTCACTTTGGACTGTGTTAACAGACATTCGAAGCTCATGGCTCAAACTCTGTTTTTCTTTAGCCACCTTCGGCTCTTTTTTGCGATCTCTGTCGAACCAATGGTTCGGAGTTTGCAATGGTCTCTTTGGACTCTTTTAACGGATGTCTACCAGCCAATGACTTGGACTCCGTATATTTTGGCCACCTTCGGCTCTTTTTGCGGAAGTCTACCAGCCAATGGCTTGGACTTCGTAGGTTTTGGCCACCTTCGGCTCTTTTAACGGAAGTCTACCAGCCAATGGCTTGGACTCCGCATGTTTTGGCCACCTTTGGCTCTTTTTACGGAAGTCTACCGGCCAATGGCTTGGACTCCGCATGATGTGGTTTTGGGCTCTTTTACGGATGCCTACAAGCCAGTGGCTTGGACTCCGGATTATGTCAGCCCCCACGTCGGAAGCTTCGAACCAAGGGTTCGAAGTCCGAAAATACAATCCAGCTTCATGACACTTCCCTCTCGGTCGACCCCGCGGTTCCAGTGCGTCCACTCGGAAGCTGGAAGTCTATGAGGGGAAGGCATTATCAGGATCATATGCTTTATTAATTTGGAAGATGATTACAATTGAGTTACAAGGAGCCCTTATGCGAAGTATCGCTTTAGGTGCTCCGCATGCCAAGTATGTGCTAACTCTTCACCTTCTAAATTAGCTAATTTGAAAGATCCAGGGCGTCCTGAACGAACAATTAGGTATGGACCTTCCCATTTATTTCCTAACTTCCCTGGCGCTATAATGCTTCGTAGAACAAGATGACCCGGTCTTAGTTCATTGAGCTTAACCTTCGGGTCAAACCAAGACTTTGTCTGCTGATGATACTTTGATAAATTTGCTACAGCTCGAAGTCTTGTTTCTTCTGATAAATCTAACGAAGCTTGTCTTTCTTCTTCAATTTCCGGTTCGGTGCTGCGAAACGATCCTCCTTTGAGCTCCGTTGGAGTCATAGCTTCATCTCCGAATAGTAGTCTGAATGGAGTAAAACCTGTGGACCTTGTTTGCGTAGTCCGAATGGACCACAAAATCTTCGGAAGCTCTTCGGTCCACAGTCCCTTGGCTAGTCCTACTATCCTTCGATTTAGCCCTGACAAAATATTTCCATTGGCTCGTTCTACGGCTCCATTAGACTGAGGATGCCTCACTGCAGCAAAACATAACTGAATGCCTAGATCTTCGCAAAACTTCCTGAAGGGTTCTGCATCAAACTGTGTTCCATTATCAACTGTGAGTTGTCTAGGCACTCCGAACCGGCAAATGATGTTCTTCCAAAAGAATTTCTGTACATTGTTCGAAGTGATAGCTATCAAGGGTTCTGCTTCCACCCACATAGAAAAATATTCAATAGCTACCACTGCGAACTTCAGATTTCCCTTGGCTACTGGAAAGGGTCCAATTAAATCCATACCCCATCTGGCCATAGGCCATACCAGAGCAATGACTTGAAGAGCTGTTGGTGGGCGATGACTTCGTTGACCCATCCACTGGCATCCTTGACAAGTGCGGACTAAGCTCTCCGCATCAGCTGTTATTGTAGGCCAGTAAAGCCCCTCGCGAAGTGTTTTTCCTGCCAAAGCTCGCGGGGCTAAATGACTACAACAAAGGCCTTCATGAATTTCTCGAAGAATTTCTTGACCTTCAGCTTGAGATATACATCGGAGTAGAGGGGAACATACTCCGGCCTTGTATAAAATACCGTTGATTATTTGATAATTTCTAGCTCTAAGCTTTAATCTTGACAGCTGTGGCTCTTCGGGCAAATTTGTTCCTCCCTGTAAAAGTTCCATGATTGAATTTTTCCAATCTGCACTAGGAATGCAAAGAATTTCTACAGAGGAAATTTGTGGCACCGAAGGTATACTGAGCTCCTCATAGAAAGCTTCTTCTGGCACATCCACAGCTCCGGCTGCAGCTTTTGCTAAGATGTCCGCTTGCACATTTTTTGCTCTTGGTATACTCCGAATGGAAATACCCTTGAAGTGTGCTTCGATTTTACGGATTTCTTCTAAGTACTTTGCAAGCTGTGGATGCCGAACCTGGAAACTTTTATCTACGTGCCCGGCTACTATCTGAGAATATGTCTTTATAATAATTCTTGTAGCCCCTAGAGCACGTGCTTTTCGGAGTCCCAATAAAATCCCTTCATACTCCGCTATATTATTGGTAGACTTAAAGTTGAGTCTTGCGGAGTACATTGCTCTTTGCCCTGAAGGCGAAATTAATACTGCTCCGATGCCTGCTCCGGATGCTTGGAAAGCCCCATCGGAGTAAACCGTCCAAACTCCGTCACTTGACTTCTCCGGAACCAAATTTGCAGGTGGAGTCCATTCTGCTACAAAATCTGCTAAAACTTGTGATTTGATTGCTGTCCTTTCCAGGAAAGATATGACGAAGGGTGCTAGCTCAACTGCCCACTTCCCAATCCTTCCAGTGGAATCCTTACTTCGAAGCATATCTCCTAAAGGATACGAAGTTGGTACAATTACATTGTGTGCCAAAAAATAATGTCTTAATTTCCTCGAAGCCATTATCAGAGCATAAACGAACTTCTCAAGTTCGGAGTATCTTGTCTTCGCTCCTGATAATGCCTCGGATACAAAATAAACAGGATTTTGGACCAACTTCCCATTGAAATCCACTTCTCTGACAAGGACTGCACTGACAGCAGAACCTGTAGCTGCAAGGTAAAGGAGTAGGGTTTCGTCCGCAGTAGGCACCGTGAGTGTAGCAAGATTACTGAGATACTCTTTAATATCTTCAAAGCTTTTCTGACACTCCGGTGTCCATGCAAAATCTTCGGACCCCTTCAATGCTTTAAATATAGGCAAGCTTCTCTCCGCAGACCTTGATAAAAACCTGCTAAGTGCTGCCAGACGCCCAGTCAGCTTTTGCACTTGCTTTAAATTTTCCGGAGGAGCCATCTTCTGTAGCGCAGTTATTTGAGTAGGGCTAGCTTCAATTCCCCTGCTTGAAACTAAATACCCTAACAATTTTCCAGCCTTAGCTCCGAAGATACATTTTTCGGGGTTAAGACGGATCCCACATGCTTGAAGGCTATTGAATGTTTCTGCTAAGTCTAGGCTATGTTGGTGCTTTAAAGCACTCTTTATTACAATATCATCCATATAGGCCTCCACATTGCGACCTAATTGATGACCTAGAGCCTTAGCAACTAACCTCGAAAAAGTAGCCCCGGCATTTCTTAAGCCAAAGGGCATTCTTACATAACAGAAGACTCCCGAAGGAGTTACAAAGCTTGTCTTGATCTCATCTTCGCGCTTCAACCATATTTGATGATAACCAGAATACGCGTCAAGGAAGCTTAATAACTCCGAACCTGCGGTGGAGTCAACCAATTGATCAATTCGGGGCATGGGGTAGGGGTCACGAGGGCATGCTTTATTCAAGGATGTGAAATCAATGCACATGCGCCACTTTCCGGAAGACTTCTTTTTGACGAAGACTGGGTTGGCTAACCACTCTGTGTGAGCCACTTCTTTGATAATCCCAGCCTTCAACAATTTTTCAACTTCGCCTTTCGCTAGAGCAACTCTTTCTGCAGACATTTTCTAGAGTCCTTGCCGAACAGGCCGAGCCTTCGGGTTTACAAGTAAGCTATGTTCAATGATATCCCGATCGACTCCGATGATATCTTCGTCAGACCAAGCGAAGATATCCAAATTCTCTTCCACCACCTTTTCCAAGGAGGTTGCAACTTCTGGAGGTAAATCTTTACCAAATTGAAATGTATACTCTTTACCATCTTTAACAATGACCTTCGCTGCAATCTCTCCTTCAGGACTTGGTCTCGGAAAAGACTACTTCGAAGCTTCGGAGGAGGTTGAAAAAATTTCTTCATTATCTTGTACATTGTTTACTTGTCTTGGATCAAGAGGGGGACCATGACCATATTCCGCTCTCCGAGCAATGGCTTGATCTTCGAAGATAGTAAGGACTCTTGCTTGTGTGGGCATCTTCATGCACAAATAATTGTGATGCGCCACAGCTCCGAACTGGTTTAGCATGCCTCTTCTGAAGATGACGTTGTAAGCATACGGGGCATCTATGACATCGAAGATTACTTCCTCAGTTCGGGCCAACAAACCTTCTCCGAAGGTAACTTCCAGGCCTATTTGGCCAAGTGCATCAAGCGGAGGTCCTGCGAAGCCTTGCAAAGGACGAGCCGCTGGAAGGAGATGCTTTCTGGAGATGCACAATTGATCGAAGGCTTGAACAAAAATGATGTCTGCCGAACTACCTCCGTCAATCAACACCCTTCGAACTTCAGTGCCCGCAATATCAGCAGTGATAACAAGTGGGTCTGCATGCGGGAACTTAATGCCAGCCGCGTCCTCCGCAGAAAAGGATATCGGTACATGAGACCACTCTGGCATTGCAGCTGCAGACGATGAAGTCCCAATATGGCCTACTTCTCTGATGTAGTCTCTTCGCTGTCTCTTTGACATGCTTCCGAGGGTACCTCCTCCGGAGATAGGGAGAACTACTCTTTTCCCGCGGTCTTGCCCTTCCTCTTGCTTCGGAGGTGGCATAACATTGGCCACTGGAGGGTGTCTTGCAGCATCAAAGTTTTCTATCCGCGCCACAGCCTGGACCGGCTCTGGGCGCGTTGCAACTGGAACTCGGTCGGTAGTACCTCGACCCGAAGTTCTTTCTAGATACTCTCCTCTTAGAGTAAGTATAGCCTTGCAAGTATCAGTTGCATGGATTCGATTTTCTCCATGGATGCAGCAGAAAAGGGTCTGGCCCTTGCCAGCCATTTTCCCTGGCGGCCTCCAGCCGCTGGTCTTGTTCCCCGAAGACTGTGGAGCTCTCTGTGTAAACTTCTGTGGGGGTGCAATATTCATGACTTCAGAACGAGGGTGCTTTTGCCCTCTTCTCCGATCATGTTGAACTTCAAAGACTGGTTCTTGCGGCTGTGCCGAAGTTTTCACTTCTACTTTAACTTCTTGCAATATGGATGAAGTAGCGGCAGTTCTTCGGAGCCAACCCTCTTCCGACCTCGCATACTCCTCGAAGTATGACATCAACTGAGAGACCGAGGAGATGCTTTTCCGATGAAGCTTATCCAAAAGGCCTTGATGAGTGACGCCTTCCCGAGCTGCATCAACTACCGAAGATGCAGACAACCCCCGGATTTGCGACTTCGTATGAGCGAAGCGCTTGAAATATTGCCTCAATGTCTCTCCGGGGAGTTGTTTCACCTGGAAAAGGCTTCCCGTTGACATGGGAGGCACGAAGGTGCCTTGAAAATTGCTTATAAACTTCTTCTTCAGCTGCCCCCATGAATTAATTGATCCTGGCTTCAAGGACCAGAACCACCTTAATGCCACTCCTTGAAGAGCTAAGGGGAAGCACTTTGCCATGGTGTCTTGAACTCCTCCGCTAGCTTCAATTGCTAGGGCATAAGAACGAACAAACTCTCCGGGATCTTCATCTCCAGCATACTTACAGAGCTTCGAAGTCTTAAACTTCGGATCAAAGCGAACTTTCTGCAGCTCAGGATGCAACGGAGATTCATTGTCGAAGGAGGCGTTCTCCGGGGCTTCGGGATAATCGGGTTCATCGTCTTCGGGCACTTCTGGGACAGTTGGGATGGCTTGAGAGCGAAGCCTGTTCGCAGCTTCTTGTCGCCACCTTGCTACTTCAGCTTGAAGGTTGGCCATTTGAGTGGCCATATCTCCAAGATTGTCTTCATTTCCTCCGGAAGGATCTTCTGGGTCTTGAGAGCTAGTAGGATCAGTTCGAAGTGGGATGGAAGGTGGAAGAGGGATTCCAGGTGGTCGAAGTATGGAAGGATTTGGCGGAGAAGCTCCGTATGTTCGAGGGATGGAAACTCATTCCGGAGTTTGAGGTGGAGGGAAAGTCGAAGGCCCTCCGACTTCGAACGTGTCGGACGGGGTCTCTCCGGAGATCCGAGAAGACCTCCGAACAGGGTTACGAGGTGCGCTCCGCTTAGGAGGCATGGTGTAGGAAATTGGTAGAGAATGAAGTTTTTCGAACTAGGTTCCCCACGGACGGCGCCAACTGTTGGCGTAAAAGATTACGCTAACAGGTTTCTGTAGAAAAGAAACTAACAAACGAAGTGTTTGCGAAGAGAACTGTTCTAAGCCTCCGAAAGGATAATAACTTAGAATAGTTCGAATGTGTGTATTGAATAACTTGTATTCGGTCCCTATTATAGGGTGAAATGGGGGGTATTTATAGGCCCAAATATTAAGGAAAAGACCTATTTACCCCTCTATTACAACCAACATAGTGGAAACTATTCGGTACCCTTGATAGGGCTAAAATGGTAAAAGACTAATCTAATAATATAAAAGATAAATCTTCCATCTTAGCTGGCAATAAAGATCTCGAAGAGCCTTAGTTCGAAGATGAACTCCGAACCAATGCCTATCTTCGTACTTCAAGCTTGACTCAGGGTATCTTCGAAGAAGGACGTCTGGAAACCTTCGAATCCACTATCAGCTTTCATGATGTTGCGGCAATAACCCCGAAGATGAGATATTTTCCCCCAACACTATGGTTATCCTGGCGAGATTCGGCACTTGGCTTCAATCTCCGGTGAAGAGGCGAGTCCCTCCACCCCGACGTCTATATCGACTAGGTCAGTATCCTCATGGTTGCATCAGTTTTGATATCTTGAGTAGAATGTCGAAACAGTACGGTCGCTAGTTGTTCTCGGTGTATTAGCTAGGTCTAAGGTTGCATCATATTGATCTATTAGATTGATGTGATCTTGGTGTGGTAGTTTGAGGCTTCATCGGTTAAGTTTGACATCTCTTGCTATTGTATTATTTTCATGTTGTATACCATTCATCTAAATAAAGCATGTCTGATACTTTGATATATTATTAAGATCATCATGATTAGCTACTATCTTGGTTAGGTCCGATCTAGTTATTGTGATGATTTTTATGATATAGACATGTTATCTGGCACATTTTATTTATTTTTGTTGGAGTACAAGCCGATGTGTTATCTTCAATTCAACGCCACATCTTATAAGCCATCTAAAAAGCACTCATCGGCCTATGTGGTAAACTTCCCATCTTATCAGACGATGGCACGCTCGCCCGATTGCTTCCTCCCTGGTCATCGGCCATATGGACGATAGGCATGATATTCCATGAATATCCCATCCTCATCGCAGTCATTGGCTCAATAGCAGATAGGCTATACTACTGATCGCATTTTCTTGTTTAACATTTTTAGTTGTAGGGTCAAACTGTTTGGCATGCCTTGAACCCTTTTCTGAGAATGTAGGACCTACACTAGAGTTAAGCAGATCTCCCAAGCCACGCGTGTGTCAAAATGTGACCAAAAAATGGACCAACACTCCTGTAGGGACACAACATCCTGTGGAGTTCTCTTCCCCACCATCTACTTTGATGATGATGCGCTTGATGAGCACTTTGATGAGGTTTCGCTTCGGTTCCACACCATAGAGAACTTGCTGGGTTCGATCTCACCACCTGGCTTTTTTTGAGCATGACTTGGATTCCTGTGAGCTCCAATTCACCACCACAAAGAAGTCATCATCCTTTAAGGAGGTTGAATAACACTAGAGTTAGCGGAGGGAGATGATACAAGAAATAGGCTCCATCAATGACAACCAAACTTGGAAGCTCATTGATCTTCCTCAGAATGTGTGCCCAGGTTTCCTCAAATGGGTCTTCAAGGTGAAGAGGACCGAGTTCGGGGTCATCGTTAAGCACAAGGCAAGGCTTAACTTGTTGCAAAGTGCTACGTCCAACGAGAAAGGATTGACTTCTAGGAGGCCTTTGCCTCAGTGGCTCGGATGGAGTCCATGCACTTATTGCTAGCCGCTGTTGGTCATGAGGGATGGCCGATTCATCGCATGTATGTGAAGAATGACTTCATAAATGGTGAGCTTGCCGAGGAGGACTATGTTCAATAGCTCACTAGTTTCATCATTGAGAAGCAGGAGTACAAGGTATATCGCCTTCACAAGGCATTATACGGTCTGCATCAAACGCCTAGGTCCTAGAATGTCTGGCTTGACATGAGTCTCATGTCGTTGGTTTCAAGAAGAGCATCACTGAGCCGACTGTGTACAAGCATGGTGGAGATGCTACCAAGATTATCGTTGGCATCTACATTGAAGATTTGATCATCACTGACGCGAGCAGTAATATCATTGAGGAGTTCAAGCAGGAGATGCGAAAACTCTTCAAGATGAGTTATCTCGGTTTGCTTTCTTAGTATCTTAGTTTGGAAGTGAAGTAGGGGGCTACAGGATCACTTTGGGACAAGCAACTTATGTAGAAAAGTTACTTGAGAAGAATGAGATGAAGGATTGCAATCCTTGTCTCATATCGATGGAGGCGCGGTTGAAGCTTAGCGAACAAAGTGAACCTCCGTTGGTGGACGCAATAGAGTACCATAACATCATCGGAGGACTCCGCTACTTGGTGAGCACTCGGTTAGACCTTGTATATTTTGTGGGATACTCTCACTGTTTCATGGAGGAGCCACATGAGGATTACCGAGCTACTGTCAAGCATATACTTTGGTATATTACAGGGACATGTAGTTATGGTATCAACTATGTCAAGAAGGTAGATGGCCGACCTAGTTTGTTGGGCTAGAATAATAGCGATATGGATAATGACCTTGACATGTGGTGGAGTAAAAAGTGAAGTCTTGTTCTTCTTGGGCAGCATGACAGCATCCCAATCACTTGGCAATCAGCCAAGCAGAAGGTGGTGGCACTGTCGTCTTGCGAGGCAGAGTACATTGCTGTTGCGGTTGCCATATGTCAAGTTATCTAGCTAGTTCGGTTTCTCAGTGATCTATTCGATGTGGAGCCTAGAATGCCAGATATCAAGGTGGACAACAAGTCTACCATTGCAATGTCGAAGAATCATGTCTTCCATGATGGGAGCAAGCACATCGATACTAAGTATTATTTCATCTAGGATTGTATTGAAGATAAGAAGATATTGCTAGAGTTTGTTCATACGAGGAGCAGTTGGTGGACGTCCTCACTAAACCACTCGGTCAAGTTCGATTCCAAAAACTTCATCAAAGAATTGGCGTTGTCGAGCTCAAAAACAATAGCGACAAGAATTAATTAGGGAGAGTTTATCACGAATAAATCTTAAGCCATTTCTGCCTGTTGCCCCCACGTTGAGACTTTGGTGTTGTAGTATTTACTTTGCTGTTTGAATAAGCTAAGCAGTGATTATTAGCATTAGCATCCATCCGGCCAAGCAGAAACAGCCGGTTTAATTAGCAGTTAACCCTATAATTGCCGTGCTTTCAATTGGTTTCAAATACAAAGACTATTAGTTACTCATTTTGAATTGTACGGCACCAAAATTTGCTCTATCTCCTTCCTCCTCCTTGTGTTCTTGTTTCCTTGTGCACAGGAGAGTGAGAAAGCACACTGTTTTTACCATGGAAAAACAGTGTGGATGTGAGTGAGTTGCGGGTGAGTGAGAGTTTTATGGCTATGTGCTGACAAATTTAAACTATTCGTTTTGTATCTGTATTTAAAAATATTCATATTTATATTTGAATCTGAAATAAAATATGATAAATAGTTATATCCGTATCCGATTTCCATTGTATTCGATCGAAATCCGTCTCTACTTGTAAGGAGCTACGAGTATACTCAAAGTAATTAATTTTGAAGTAATTCTTGGCCGAGACTAAAGGCTGGCCATTTATATGTATAGTTCACGCTGTTTTTAGAGCGGAGGGTAACTAGCAAAACGCGGGCCCAGCGGCGTGTGTATATATAGCAGGAGCAAGCGAGCGAGAGAGATTAAGCAATAACTAATAAAAAACGCAGGGGATGGAGAGCAGCAAGATGAGGCGGGTGGCAGCAGCGGTTGCGGTGGTGTGCCTGCTGCTAGCGCTGCAGCCGGCGACGGTGGCGGCGCATTTCAACCTGGGCATCTCCGACGAGTACTACTCGGACCGCGGCGTGAAGCCCCCCCAACACGAACGCGGCGAACACCTCAAAGAAATCATGGACCGTTTCCACCAGCACGTCATTGACAGGTAATTCGTCTGCTGCCTGCCTTCTTCTTCTTTCTTTCTTCTTCCATTTCAATTTGCTAGCTCTGTCCATGAGTCCATCCATAGATCGCCATAAAATTGGGAGTTCTTATATATTTATTTAAATATAATATAAATAGTATATAATATCATCTAATATAAGCACCAGTGTAACCGGGATGAAATCGCTAAGTGTGCCTAGGTAATACGCGCTTTAATTTTGTATAACATCATAAATTTCATATATACGTATAAAATATTTTTATGCAAAATTACTAAATATAAATATAACAACAATATATTATAACATTGTAAAATGATATAAATTGGGTTGTTGTACAGTTTGAAATTAGGCTGAACATTAAAATATGTATATTAGAGTCTTAATGGATCATTTTCGGAGGTGGTCCTAGGCATATACCACCTCTAGCTATGCCCTTTGAATATAATAAATTCTAATATATATTGTATTAACCAAAACACTGTAACGTATAGTCAAATTCCTCATATATATATATATATATATATATATTAAGAGGATCCATTCTAAATCAAAGAAAAAATAAATTTCTTAGTAATCCACGAAATTAAGCTCCCCTCCATTAGACACTCTGGTGAAAAGGAGATGTATTTTCCTCGACTCTTTTCTTCATAGGCTGATGGGTTTGATTTGAGCTATTTTTTGTATACTTATCAATTTTGTTTGGGTACCGATCAAAAATAGCTAATACGTACCATTCCATTATTTAAATCAGTATATGTTAAGTTATGTATAGTTCTAATTTTAATACCGATCAAAACCGGTCCACTATATTTTAAATTTTATGATATATGTGTTACATATTACTTATATATTATATTATATTCAAGTTATACGCTATATTTGAGATATAAACATATTTAAATATATTATATTTAATCATATTGATATATTTTCAATATATTTATATTATTTTGTTATACCATGAAATGAAACGGTACATTGATATCGGTCCGTACCGAAATATAACAAGCCTAATTTTTTCCATGATATATATATATATATATATACATTTTGTATATAATTTGGAGCTTCTATATTTCATGGAACCTAGACGATTGCTCTTCTCTTCCCGCCTTAGGGCATCTCCAATGCAATGACTAGGATGGTTTCTATAGCATTAAATAGTAGTCCACATAAGCAAAAATCTGATGTGGCATGAGAGTTAATGAGGAAAGAGGAGAAAAGTTGAGGAAATGGTTTCTCATGCAAGAAATGATTTCTATCACTAATACTAAGGATGAAGAAACCACTCTACATGCATTGGGAGAGTGTAGTAGTTTCTATAGATGGGGCCCACTTATTTATGATTGGGCAAAAGAAAGAAAAATAAATAGAGACAAGAAACCATGCATTGTGAGAGTGAGTTTCTATGAGTAGTTTCTTAGTGACATGACATGTATAAAAACTACTAGATGGTTTCTTGGTTGGGAATGCCCTTAGAAACGCGCGGCTCCGTCCATCCATCTTTATTCATTTATTGTATATAAATTGATTAGTAATAATTGTTGCAGGGCTAACAGCCGCCGCTCCCTCCGCGTAACCGACGAGGAGGAACGCACGTAAAAAAACGATGGTCTGGAACAACTACATATAAGCCGTCTGTTTCTCTAGCCTCGATCAAGCAGAGATCACAAGCCATCATGCTGCGCATATATCTTGCGTATGGCGGCCAGGAAGTGCGCTACCAGATGATATAGATAAATTGCATTGAATCGCTAATTAATTTACTTCAAACGTACTACTACTGAGTGTATTTCTGTGTACTTACCATGTACAATGATTCAAACAGAATCATATCGCACAACAATATAACTCCAAAAGCAGTGGCGGAGCTAGAGAAAAATTGAAGGGGGTGCACCACTTTAAGCGGTACACCATATTTAATTTAAGGGGGTGCACAAAAGATAAAAAATCATCAATATACACTAAAATTTTTTTTGGAAGGGGCAGCTCCATTGAGCTCTGCCCCTGTCCAAAAGTACTTATATTTTTAAAGAAGCGGCAGGAGAACACGTATTTAGATTAAAGGTTAAGATTGTATAAAGAGAAAAAGAGAAGGGAGATTAACCGGAAGTGAAAACAAAGGTTAAAGGAAAGGGGCTGCTGGGGCTAAGCATGACGTCTTGGATTAAAAGCTTTGGAAGACTTTGATGTTATCCCAGCAAGATGCTTTTGTCGTTGTTCTTTCTGATCTCAATGTGTTTCACTATTCCACCAAAAATTCTCTTTGCCCATACCATACTTCAACTTTGTAGTTTTCACCGTGTGTTCAAGGTTAAGCCTTGGGATTTGATGATGGACTTAAAAAGCCACCTACATATGCTTTACGCCCAATTATTCTGGATAACACTTGTATCCTCTGTCTTACCACGACCGTTGACATAGAGTTAGCCCATACTTATTCCTCAGATACCATCATTATTTCTTTTCTGAGAAAACAAGTTGATGACTTGTGGGTCTTCCACCTCCACACGACATTGCTCCATCAGGCCGGCTTTTGCCCATTGCAAAAATTTCCTCATTGCCGCCTTCCGTAGGACTCTGGGCCATGTCTCAGTCCTAGTTAGACCTGAGAAACATTAGTGAGAGCGGTGAGGCCAAACACCAAATCCTTTTGGATACTTTGTAGCTTCCAAATAGATGGTGCACAGTTTCTGGCTCTTCATTACAAAGGACACACGCTAGCTGATGGGGCCAGCCATGACATGCTAGGTGATCTAAGGTCGAAAGTTTGTTTTGAATGGCAAGCCAGCCAAATAGCTTGTATTTTGGTGGGACCTAGGATTTACAGATCGTCTAGACAAAGCCGGTGGTTTTGACTGAACCATTGAATTGGGCATGATAAGAAGTTCTAGTCCAGAAGACATCGGATTTGTGCGCCATCCAAATGATCATGTCCTCAACCTCTGTGTGGAGATGAACTGAGGAGATTCTAGACCAAAGACTAGCAAATTCTTCCAAGGCTTGGCTCGAGATGAGGAGTCCGGATGAGTCTAGCTTCTGGACCCATTTGTTGTTTTTGAGAGCTACTACTATTGAAATGCTTTTTTATCTGGTGACCATCAAGCCAAGGCGAGAACCAGAATTTTCTTGTTTGCCCATTCACAACCTTGACCGATGTTAGGGCAGCAAAGAGTTGACTATTAACATAATTGCAAACTTCTCTTTTCCCAACTAGGGTTTTGAAGATGAGTATCAGTCCTATGAGAGCCAATGTAGGCGAAGCATGTAGGTGAATCATTACAAGTCTAGGATTCCTTGCCTTCAAGCCGTCTAGCAGACTCACATTCAGCTAACTTTACATTTACCAGCTATGAGGGGATATGAGTTTTCCTATATGAAGGTCATCTCTTCTTGTTGATGTTTCTTATGAGGTATTTTGGAAAAGTACTTATTTTTGTGCAATGATTTAAATAGAAGAGCACATCAAATTTCATAAGATTACTTGTTGATACACCTGAATATACTCTACTACAAAGTGACACGGAGAACAAAGTAAGGAGAAATCATATCTCCTTCATATTCCTTGCAATTAATCTATGGAGAGAACCGCCTCTTTGCTAACTACCATCTCCCCTCTTCTCTAACCATATAAATTTAGTAAGTTGGACTCTAAATTATTTATCATGACAACTTATTTAGATTAGCATCACATGAAACACAACTTATTTAACAATAGAGGAAGCGGTCAGCGAAAGCCACAAATTTGCCCTGCTGTTGGCTACGTCTATTGAGCTGCAAGAACCAACCAATTCAACATAAAAGCTTAAGCCGATGAAGAAATAGGAAATTCACTTTATATTCCAACATACCCCCTCAGGCGAGACTCCATTAAGTCACCATATTAAGCTTTAAGCACTGATCAACTCAACCCAAAAGCTTAAGTTGATAAGAAAAGGTGGGAAAATTACTTTATATTTCAGCACGACTGTCCATACTGAAGGAATTATGCCCAAGAGAATTCTAGGTGAACTAGAAGTTCTGGTTATGAACCAGAAGTTCTAGGTCAGACCTAGTTATTCATTACCTAGAGGAATCGAAAGTTCCGGTTCAACCAGAACTTATGGGTTGAATTTAATTAGAAACAAAAGGTTCAAACCGGAAGGTCTGGTTACGAACCAGAAGTTTCAAGTCTAGAAACAGAAGGTTCAAAACGAACGTTTTGGATAGGATCTAGAAGTTCTAGACAGGAATTAATTCGATGCAGTAGGATCAAACCAGAAGTTCCAATTCCAAACAAGAAATTCTGCTCCAAGAAAAATAGATTAGATCTGTTGAGCTTTAATACATACTCCCTCCGTTCCTATTTACATGGTGTTCAACATTCACGCTAAAGTTCCATATTAGTTGGCGCCTAAGTTTTTTGTTGATTAAGCTTCCAAAAATACCCCTCAAGAGATACTCCATTGTTGTTTACTGTCTCTCATGCATGCATAAAATTGCTATTGAGTGAGTTGCTATGTTTCCGAAGGAGTTGCTCCATTTTCGATGAGGTTTGGGACCATCGCTGCATGCAACATTTATTTTCTCATGCATGCCTTCCAGTATTTGTTGTGGCACCACTCGTTCCATATTTGTGAATCTTTCCAACGATTCCTCTTCCTCCAGTGCCATGGATGACTCCTCCCTCTGCTCGCTATTGCCTGGCGGCAACGACAACTCCGGCTACTCCCTTTGCTCGCAAGTTGACGATTCCTTCGATGGCAACCACGACGAGGTCATCGTCTCTCACCATGACGACATGCTACTGTCTAGCATCGTCAACTGCAACCAGGACAACAACCACGACGAGGTCATCGTCTCGCACGACATGCTGCTGTACGGTGCCCACGATGACGGCAAGCTGGATGTGCTACTACCAGGCGCCCACGACGTCATCTACGACAACCTCCAGTACAACTAGGACATCTCTCATGATTGGCTGAACGAGCTCGACGAGGAGGATTTCAATGATTTGTTGTCCGGTATGGGAGCTAGCTGCAATCGTTGTTCGGTTGAAGGCCCTTGCGCACGTTGCCGTCGGTTGACACCATGCTATCGTTGCAAACGCATTCATAGCGACTACACCGTTAGTGCTTGGATCTATGGATACAAAAACTTTGATTGCAGGGTGATGCTCCCAGAGGAAGGCGATCTGGAAGCATGGCATGTCCCAGAATCATTGTGGAAAAGCGCAAAATGACCAAGTTTGGGTATGAAAAATATGGTTGAACATTGCATGGATTAAACATTAGTAAAATTAACCGAGGAACTCTATTGCCTCATTTACAATGGATGCATCGCATTGCAACCTAATCGGAAGTTCACCATGCCTCTCTAAAAATTGCTTCCTCAAGTGTGGAACCTTGTAGTGTTGCCCTCCTTTTAGTCGAATAATCTCTCTCATGCAAGATTGATGGGTGAGGAAAATGTGATTGCTCCTCTCGACTAGATACTCATTGAATGCTTGTAATACCTTCGCGACAATGTCCTCTATACCACTTGGACATGACTTTTGGAACAATGCTTGTAGAGCCGCAAAAAAACCAAGGTCTAGGATATTGAGGTCGGGAGAGTTCGGTGGTTGCAACATTAATCGAATGTCAAACCCATTAGATGAGGCTGCATGAACAAACTCTGCATCATCGATTGCAATGTGCGTCTTTGCATTATCCTGTTGTATGAATATGGGGGTACCATGTTCCTCCACAGGCCACTTCTCCTTGATAGCTGGCAATAACTTGTTCATGATGTAATGATGACTAACATCTTTGGTGACTGACGACAACACGTTGGTTACCAATGTACCACGAGGCCTGTTTGCACTAGACCTTTGAGCCGGCTCCACAAAAGTGAAAGGAAATATGCCTATTTTTCCATTGAAAGCCATGTTACCATTCATGTCAAACCTAGGTCTTGCAACTGCTGCCAGAAACATAACCTTCTCTATGAAGTTCTTGCTTTGTGTGGTTCTTTCTAGGTCCTCCTCATCAAGCGCCAAATAGCATTTCTGTGTCTGCTTCGTCCGATAAAACCATTTTTCATCTATGTAGATGATGTTGTACATTCCCTGAAAAGTTGGTTCATGCGGCAAGCTAATGGGGTCTAACATGTTTAGACAAAACCGAACCCTATCTTTCTTGTTTTCATTTGTTAGCATAAATTTGATTGTATTTGTATGACGTCTAAACTTTCCCTCTTTCAACCGCCTGAACAAAGTGGTCTTCGACATATGCATCTCACATGCCATATCTTTAAGAGTAGTCCTCTTATGCAATGGTATCTCCTTAATGGTTTCAGGAATAAAACCAAGTATCTTGCGGCCACAATTATTTGTATTCTTGCTGACCACTCCAAGTACCCCCCATCCTTTCCATTCTTCCATATCCTTTATACAGTTCTCAAAGGCACACCAGTTTCGGCAGCTACAGCCATGGTCACTCCATGCTTCAATACTCCAAAAGATGTTCTATGCAAGAGCATGGCATATATGGCATGTTTTTCTTCATCGTTGTGCTGCTTATTTTTACTGACATTGCCACCTTGATCTACAAATGTAGAGTAATCAATTTTTGAGCATGTTCACAGAACACCAGTACTCATACAATAAACACAACCTTACTCATTTCAAGATCGGCTTCACCATGCTCGTCAATGTTCTCATTTGTTTGAGCATGTTGTTCTTCCTCGACATCATGGCTCTCCTCCGGCAACACACCCCCATGGACAGCACGTCCTCGTCCGGCGAGTCTGAGCTTGGTGCGCCCGCGAACAACATGAACACCAATACCGGTGTGTCCTCTGCTTGTGTCAAAACCAGCGTCGCGACCGCGTCCGGCGAGTCCTAGCCTTGTGCGCACCTGCCTGGCATGAACACCAGTGTAACAACTACGTCCGATGAGTCTGAACTGAGCGCTGACTTGGCCCGCGTGAACAACAGCACTAGCCTCTTCTCTACGTGCATGGACATTGTGAACCTCACCGGCAACAACACTTTGGCCTTGTCCATTTATTCGTGCAAGGAAGAAGAAGACGATGGAAACATCAGTCAAATTAAAGCCATGAATTTGAAAGTAAGTAGTTGAATGGAAAGAAACACACATGTATCACACATCAGAACAACATTCATCGAATTGTTTAGATCCAAATTCTCCATTGGAAGACAGAAATTTTTGGAGGAACTTCTATGGATGAAATTGCCCAACTGAATGTTCTCTTTATACTCCTTTTTTTGGGCGCCATGCAAATCCAAAAAATTCCTAGGCACCATGGTTGTGCCTCGCGCACTGAGTTTGGAGCTGAAAAATCTGCGCGCGCATTTTGCATGGAACTGTGCCTCGCGCGCTGAGTTTGGTAAATTTGGCATGCATGCGGTGACCCTCTGCATGCAGGAGTTGTGAGCGCTGAGTAAAAAATGTTTGCATGCAAAAACGGTTTAGCTGCTAATGCATTTAAGCCACACATGTGCGGGAGGGTAGTTTTGTCTAAAATACAATCGTTGTTCGTTTTATTGGTTTTAACAACAACACTAATACGCCAGGTAATTAGGAACGGAGGGAGTATATATTAAGGGCTCAAGAGCTGACCCTATATAAAGGGAGGAGGAGGGAGGACGCGGGTTCCTGTTGCCTTTGCCAAATCCATAGCCACCATGCCTCTCCTCTCCACTACTCGAACAACGGTGCTCATCTTCTTCCTTGAGAAGATCATTGGTCAATGTCACCTTCGTTGCCGGGGTACATCGCCTCAATCATCGATAAATGGATAGAGAAGAGCGGAATTGAGCGAGGATGTGCTTCCCAAAATTCGTATTTCGCTGCACTAGCGTGTCTCGCGTTAGCAAGATAATGATCCATGATCCCTCACACACGTGGTTCTTGGGCTAATAGGGTGAAAAATTAAAATAATAGGCTAGCGTAGCCTCCCCATATCCCAATAGTGTATCAAAGTCTATGTATGTAGTGTTTGATCTGGATCGATCACATATAACTATACGTGGTGTAAATAGATTGGATCTATTGTTTTCGGTGTTGAATTTTTTTTAAAGTTTCGGTTTTTAGCCAGAAGTTCCAAGAAAATTTAATTCGATATAGAAGGGTGCTTTCAGTAGTTGTGGTTTGAAACAGGAAGTTTTGGGTCACCTTGACCGAAAGTTCCGGTTCTACTAAACCGGAAGTTCCTAGTCTAGTTCTAAGAAATCAACTTGAGATGTGCCTTGGTTTTAGTCTATGATGATTGATTGACAAGTGCTCTTCTAGACGAAGGGGTCGTCTCTGAAAGGATTCAGAGGTCTTTACCGAAGGGGTTTGGTAGATACTGGCTGCACAAGTATGCATCGGAGTATGTCTATCGAAGGGGATCGACATAATACATTTTGGAGATTGTACCGTAGGGTTCGATACTTTTGTGGTGCACCGGAGTGTGCACCAGAGGGTGTTTTACCCGGAGAGGCCTTCGGGGTATCGGAAACACTTGGTTGCTTATTGATTGTGTGCAGGTGACTTCAGAGGCGACAGGACGGTCAACACATTAAGTGACTTGGGTCAAGCGGGGAGCTTGATGCCGGGCAAGCGGGGAGCTTGGTGTCGTAGGGTCACAGAGGTTGTGTGAAGTCAAGGTCAGTCCTCGGGTCAAAGGTGCACTGGTCGAAGACATGAAGTGTGGAGGGGGACTCCATATGAATATACCTTGAGGCAAAGTTCTTGGAGGCGAGGCACTTCGAAGGGGTGCTCTAGAAAGAGACACTTCAAAGGTTGGCGATCAAGCCCTCAGGATTGAGGCAAAGCTGACAAGTGTGCTCCAAGATGGAGATACTTGGAAGGACACTCGACGAAGGTCTCAAAAGTCAAGGTGCATCGAAGGTATGGTCCGAAGAAGGATTTTCGACAGTGTGATCTAGGTGGATACACTACGAAGGATTGCTTTTAGAAATTCTTCATGTTGAGACCTTGAACGAAGGAGGGACTTCGAAAGGTGGTTAGTGAAACCCTTCAGAGGGAGGTACTTCAAAGGTGGGGCTTCGAAGTTAGGATGTCTTGATGTGCTTGGGCTATGCATGGCTCCAGTACACGGATGAGTGGCGTTCGGGGTAAGTGTAGCTACGAAGCTATGGTGGTCCACTCCGGAGGTGGTGGTGCGAAGGCATCACATGATTTGACGGCTTTGTCTCAAAACTTTCACTCTGTATTGAGACAGACTTCCAAAGTAGTGAAGCCCCTTCGGGTTCGAAGCCTACAAATGAAGTCACTCAGGAACTTCACAGTACAAAGGGGGCTCCGAAGATTCCAGTCTGCAAAGCTAACACAAAAGGAGCTTCCAGTAAAGTAGACTACTTGTTGTACCCCTGTGACTACCTGTGGCAAAAACTTGTAAACCCTAGGTGTACTATAGTCACTTCACATGTCTGAGTTGTCCTACAAAAGGAGAGGCAGGCTAAAGTCTAGGGAAACACTGTTACCTAGGTTTAGAACCTTCTGTACTCATTGTATGCTAGGGTTAACCGCCACAAACGTGTACTTAGATTTATGAGCTTTTGTGTTTCCTGTTCTTGCAATGAAATTTCTATTCCATTTCTGATTCATTGATTGCATGAACTTGTATATGTGTTCTTCGTACTGCTTGTGTTGAGTTTTTATAGTGCACTTCGTTCTGTGTAAACCAAAGTGTTTACTTTGTGTTTTTGCTAATGAAGGGGCACCTGTCATCTTGGGTGCGAAGGCTATGTTGATTGGTTTTTTAGAGTTTGTTTCCTCTATGAGAACCTGAGGTATATACTCGAGTGTCTCTAGCAAAGTATTGTGTAGTCTCAAGAGTGCGAAGCCTATGATTTTCACTGTGCCATTTTTCCTAAGTCTCATTCGGTGTCTGTTCCATTTGTGGAGCCTAGTAACAGTTACTAGTGCGGAGCATCAGAACGAAGTCCTTTGAGGGGATTCTCTCTGAAGCGAAGTGCTATTGTGCGGGGTCTGACTCCAAGCACCTCCGTGTGCGGAGCCTACTCTTGCAAATCCCTGCTTCAAGCTTTTTGGGTGTCTAGGTGTGAGAAAAATCTTCTAAACATCGAACTTTTTCCCTGAGTGAAGCCTGTGTTCGGAGTATAATCAATACCTATGAACCAGACACTCGAAGGGTGTGTATGAAGTATATTTTTTAGAAGAAGAATTTTAAAGCTCACATTCACCCCTTGGTCGCCTTTTTGGTCCAACAATTGGTATCAAAGTGGGTTAAGATCACCAGTTGATCTTAACCGGTTTTGTGATCTGTTGGCGATATGAATAGAGTTAGTAAAATTCCTCTATTTGGTGGGACTGACTTCGCATACTAGAAGGTGCGCATTGAGTCTTATCTTCAAAGCCAAGGAAGTGATGTCTGATAGATTGTGGAATCCCAGTATACCATTCCTGAGACTTGCACTACTAAGGCTGAGAAGGATTAGTATATTGGTAACTGCAAAGCTAGAAATATATTGTTCATTAGCTTGAGTAGGAATTAGTTTGATAGGGTTCAACACCTTAAGACTGATAGGGAAATTTGGTCTACACTCACTATTTTTCATGAGGGCTCAACTCAGATCAAAGCCAAGCACCAAAGTACGTACAATCAATAGTATCAGTTGTTTGTACAAAGTCCTCGTGAATCTATAGATGCCATGTTTTCTCGCTTTGATGCGATAGTGAGAAATTTGTGGTCCACTAGGACTTTGCCTTATTCTTATCACGAGAGGGCTATCAAGCTTCTATATGCTCTTGATCGTAGCATATGGGAAGTGAAGATATCCAGTATTGAGGAGTCCATAGGTTATGACACATTAACCTGTAACGAGCTTTTTAGTAAGCTGAAGTCTACAGAGATTGCTAAAGCATCTCTTGTAGGGCACAAATACTCTTTGCCTCCTTCCATGGCATTAGTTTCTGGCTCTAGCAGTGGCACCCCTATAGAACCTAGTGGTACTTGTGTCCTAGCAGGAGGTTTTTCTTTGTCTTCCTTGGTCTCTATTACAAAATAGCAGGTGGACACTCTAGATGATGAAGAGCTTGCTCTCATTGTCAAGAAGTTCACCCGTTTCTATAATGATAGACGGGATCAGAGGAGAAGTGGCTCTCAAGGATGTTTTGAGTGTGGTGATACTTCTCACATTAAGGCTGACTGCCCTAGGCTTAGAAAGAGAGAGGAGAGTACCCAAAAACACCAAAAGAGAGACAAGAAACCCTTTTCTAAGGGTAACCGCGGCAAGATGGTCAAGAGGGCAGTCAAAGCTGCTTCTAGAGCCTTCATGGTGGTCCTCAGCAACATTGACACATCGTCGAGTGAGGGGCCCAACTCTGATGAGGAGGAGCCTCCCAAGAAGGAGGAGAAGAAGGCGAAAGACTTCACTGTCCTTTGCTTCATGGCCGATAGCATCCACAACGATGATGAGCTAGACTCATCTGAGGTAACTCTATCCTATGACCAACTTTCTATCAAAGTAGATGAACTGAATGATTCCTTGGTTAGACAGGATAAATTACTTGTCAAAGTTGTTCGTGAACTAAAAGAACTTATACTTAGACATAAATCTACATGCATTGGACTTGCCATGTTTAGATCTAAGTCTAATGATGATGAATGTGAGTCTTGTTTTGTTGCCATGAGTGAGCTTGCCCAACTTCGCACTGTGCACGCTGAATCTATCGATAAGCTTGATATTGCAGAGAAACAACCTGTTGAGGTGGAGTCTAGACCTGCTACTTATGATGGTTGCTTAAAATTTTCTTTACTTATTGATAGCATTAATTTAAGAGATGATCATGTGAAGGAGTTAGAGGCTAGATTGGAGAGTGCTGAGTGTTCTAAGGATGTGCAGCCTACTTGTGCCACCTGCATCACCCTGAAGGATCAACTCAACTTTGCTAGAGGGCAAGTATAAAAGTAAAGGTTATGCCCAAGAAAATTCAATGGATCGGAAGTTCCAATAGTGAGTATCGGAAGTTTCGATTAATTCCTGGTCTCGATACAGAGAGAAATTGTTGCTTCGGAAGTTCCGATATGGTATCGTATGGTATCGGAAGTTCCAACGATCCGGAAGTTCCAATTCGGAATCGGGGAATTTTTGTACTACTCGGAAGTTCAGATATGGTATCAGAAGTTTTGAGGTGGGTGAAAATAGATGGGATCTGTTGTGTGTCGTGCTGAATTTGGAGACCTGAAAAATACCTTGTCGGAAGTTCTGATCCAGGATCGGAAGTTTCAATGTGGGGTATCAGATTGGATCTATTATGAATACGGATTAGTTGTAACTAATTTGCGGGTTCCAAGATGTGCACGACCCAGGGAGCTTTTAGCCATATATAAGGAGAGGAGGAGGAGGTCTTGGCACTAGAAATAAGCCTAGATTAGATCGAGCCACCCAAGAGTCCTCTCCTCCCTTTCTTGATCCCAAATGTTGAGATCGAAGATTTCCCGTCTCTCACGTGCGGTGCTATCACGCTGCCGTGGGAGGAACTCCATCCCTGTATGTGTGGACTCCGTAGAGGCGTTGCTCCATAAGCGACGCTCGTGGCCATCACCATGAGGAAGGTGACTTCTTCATCGATTGGGTTGGCGAGGAATGGCCGGGACAAAGCGAGGATAGGCTTGACGTGCTTCATCAACCTCTTCTTCCGCTGCACCTAGCGCGTCAAGTGCTAGAAGGTACCGATCTATGATCTCACACGCGCATGAGCCTAGGGCCATAGGGCAGAAATTTTGAATTTGCCGGCTAATAATGATTCCTTCTCTCTATGGTGGATAAATGCACTGAAGAGAAGAGTAGGATGGATTTGCTCTTGGCCAAAACCAAGATATGTGCTGATAGGGTAGGGTTAACTTTAGGGTTGGGTTTTGAGAGAATTACTTCAAATGCTCCAAGCAAAATTGTGTTCACCCCACCCACTATGCTTGCGAAAGAGAGAGCCCAGTTAGACACTCCACAAAATCCCAAGTAAACCCTCTAGCCAGTCAAGAAAACTCCACCTCCAGCAAAGAAAGCCCCACAGAAGAAACCAAAGGATCCTATGAGGATTGCTCCCAAGACCCATGAGATTGTCCACAAAAGAGTTTTTCATTGCTTGTATTGTCAACAGGTGGGTCATTTGGTTGGTTTTTGTTTTCATTGAATCAAGAATGAGCGCCTCACTCAGGAGATGAGCTTTCGGGACATGCATTACCCATATTTAAGTATGCATGAGTCTGTGTCTCGCTCTTGTCCAGTATTTGTCAAGGCTCCCCATGCTCTCATGAGAGGTTTTGCCAATCATGGTGTACACCATGTTTCATATGGTGTTAGATCACGTGTTAGAGGCTTTGGTCCTCGATAGGATGGGAGGCCTCGTTGTTTTTCTGGTCCTCATATTGTAGGTAGACCTCACACTTTTCATCATGTTTCATATCTTGTGCGTAGACAGTCTACTATGACTTTGTCTGCTACTTGAGTCTCTCAGTGCTGGATACCTCATCAGTTTTTCACTCACCCCAGCATTGAGCGATTGAGATTTTGTCATTTTGTGTAGGCAGTGGACGGAGGCTTAGAGAACAAGTGGATCATGGACTCCGGTTGTTCATGCCATATGACCGAAAACGCATCATGGTTCTCCAGCCTCACTTCAATCAAGCAAAAGGAGTACATCACCTTCAGAAACAACCGAAGAAGAAGAGTGAAAGCTAAAGGTGTGGTAGGAATCAATGAAAACTTCACTCTCAAAGATGTTGCTTTAGTTGAATATTTGGGGTACAATTTTCTTTCTATATCCCAGTTGCTTGATGAAGGCTTGGAAGTGCATTTCAGACGCGACACTTCACAAGTACTCAATTCTACTAGCGTTTTAATTTGCAAGATTCTAAGAATCGGCAGGGTTTTTGGAGCCGAGTTTTCTAGGTCGACTGGGTTTTCTCATTGCTTAGTTGCACAACCATCTTTTGAGCTCGCGATGTTGAGAAACCATGTTGAAGAACATGGGGTTGATACTCCAGATGTGATGAGTGATTGTAAATGGAAGTCAAAGAAAGAGACATGAAGACCTGTCGTGTCTGAGGCACGTGTGACTCAGGTACATGGGCAGTGAGCGACAGCCGGGCAGAGGAGCCATGGAGTCGGGCTGGCCCAATCCGGGTACATGGGCTAGGAGCGGCAGAGGATCCACTGGTCTGTTGACTGGGTTTGACTCAAGTACATGGGCGATGAGCGATTGCCGGGTTGAGGAAGCTGCGGGGTCGGGTCAGCCCAATCCGGGTACCCGGTGCGAAGACGGTGGACGCTTTGTCAGTTTCGGCGCAAAACTGACAACCTATGATTATTTTGTTTTTAGGATATTAATATTTAGTTTTTAAGTTCAGAATATTTTTATTTGAGTCAGGTAATTTTTCTAAGAATATTTTAGTAGTTTTCGGAATTTATTTTAGAGTCAGTGTTAATTTACCCTAGGGGTAAATTAGTCTTTTCATGTATTAGGAGTCGTCTATAAATAGGCCCCTACCCCCTAGGGATAGGATGACTGTTTTTCACAGATCAATCTACAATCCAAGGTTTCCGTTTGGTTTTAGTGTTCCACCGAAAGTTTTTCTTTTCTGTTTTCTCGTCGGAAAAATTTCGCCACCGGTGATCTCACGTGGATCAAAGCCAGCGTGATTTCAGTCTTTTTCTTCTTCACGGTGGGCGCACAGCCCCACGGGGCGGCTGCAGCAGGACCGACAGTCGAGGTCCTCTCTAGCACAGTTTTTCTTGGCGCTTCAGCCAACAGTTGCGGCACACGGGGCGGCAGAAAACTCCATGGCCACGCCGGCTAGGAGTGACAGATCTACAGCTAGGCATTACATGCAAGCTTGCGTGGGAGCTGCAGTGCGTGGAGACAGCCAGTAGAAGCAGCAGGCTTCACTGAATGCTGCGGGGCCCACGGCGTGTCAATCCATCGTGCGACAGAAAAAAAGAGAGAGAACGGCAGCCTGCAGCGGCACAGGAAGCTAGGCAGATGCACGGCGATAGTTTTCAACCAGCTGTCGTCGCAGCTTTTCACACAGCAGCAGCACAGTGATTTGCGTGGGGCCCACGGCGGCTCGGCGGGAGAAGCTGTAGCAGCGTTGGTTTTCACCAGCGGGCTCCACGGCAGGGAGTGCGACTTCACGGCTCAGTCCAAAGTGCGTGACAGAGAAGATGAACCAGGTAATGGATCTAATCTCCTATTTTTAGGCAGATCAAAATATTTTTAGTACTCGCATATTTTTAGTTAAATATTTTTTGTTCTATTCATATAGGAAGAAAAATTTATTAGTCGCAGTATTATCTTTATCCTAGTTTTTACGTGCAATTTTTCCGGTTTATTTCTGAATTAATTTTTTAATGATCCATGTTTTATTCATTTAATTAGTATTTTATTTCTAGACTGAAATATAAATATTTCGTGATTTATCTAGGTGCTTTTATTTACTGCAGTATTTTTAGTGAGTTTATCTTTAATATCATTTTAATTAAGACACCGATTATTTTTTTAGCCTAGACAACTTTAGTTCCAATAATTTGCTTTGCTAATATTATTTGTTTGATGAAGTTCGTTTGGGTGTTGGGATTAGGATATAGTTTAGCAAGAAATTTTTAGGTGCCCATTCACCCCCCTCTGGTCTCTACTTTCGGTCCTACAAGTGGTATCAGAGCAAGGTTAGAGTTTTTCTCATATCTTAACTGATTCTAAACCTAGGTAGTGATCATGACGTCTTCTGGCAAAATCTCGTCCCTAGAAGCTTTTAGCTACACTTATTGGAAGACTCGCATGCGAGCATACCTGATGAGCCAGAGCTCGGACATATGGGAGATTTGTGTTCATCCTACTTTCACCATAGTGCTTATTGCTGCGGATACTGCTACAGATGTAGTTACCCAACATCAAAATAATAGTAAAGCGGTGAACATTTTATTTTCTAGTCTAGGTCCTAGTGAGTTTGAGCATATTAGCCATCTCACCACTACTCGAGAGATCTGGGCTATCCTCTAGGCACACCATGAGGGGACAGCTTAGGTCAAGGCTAGGCTCTACCAGACCTACCGGCGTGAGTATGAAAATTTCTCACAGAAGTCGGGTGAGACTATTGAGTCCTTGTTTGGTCGTTTTCAATCGATCATTAACAAGCTTCGCGTTAACAAGGCCAAGCGTGATCAGCTGGTCTCGGATCATGAACATGCGCTTAAGGTACTCCATACCTTGGACCCTAAGATCTGGGAGATCAAAGTTTCTTCTATTGTTGAGAGCGCGTCTTATGATACCTTGACCGTCGCAGAGCTTTTTAGTAAGCTCAAGTCCTCAGAGGTCGATATCCAGTTGAGATCAAATCTCACTGGTTCTGGCTCAAAGACTCTGCCACTTGCGACATCGGCTGTTGATCCTAATGCCATGAGTTGTACTGCCTTTTCCTTGATGTCTATCTCTGAGGAACAACTTGATTCACTAGGAGATGATGATCTATGCTTGTTTAACAACCGGGTGCGACGTGTCTATGATAAGTGAATGTTTAATATACACGACACAAAATCTGGTTGCTTTGAGTGTGGTGATACAGGTCATTTCATTGCCGATTGCCCCAAGCGGAAGAATTACAAGAAAGGAACCGGCGGCAACTCCTACGACTCCGACAAGTACGACAACTCCACAAAGGGCAAGCCCAAGATGAGATTCTTTCAAAAGGCTTTGAAGGACTACAGGCGTGAGAACAAGAAGCGAGACAAGGCTTTCTTCGCCGAGATGGAGAAAAGCTACTCCAAGAGATCCTCGTCTTCCTCCTCATCTTCGAGTTCAAGTGATGAAAAGATCGTGATCAGGAAGGGGAAGAACAGGGACGATCCGGTGGGCCTCTATTTCATGGCCTTTGGGGACAAGCCGAAGAGTCGCTCACGTCACAGCCGAAGACCCCACAAGAGCTTCTACTCAATGGCTCATGGGGAGAAGAAAGAAAAGGACTCCTCCGATGACTCCGACAATGACGACGATGAGAAGGTATCTTCCTATGAACAAGAAGTTGTTAATTTACTAGAACAGAATCGTCAGGAGTTGAAGTATCGGGAGAAACTGCTTAGAGGGGCTAAGAAGAGGATAGATGAGCTTCAGAGTGAGCTTGCCATGGCGAATGGCAAGATTGAGAGTCTATCTTCTTTCCCTTGCTTGGGTGATAGTGGTGAGTGCCCTAACTGTGAGGTTTTGTTGTGTGACCTGATGACTCTTAAGTCCAGGTACACAGAGAGAGTAGATGAGAGAGACGCTATGGCCACTGAGCTTGAAAGCGCTCAGCAGGAGCTAAAAGATGCTCATGCCACTGTCGTTGTACCTTGTGTAGACTGCACATCCCATTTAGCTAGTATAGCTGAGCTGAGAGCCAAGAGTGATGATCAGTTGAGTGAGTTAGCTGGAGTGAGAGGTGAGTTGGAGCAGACTAAGCTAGAGCTTGAGACCTTGTCAGTTCCACCCACTGTTTGTGAGAACTGCTTACCCATTAGAATGGAGTTTATCAATCTAAAAGCTGAGAAGTCTGTCGAAGTTGATAAAGAGTGTGAGATCTGCTTGTCTCGGGTGGAGGTGTTAGCTTCCTTGAGAGAGGAGCTAGCTGATGTTCAGAACGAGAACTTTTACCTCCGTCAGATCCTGAGTTGGATTAGTGCCAGAGAGCCACAGCTCAGCATGATGATCCAGCAATTCAAGAGACAGGATGGGTTTGGGGTAGGTTACACCTATACCAAGGCTGATTTTGAGAGTGCCATTAGCCGAGCAGTGGAGTGGAGTAAGATGACTCCCGAACAGAGATATCCCATGACTCACTCCACTGAGTCCTTTAAGGATAGTCAACCCAAGGATGGAGTGTTCCAAGAACAACCTAATGCTCCACCTAAGAAGCAAATATGGGTTCCAAAGCCGAAACTTCTCCACACTTCTCTTGATTCCTTACCTGGACCCTCTCACACCAAAGATGCTACACCAAACACCACCAAGCCTAAGAATCCCAAGCCTCAACCACATCCCAAGAAGCCTACCTATCACTGTGAGTTTTGTCAGAGAGACGGGCATCTTGAGGAGTTTTTCTTCAGGAGGAAGCGGGTTGAGCGATCAGAGAGAGCTTGAGGTGGGCAAGAGCAGTTCTACCAGCAGGATGGTAGACAGAGAGTTCCTTGACGTAGAGAGAGGCTAGAGGCTAGGCCACGTCGTGTAGGTGGTGGAAGAGGAGACGATTTTTATGATCGTGCTCCGGAGGGTGGTTTCCATTCCGGCAGAGTTCCAGATCGTTATGGATACGGTGTTGGACCTCATGACCGTGATTTTAGGCAGAACAGAGGACCACGCTTTGAGTCGTGTTGTGGTCTAGACCCATATGATTCCTTCTGCTTTTCTACTTATGAGAATATGGTTCGTGTTGGCATAAAAGATTACGCTAACAGGTTTCTGTAGAATAGAAACTAACAAACGAAGTGTTTGCGAAGAGAACTGTTCTAAGCCTCCGAAAGGATAACAACTTAGAATAGTTCGAATGTGTGTATTGAATAACTTGTATTCGGTCCCTATTACAGGGTGAAATGGGGGGTATTTATAGGCCCAAACATTAAGGAAAAGACCTATTTACCCCTCTATTACAACCGACATAGTGGAAACTATTCGGTTCCCTTAATAGGGCTAAAATGGTAAAAGACTAATCTAATGAGAAAAAGATAAGTCTTCCATCTTAGCTGGCAGAAAAGATCTTGGAGGGCTTTAGTTCGGAGATGTACTCCGAACCAATACCTATCTTCGTACTTCGAACTGGGTTCCGGGCATCTTCGAAGATGATCTTCGGGGAACCTTCGAACCTGCTGACTGCCTTTATGTTGCTTCGGCAATAACCCCAAAGATGAGATATTTTCCCCCAACAGTAGCCCCTCGAATACGCTTCTCCGTTTGACCTGTAACGTTAGGAGAGCAGTATACGGAAGGAAAAGATAACCAAACATAGGGGTTATTGGTTTTTATTTTATCTCCGAAATGCACGAAGATATGAACTTCGAATCAGTCTTAAGGTAATTACTTTTCGAACTATCTTAGAACCGACTCAAGAAGTTTGAAAGTCTTTTAGACTTAGAGAAAATATCCGTTAAGTTTCTGTTTCCAACGGAAACTGTAGCAGGCGTTAATTTCGTAAAAGAAGTAACGGCAGGAATGCGAAACGACATGGATTAACGGTAAGAAAATGAAGTCTAGGCTATAAATAGAGGGCCTAGAAGTTACCCGGTTACCTTTTCACCGCATTCTAGCAACCAAAAACTTTTTAGCCCTTTGAGTTCTTGAGCCCTAGCTTCCATTTCCTTAGAGCAATCCGACGATCGCGATGGTGAAGACTAAAGGATCTGCACCTCCGTCAGCCTTGGCTCGGCAGCAGGCGGCCGCAGCAGCAGCGGCGGCAGCGTTGGTGGCGGCACCTCCGATGCCGGCGGCGACATCCATGGCAGCAGGGGGAGAAATCCCCAAATCGCCGATGACCAAGGTCTGTGCCCGCCATCGACCAAGTATTTGGATCAATCTTTTGAGTTGGGGCCTTCTACCTGCAAGAGAGAGTCTTTGGCAATCACAGCGGGGGGAAAAATTAGCAATGGAGTTATGATTCGGAAGCTGGGCAAAGAATCGATTCCATCACCAAGACCCGGAGAAGTAGTAGTATTCGAAGCCTTCTTCGAAGCTGGCTTGGGCCTTCCTGCTGTGGACTTCCTGGCGGAGGTATTGGATCTGTTTCATGTAACCCTCCCCCAATTGTCTCCGAATGCAGTAGCTAGGTTAGCTATCTTTGAATGGGCGCTGAGAGCCGAAGGTTGTGAGGGAAGGGCAGAAATCTTCGCTGCACTTCATAGAGCAACTTGCCAGCCGAAGACCTTCGTAGGCTCCGGAGGTGAAAAGGTGGTAGTATCCTTCGGCTCTATCAACTTTAGGTTTCGGGATGAATATGCCCTTCAGTTTCCCGCCAAGGCCATCAATGCTAGATGGTACACTGATTGGGTTCTGAGATGGTTCTATGCCGAAGTTGGAGCGAGCAGTCCTCTGGCTGGGCCCCTTAAAGAAATTCAATTCCGGAAAGAAGCCTTAGTGCAGCCCAACGAAGGCCAGCTCGAAGCTCGTCTTAACCTGCTTCAGAAAATTAGCCGAAGGTTAAGCATGCGGGACTTAGCCGAAGAATTCCTCGGACTGCAAATTCCTCCGCTGATGGCCAACTGGCCTATCGTCTTCGAGGATGATTCGGAAGGCGGTCTCCGCAAGATCAACTTAACTTCGAGCCCTGCAGGTAACTTCGAAACCAACATGCATTGTACATATTTACTTCGATGAAAGACTAACTTGAATTATTTTTTAGCTTCTTCAGCCCCTATTACTTCAGAGCAAATTGTAAGGGCTTCGGAGAAGATTTTGGGTGCCCCAACTCCGACTGAAAAAGAATGGCGAATTAAATTGGTCGGGAGTTGGGAAAGGTTTAACAGAGTATGGGGAATGTTGGAGTTGACTCCGCCCCCTCTGATGGACTGGGTGCCTCTGGAGAAAGGACCCAAGAAAAGAATGGCTGAAGCCGGAGCTTCGAGCTCCGCAAGGACTCCGGTGAAGAAGGTGGCTCGGAAGCCAAAAAATCTCGCACCTTCGAATCCTGCGCCTTCGAGCTCAAGAACCTCAATCTCTGGTTCTAAAGAAGATGAAGGTATATTATTAGTGAGATTGATTGATGAAGATGCAGCTCAACGAAATATTCACATTGAAGATACTGCAGGTATGCCGGAGCCCCAAGCTAACATTGAAGAAGTGAGAGCTCCGGATACTCAAGAAGAGCAAATCGAAGCCCCTATGGGCGAAGATGAAGTTGAAGTTCCTACAACTTCAGTTGTGGAGGAAAGGAGGACTGCTCACGGAGATACTCCGACAGCAGAAAATTTAACTATGGATTCAGATGATGACTTCACCTTCGATCCTCCGAGCAGTCCAGTGCTCGATCTCCCGCAAAATGTCGAAGGTAAACTTCACATAATTCTTTATCATTTTCTGCAAAATTATACAATGTATAATATTTTTGTTTTTGCAGAGCCTCCTGCTGTAGAAGTACATCACGAAGACACAATTCAAAGGCCTTCGACAACTTCGGAGCCGCACACGGAGGTCACTCAACAGGGGCCTGGAAGGGGTAAAAGACACATAGAGCCTCTCCCTACTCAAGAATCAACTTCGTCTGAGTCAACAGATGAAAGTGAAACAACTGAGGGGGGGCCATCTTTGGAAGTTCCAAGGACCTCAGGAGAACGCTCTGGAGCTTCGCCAAGCAGGGAAGACCAAGAGGCTTCGGCTCTGCTCCCTCTTTTAACTCCTTTTTTGGAGCAAAGAAAAGGGCTTCGGACTTTGCTCAAACCTTTAGGTCGGGTGAGTCGGGAAGTCGGGGAGACAGAGCTGGTAGCAAAATTAAGCAGGGCGAAGAGTTCGGAGCTTAACGTTGCCCTGGAACGAGCGGCCTACTAGGTACGGAGCACCTTCGAGCCAATATCTTTAGCAAATTATATTGGGTTCGGAATACATCTTCGAACCAGCAGCAAATTAAACATGAACAATTTCTTACTTTAGTTTTTTCTTTTCTCAGCAAGCAGTCTTGGCCTGCGCTACAACTTTATCAAGCGAGAATGAAATTGCTCAGCTTCGGGAAGAAAATGAAGCTCTTAAACGCAACTTATCTTTCTCCGAAGCTAGAGTAATTCAAATGGATAATATGATTTCAACGGAGCGCAGGGCCAGACAGGGCTTGGAGGCTGCTAATAAGGAGTTTGAAGCAGAAAGAATTGTGCTTCGGGCTGAAATTGAAAAGATGCGGTTGGAGCATGCTAGTGCTGGGTCCGAACTTGTAAGGCTCCAAGAGGAAGCTAGCCAACTCCTAAACCAGAAGAAAGATCTAATTACGGAGAATGCTAGGATTTCCGGAGTTTTGGCAGAAACGACTTCGAGCAAGGATGCACTAATTGAAGGAAAGCTCAAGTCGGAGAAGGTGGCTACGGAGGTCATCGAACAGATGCTAGGTGTTCTGGAGTACTTCGGTACTACTGGATCACTTCCTTCGGATGACAATGTGACTCTGCTGCGCCGGTTAAAGAGGATCCAAGGAGCAGCGAAGCAAATGAAGACGGCAGGCATGCATTATGGAGAACTCTCCGGACAAGTGTCTGCCCTCGGATTACTTTGTTACTACGAGGATTTGGGCCGAACAATCACTCCGAGCGCAGAGGGCTCCATTACCTTCGACGACGAGCGGCTTTTGAATCCTTCCGAAGGCGTGACTGCCGCCTGGCGAGCCTTTCAAACCTCATGGAGAGCCGAAGGTCGTTCTGCGATCAAGGCTTGGATCGATGAAGGCCAACGCCAGAAGCAAGTTCGGAGCCAAGCTTCGAGCAGTCAGCCTCCTCCGAACCCGCAGGTTTAGGAATCATTTAGGATTTTTTAATTATGTAAAGCTCATGCTTGTAAACATTTATCAATGAAAGTCTTATTTGTCATATTTTTAGGCTTTGCCTCTTATGGAAGATATCGAAGTGTTAGAGCTTAACAACGAACTTCGCTCATTGTGGAAAATCTTCGAACTTCTAAAGAGTTATAAACGTCCTCGATTTCTTATTCCTCGAGATGACTCCGGCGTAATTGCGCCCGAAGTAATCAAAGACGTATTGTCTTATATTAAAGAGGAAGATAAAGAAGTTGACGCAAACACCTCGTCTTCTGAAGACACTAATTGGTCTGAAGACGAAGGTGAAGCTCGAAATAAAAGATCTGAAGATCTTAGAAGCTGGGAAAGAAGCCCCGAGCGGCTTCGAACTTGGGCCGAGCTTCAACAAGAGCAGAAGGATTTTAGAGCTTCGAAGGGGAGGAAGAGAGTTAAACGTAAAGTTCTTAGGACTTCCGACGTTGGAACCAGTCGTTCCACCCCTAGCTCTCGGGACCGAAGAGGTCTCCGATTCCTTCTTGGTATAGATACCAATTTTTCATAATGTAATCTGTAAACATATTTGTTTCAATAATGAATGCCGATTTAAAATTGTCTCCATATTTACTAGCCCCTCTTTGGGTATAAGCAACTTCGAAATGTATTCAAAGATGGTTATGCGCAAAGAAAAAACTTCGGAGTACAATTTTTTGGGGGTTCGGAGCCCCTCTGTCATTTAAAGATCTTTTGAAATCTTATGAAATGTCTTCGACTTTTTGCAGTTAGAAGAATGGTAACTTAGTACCTTTGTTTTACGAAAGAAATCAGTTGAGATAACTTTCAGGACACTTTAGTGTCTTAAGAAATTTGTCACTTTGGACTATGTTAACAGACATTCGAAGCTCATGGCTCAAATGCTGTTTTGCTTTAGCCACCTTCGGCTTGTCTTTGCGATCTCTGACGAACCAATGGTTCGGAGTTTGCAATGGTCTCTTTGGACTCTTTTTACGGATGTCTACCAGCCAATGGCTTGGACTCCGTATAATTTAGCCACCTTCGGCTTTTTTTGCAGAAGTCTACCAGCCAATGGCTTGGACTTCGCAGATTTTGGCCACCTTCGGCTCTTTTTACGGAAGTCTGCAAGCTGCAGCTTGGACTCCGTAGATTTTGGCCACCTTCGGCTCTTTTTACGGAAGTCTACCAGCCAATGGCTTGGACTCCGTAGAGTGTGGTTTTGGGCTCTTTTACGGATGCCTACAAGCCAGTGGCCTGGGCTCCGGATTATGTCAGCCCCCACGTCGGAGGCTTCGAACTTTATGGGTTCGAAGTCCGAAAATACAACCCAGCTTAATGACACTTCCCTCTCGGTCGACCCCGCGGTTCCAGTGCGTCCACTCGGAAGCTGGAAGTCTATGAGGGGAAGGCAACTATCAGGGTCATATGCTTTATTAATTTAGAGGTGATTACAAGCGAATTACAAGGAGCCCTTATGCGAAGTATCACTTTAGGTGCTCCGCATGCCAAGTATGTGCTAACTCTTTACCTTCTAAATTAGTTAATTTAAATGAACCAGGACGCCCTGAGCGGACAATTAGATATGGACCTTCCCATTTATTGCCTAACTTCCCTGGTGCTATAATGCTTCGTAGAACAAGATGACCCGGCCTTAACTCGTTGAGTTTAACCTTCGGGTCATACCAAGTCTTCGTCTGCTGATGATACTTTGATAAATTAGCTACAACCCGAAGTCTTGTTTCTTCTGACAAATCTAACGAAGCTTGTCTTTCTTCTTCAATATCCGGTTCGGTGCTGCGAAATGATCCCCCTTTGAGCTCCGTTAGAGTCATAGCTTCATCTCCGAATAGTAGTCTGAATGGAGTAAAACCTGTGGACCTTGTTTGCGTAGTCCGAATGGACCATAGAATCTTCGGAAGCTCTTCGGTCCACAGTCCCTTTGCTAATCCTACTATTCTTCGATTTAGCCCTGATAAAATATTTCCGTTGGCTCGCTCTACGGCTCCATTTGACTGAGGATGCCTCACTGCAGCAAAACAAAGCTGAATGCCTAGGTCTTCGCAAAACTTCCTGAAGGTTCTGCGTCGAACTGTGTTCCATTATCAACTGTGAGGTATCTAGGCACTCCGAACCGGCAAATAATGTTCTTCCAGAAGAATTTCTGTACATTGTTCGAAGTGATAGCTGTTAAGGGTTCTGCTTCCACCCACTTAGAAAAATATTCAATAGCTACCACTGCGAACTTCAGATTTCCCTTTGCTAACGGAAAGGGACCAATTAGATCCATACCCCATCTGACCATAGGACATACTGGAGCAATGACTTGAAGAGCTGTTGGTGGGCGATGACTCCGTCGACCCATCCACTGGCATCCTTGACAAGTGCGGACCAAGCTCTCCGCATCAGCTGTTATTGTGGGCCAATAAAGCCCCTGGCGAAGTGTTTTTCCTGCCAGAGCTCTAGGGGCTAAATGACTTCCACAAAGGCCTTCGTGAATTTCTCGAAGAATTTCTTGGCCTTCGGCTTGAGATATACATCGAAGTAGAGGGGAACATACTCCGGCCTTGTATAATATACCGTTGATTAACTGATAGTTTCTGGCTCTGAGCTTTAATCTTGACAACTGGGGCTCTTCGGGCAAATTTGTTCCTCCTTGCAAGAGTTCTATGATCGAATCTTTCCAATCTGCACTAGGAATGCAAAGAATCTCCGCAGAGGCAATTTGTGGCACCGAAGGTATATTGAGCTCCTCATAGAAAGCTTCTTCAGGCACATCCACAGCTCCGGCTGCAGCCTTCGCTAAAATGTCTGCTTGCACGTTTTCCGCTCTTGGTATACTCCGAATGGAAATACCCTTGAAGTGTGCTTCGATTTTGCGGATTTCTTCTAAGTACTTTGCAAGCTGTGGATGTCGAACTTGAAAACTTTTGTCTATGTGCCCTGCTACTATCTGAGAATCTGTCTTTATAATTATTCTTTTAGCCCCTAGAGCATGTGCTTTCCGGAGTCCCAATAAAATCCCTTCGTACTCCGCTATATTATTGGTAGACTTAAAGTTGAGTCTTGCGGAGTACATTGCTCTTTGCCCTGACGGTGAAATCAACACTGCCCCAATGCCTGCTCCGGATGCTTGGAAAGCCCCATCGGAGTAAACAGTCCAAACTCTGTCATTTGATTTCTCCGGAGTCAAATTCGCAGGTGGAGTCCACTCTGCTACGAAGTCTGCTAGGACTTGGGATTTGATAGCTGTCCTTGCCAAGAAAGATATGCCGAAGGGTGCTAGCTCGACTGCCCACTTTCCAATCCTTCCAGTGGAATCTTTGCTTCGGAGCATATCTCCTAAGGGATACGAAGTTGGTACAATTACATTGTGAGCCAAAAAATAATGCCTTAGCTTCCTCGAAGCCATTATCAGAGCATAAACGAACTTCTCAAGTTCGGAGTATCTTGTCTTCGCTCCTGACAATGCTTCGGATACAAAATAGACAGGATTTTGGACCAACTTCCCATTGAAATCTACTTCTCTGACAAGGACTGCGCTGACAGCTGAACCTGTAGCTGCAAGATACAGGAGTAGGGTTTCGTCCGCAATAGGCACCGTGAGTGTAGCAAGATTACTGAGATAATCTTTAATATCTTCGAAGCTTCTCTGACACTCCGGTGTCCATGCAAAATCTTCGGACCCTTTCAAAGCTTTGAATATCGGCAAGCTCCTCTCTGCAGACCTTGATAGAAACCTGCTAAGTGCGGCCAGACGTCCAGTCAGCTTTTGCACTTGCTTTAAATTCTCCGGAGGAGCCATCTTCTCCAGCGCAGTTATTTGAGTAGGGCTAGCTTCAATTCCCCTGCTTGAAACTAAATACCCTAACAATTTCCCAGCCTTAGCTCCGAATATACATTTTTCAGGGTTAAGACGGATCCCACATGCCCGAAGGCTATTGAATGTTTCTGCTAAGTCTAGGCTATGTTGGTGCTTTAAAGCACTTTTTATTACAATATCATCCATATAGGCCTCCACATTGCGACCTAGTTGATGACCTAGAGCCTTAGTAACTAATCTTGAAAAAGTAGCCCCGGCATTTCTTAGGCCGAAGGGCATTCTTACATAGCAGAAGACTCCCGAAGGAGTTACAAAGCTTGTCTTGATTTCATCTTCGCGCTTCAACCATATTTGATGATAACCAGAATACGCGTCAAGGAAGCTTAATAACTCCGAACCTGCAGTGGAGTCAACCAGCTGATCAATTCGGGGCATGGGGTAGGGGTCACGTGGGCATGGTTTATTCAAGGATGTGAAATCAATGCACATGCGCCACTTCCCGGAAGACTTCTTCCTGACGAAGACTGGGTTGGCTAACCATTCTGTGTGAGCCACTTCTCTGATAATCCCAGCCTTCAACAGTTTTTCAACTTCGTCCTTAGCTAGGGCAGCTCTCTCTGCGGACATCTTCCGCAGTCCTTGTCGAACAGGCCGGGCCTTCGGGTTTACAAGTAAACTGTGTTCAATGATATCCCGATCGACTCCGGTGATATCTTCGTCAGACCAAGCGAAGACATCCAAATTTTCTTCCACTATCTTTTCCAAGGAGGTTGCAACTTCAGGAGGTAAATCTTTACCAAATTGAAAATTGTACTCTTTACCATCTTTAACAATGACCTTCGTTGCAATTTCTCCTTCGGGACTTGGTCTCGGAAAAGACTTCTTCGAAGCTTCGGAGGAGGCTGAAAAAATTTCTTCATTATCCTGCACACTGTTTACTTGCCTCGGATCAAGAGGAGGACCGTGACCATATTCCGCCCTCCGAGCAATGGCTTGATCTCCGAAGATTGTTAGGACTCCTGCTTGTGTGGGCATCTTCATGCACAAGTAATTGTGATGCGCCACAGCTCCGAACTGGTTCAACATGCCCCGTCCGAAAATGACGTTATAAGCATACGGGGCATCTACCACATCAAAGATAACTTCTTCAGTCCGGGCTAATAAACCTTCTTCGAAGGTAGCTTCGAGGCCTATCTGACCAAGTGCATCAAGCGGAGGTCCTGCGAAGCCTTGTAGAGGACGAGCCGCTGGAAGGAGATGCTTCCTGGAAATGCATAATTGATCGAAGGCTTGCACAAAAATGATATCTGCCGAACTACCTCCGTCAATTAGCACCCTTCGGACTTCAGTCCCTGCAATATCAGCAGTGATAACCAATGGATCTGCGTGCGGGAACTTAATACCAGCTGCATCCTCCGCAGAGAAAGATATCGGAACATGAGACCACTCCGGCATTGCAGCTGCAGATGACGAAGTTCCAATATGACCTACTTCCCGAACGTACTCTCTTCGCTGTCTCTTGGACATGCTTCCGAGGGTACCTCCTCCGGAGATAGGGAGAACTACTCTTTTTCCTCTATCTTGCCCTTCCTCTTGCTTCGGAGGTGGCATAACATTGGCCACCGGAGGGTGCCTTGCAGCATCGAAATTTTCTATTCGCGCCACAGCCTGGACCGGCTCAGGGCGCGTTGCTGCTGGACTTCGGTCGGTACTGCCTCGACCCGAAGTTCTCTCCAAGTACTCTCCCCTTAGGGTAAGGATAGCCTTGCAAGTGTCAGTTGCATGGCTTCGATTTTCTCCATGAATGCAGCAGAAAAGGGTCTGGCCCTTGCCAGCCATTTTCCCTGGCGGCCTCCAGCCGCTGGCCTTGTTCCCCGTAGACTGTGGAGCTCTTGGTGCAAACTTCTGTGGGGGTGCAATATTCAAGACTTCAGAGCGAGGGTGCTTTTGCCCTCTTCTCCGATCATGTTGCACTTCGAAGACTGGTTCCTGTGGCTGTGCCGAAGTCTTCACTTCTGCTTTGACTTCTTGCAATACAGTCGAAGTAGCAGCAGTCCTCCGAAGCCAACCCTCTTCTGACCTCGCATACTCCTCGAAGTATGACATCAACTGTGAGACTGAGGAGATTCTCTTCCAATGCAGTTTATCCAGAAGGCCTTGATGACTGACGCCTTCCCGAGCCGCATCAACCACTGAAGATGTGGACAGCCCCCGAATTTGCGACTTCGTATGAGCGAAGCGCTTAAAGTACTGCCTCAATGTTTCTCCGGGGAGCTGTTTCACCTGGAAAAGGCTTCCTGTTGACATAGGAGGCACGAAGGTGCCCTGAAAGTTACTTATAAACTTCCTCTTCAACTGCGACCAAGAATTGATTGATCCTGGCTTCAAAGACCAGAACCATCTCAATGCCACTCCTTGAAGAGCTAACGGGAAGCACTTCGCCATAGTGTCTCTAACTCCGCCGCTAGCCTCAATCGCTAGGGCATAAGAACGCACGAACTCTCCGGGATCTTCATCTCCGGCATACTTACAGAGCTTCGAAGTTTTAAACTTTGGATCAAAGCGAACCTTCTGCAGCTCAGGATGCAATGGAGATTCATTGTCGTAAGAGGCGTTCTCCGGGGCTTCAGGATAACCAAGATCGTCGTCTTCGGGCACTTCTGGGATAGTTGGGATGGCTTGAGAGCGAAGCCTGTTCGCAGCTTCTTGTCGCCACCTTGCTACCTCAGCTTGAAGGTTGGCCATTTGAGTGGCCATATCCCCAAGGTTATCTTCATCTCCTCCGGAAGGACCTTCCGGGTCTTGAGAACTGGTAGGATCAGTTCGAATCGGGATGGAGGATGGAGAAGTGACTCCGGGCTGTCGGAGTATGGAAGGGGTTGGCGGAGAGGCTTCGTATGTTCGAGGAATAGAAGCCCCTTCCGGAGTTTGCGGAGGGAAAGCCGAAGACCCTCCGACTTCAACTGTGTCGAAGGGTATCTCTCCGGAGATCCGAGAGGACCTCCGAGTGGGATTGTGAGGTGCACTCCGCTTAGGAGGCATGATGTAAGAAGTTGGTAGAGAACGAAGTTTTTCGGACTAGGTTCCCCACGGACGGCGCCAACTATTGGCGTAAAAGATTACGCTAACAGGTTTCTGTAGAATAGAAACTAACAAACGAAGTGTTTGCGAAGAGAACTGTTCTAAGCCTCCGAAAGGATAACAACTTAGAATAGTTCGAATGTGTGTATTGAATAACTTGTATTCGGTCCCTATTACAGGGTGAAATGGGGGGTATTTATAGGCCCAAACATTAAGGAAAAGACCTATTTACCCCTCTATTACAACCGACATAGTGGAAACTATTCGGTTCCCTTAATAGGGCTAAAATGGTAAAAGACTAATCTAATGAGAAAAAGATAAGTCTTCCATCTTAGCTGGCAGAAAAGATCTTGGAGGGCTTTAGTTCGGAGATGTACTCCGAACCAATACCTATCTTCGTACTTTGAACTGGGTTCCGGGCATCTTCGAAGATGATCTTCGGGGAACCTTCGAACCTGCTGACTGCCTTTATGTTGCTTCGGCAATAACCCCGAAGATGAGATATTTTCCCCCAACAGTTCGACACTGGTTTAGTACTTTTGCTAGAACTGGTGGTCGACCATTTGCTCCCACTCATGACCATTGATCTTGCAGGATCAAGGACTGGAGGACGTATGGATCATGGATTCAGGATGTTCTCGCCATATGACGGGACACCGCAGATGGTTCTCCAGCTTCACTCCCCCGAGCTCCAAGGAATACATCACTTTCGGGAATAGTGGTCAAGGGAAGGTACAAGGTATCGAGTCGATTTGTATTTATGATTATTTCTCTTTGAAGAATGTTGCTTTAGTTGGAAATCTGAACTTTAATCTAATTTCTGTGTCACAACTTCTTGAGGATGGTTTAGAAGTGCGCTTTAAGAAGGGCATGTCTTCTGTTGTTGACTCTAGAGGATCTTTAGTTTACCGGATCTTACCTTTTGGTAAGGTTTTTCATATTGATTTCTCTAGTTCTTCTGGCCCTTCTTGCTGTCTGATGGCCGGATCTTCCTCTGAGCTATGGAAGTGGCATAGAAGGTTAGGTTATTTGAGCTTTGATCTACTTGTCAGATTGAGTTCTATGGATCTTATCTGAGGATTGCCTAAGCTTAAGATGGAGAAGGATCTAGTGTGTCATCCCTGTCGTCATGGGAAAATGGTTGCCGCTTCTCACGCACCTGTGACTCAGGTGATGACTTCGTACTCGGGAGAGCTGTTGCACATGGATACAGTAGGTCCAGCTCGAGTACGCTCAGTCGGTGGGAAGTGGTACGCCCTTGTGATAGTTGAAGATTTTTCTCGTTTCTCGTGGGTTTACATTCTAGAGTCTAAGGATGAGACTTTTCAGTATGTTCATGACCTGATTTTGAAGCTGAAGAACGAGAATAATGGTCTGATGCGAGCAATTCATTCGGACAACGGCTTTGAGTTTAAGAACTCTCAATTTGTCAGTTTCTGTAGTGATCAGGGTCTTGATCATCAGTTCTTTGCTCCTTACACTCCCCCACAGAATGGTGTTGTGGAACAAAAGAACCGCACGCTTGTCGAGATGGCCAAGACGATGCTTGATGAGGATAGGACTCCTAGGCGTTTTTGGGCTGAAGCAATGAACACAGCTTGCTATCTTGCCAACCGCATTTTCCTTAGAGCTTACTTAGGTAAGACGTCATATGAGTTGCGGTTTGGTAGACAGCCCAAGGTGAGTCACTTGCGAGCTTTTGGATGCAAGTGCTTTGTGCTTAAGAAGGGATGGCATTTGGACAAGTTTGAGTCTCGTTGATGGGATGGAGTCTTTCTTGGTTATGCTTTGCATTCACGAGGCTTTCGTGTTTCGAACCTAGACTCTCAGATGCTTGTTGAGACTTGTGAGGTTTCTTTTGATGAGTCTTTGCCCTTGCCGACTCCTTCTGTTGAACTTTCTGGAGATGATGAGCTTGGAGAGTCCATCTTCGAGGAAGATGATGACCCTCCTACTGATGATGAGGGTGGGTCCTCTACACCGCCTGCATACCCCACACCTTCTGAGACTTTGACTGAGGATGAGGACGGACCTCTAATTACTCCTACTTCGATCGAGCCTCCTTAGCCGAGTCCAGAGGTGCCAGGTGTTGACTCCGGGGAGATGACTTCTCAACTGAGTCCAGAGGAGCCAGTTGCTGACTCTGGTGAGGTGACTTTAGATCACCTAGGATCCTGAGCAGTTCAGCGTGATCACCCTTCAGAGCTCATCATCGGTGATCTTACGGAGAGATCCTTACGGTCTTCAGTTGGTTCTCTTGCTATGTTTGATGAGTCTGCTTTTGTTGCTACTTTTGATCCTAAAGACGTTTCTCATGCTCTTTCTGATTAAAACTGGATAAACGCCATGCAAGAAGAGCTTGAAAATTTTGTTCGCGATCGAGTTTGGACACTAGTTGAGCTGCCACCTGGATGCAACACCATAGGCACCAAGTGGGTGTTCAAGAACAAACAAGGAGAATATGGTGTTGTGGTGCGCAACAAAGCTCGATTAGTAGCACAGGGTTTTTGCCAAAAAGAAGGTATTGACTTTGAAGAGACCTTCGCTCTTGTTGCCCGCCTTGAGTCCATTCGTATTCTTTTGGCCTTTGCTGCTTCTAAAGGTTTTAAGCTTCATCAAATGGATGTCAAGAGTGCTTTTCTAAACGGGTATATAGAGGAGGAGGTCTATGTTAAGCAACCCCCCGGTTTTGAGAACCCTAAATTTCCACGACATGTTTACAAGCTACAGAAGGCTTTATATGGTCTGAAGCAGGCCCCCAGGGCTTGGTATGATCGCCTGAAGCAGTTCTTGTTGCAGAAAGGTTTTGTGATGGGTTCAGTGGACAAGACTCTTTTCTTGCTTAGAGATGGCGCAGACTTATTGGTTGCTCAGATTTATGTGGACGATATTATTTTTGGTGGTTCTACTAATGAGCTTGTATCCAAGTTTTCTGAGCAGATGCGTAGCGAGTTTGAGATGAGTTTCATGGGAGAACTCAAGTACTTTTTAGGGCTCCAGATCAAGCAGACCAAGGACGGCATTTTCATCCACCAGGGTAAGTACACGCGAGACATGCTAAAGAAATTTGACTTTGGTGGGGAGCTAAAGCCACAGATGACCCCAATGGGTACATTTGGAGGGCTGGACAAGGACGAGGACTGCGTCAAGGTAAATGAGAGAGTATCGAGGGATGATCGGATAGCTCCTATACTTGACTGCGACGAGACCGGACATTCAGTTTGCCGTGGGTGTGTGCGCTCGCTTTCAGTCTTCGCCACGCGCATCTCACTGATAGGCTGTAAAGCGTATTTTAGGTATCTTACTTATGCTCCTGATTTAGGTCTTTATTATTCTGCATCATCGTCTCTTGATTTAGCTGGTTTTTCGGACGGTGATTTTCGTGGATGCCGGCTGGATCGCAAGTCGACTTCCGGTACTTGCCAGCTTCTTGGTTCTTCACTTGTTTCATGGTCTTTAAAAAACAATCTGGAGTTGCACTTTCTACTACTGAGGCTGAGTATGTAGCTGCTGCTAGCTGCTGTTCTCAGTTGGTTTGGATGATTTCTACTTTGCGGGATTTTGGGTTGTTCTTCCCTTCGAGAGTTCCTTTGTTTTGTGATAGCACTAGTGCAATTAGTGTAGGGAAACACCCATGTCTTCATTCAAAAACCAAACATATTGATGTGCGCTTTCACTTTTTGAGGGATCAATATGAGAAAGGGGTCATTGATCTTGTTCATGTTGATACCCATCAGCAGTTGACTGATATTTTTACCAAACCCCTAGATCAGTCTACTTTTGAGCGTTTGCGAGGGGATTTGGGAGTTGTGTATCCTTTTAGGATACTTTGAGTCAGTTTTTCTTTCTTCTTTATTTTTTTATTGAGTCTTTTTGTGTGCATTCATATCATGCATTATCATAAATCACATTTTGAGTTTGCTTCTGCCATATGATTAATCTGCTTTACTTTCTCTAGCTAGTATATGTTTTTGATTACTTGTCGATGATCATGTTCTGTTTCAGTTCACGTGATATATCTGATATTTGTCATATGCATGGCTTTTATGTTTTAAACTTGAAAAATGATCACCGTTGCTTCTGGTAACTTGCATGTGTAGGCTGAATGCTTTCGTTATCTTTTACATGCCTGGTAGCTAGATCCTTACTTAGATGCAGATATGCAACTTGGACATCCATATGCTTTAAATATGAAAAAATGTGTTATAAAAAATGATAAAAATTCAGAAAAAGAAAAAATTTATGCATTTTTATGATTATTAGAAAAGATCCAGGTGGGACTGCTTACCATAACACTTTGGTATGAACTAGGACGGTGTAATGTATGCCAAGACCAATGTCTTAAGCTTCTAATGGTCCAGTTCTAGCCTAGGCTTGACTTGGTCGGTTAGCATAAGGTTTGACATGCAAATAACCCCTGGTAGAAATGAAAAAATAAAAAGGAAAAAGAAAAAATCTAAAAAATTTAAAAAGATGACAAGTTTGCTGAAGCACTTTGATTTAGACAATGCTTATCTTAGTAGATATCAGTTAGCTTTTGCATCTCATGCTTACTTTGCTTGTCAACTAGAAAATGTGGTGATGCTTTTGTTTGCAAAAATCGAAAAATGCGTGCTAATGACTCTCTTTAGATATCATTTGTTGCACTGATCATGTCATGTATCTTAGACAATATATCTTTTGCTATACCTGTTAGATGTTTTAATTGTAGTTTATCATATCTAAGAAGCATGCTTTTCACACTCCACCTGCACCCCATCTGCATTCATGGCATATTTTGAGGGGGGGCTGCATTTCAGGGGGAGTTTGTGTCTATGTCTCTTTAGAGTGCATTTAGTCTCACTTGATGAGTCCAATTGTCAACAAGGGGGAGAAATTTTGGAGTTTAGGGAACATTTTTAGCTTTCTCTGGGATTTATTTCAGGGGGAGTTCCTTGTTGGTAATTCTGAGATTTGCACTTGCTTTTGAGTCTTTATTTTTGGTTAACCATAATGACCATTTTCTTGCTTCTGTTTGGCTTTTGGTCATTAGGGTTAAACTTTTATTTTCTTTCTTCTATTTTCTTTTGTCTTTGTTTTCCTATTTCCACATGTTTTGCAGGTTCTGAAGATGAGCTGAAGAGGGTGTTGACAATGCACTTATCAAGGGGGAGATTGAGAAACCATGTTGAAGAACATGGGGTTGATACTCCAGATGTGATGTGTGATTGTCAACGGAAGTCATTAATAGACATGAAGACCTGCCGTGTCTGAGGCGTGTGTGACTCAGGTACACGGGCAGCGAGCGACAGCCAGACAGAGGAGCCACGGAGTCGGGCTGGCCCAATCCGGGTACATGGGCTAAGAGCGGCAAAGGATCCACTAGTTTGTTGACTGGGTTTGACTCAGTTACACGGGCGGCGAGCGATTGCCGGGCTGAGGAAGCTGTGGGGTCGGGTCGGCCCAGTCCGGGTACCCGGTGCGAAGACGGTGGACGCTTTGTCAGTTTCGGCGCAAAACTGACAACCTATGATTATTTTGTTTTTAGGATATTAATATTTAGTTTTTAAGTTTAGAATATTTTTATTTGAGCTAGGTGATTTTTCTAAGAATATTTTAGTAATTTTCGGAATTTATTTTAGAGTCAGTGTTAATTTACCCTAGAGGTAAATTAGTCTTTTCATGTATTAGGAGTCGCCTATAAATAGGCCCCTACCCCCTTAGGGATAGGATGACTATTTTTCACAGATCAATCTACAGTCCAAGGTTTTTGTTTAGTTTTAGTGTTCCACCAAAAGTTTTTCTTTTCTGTTTTCTCATCGGAAAAATTTCGCCACCGGTGATCTCACGCGGATCAATGCCGGTGTGATTTTAGTCTTTTTCTTCTCCACGGCGGGGGACACGCAGGCCATATTTAATTTACATTTATTGCATGCATCTCATACATCACATTTTAACCAAGGCCATGCCAGTCACGACATTTTTTGCAAAACAAAGTTAAGCAAGCAATCTACAAATGATTGGATTATGGATCTGAAAAACCTGGGTCAACAAGCTCGGTTTTTCAAAATCGCGTGGGTCGGAACTTCTGATCTAGCATTGGAACTTCCGATCAATATCGGAATCCCGCATCGCAACAATTTCCTTCTATATCAAATTATTATTCGATATCAGAACATCCGATTAGTATCAGAACTTCCGATCCGCCATCCGAACTTTCGATCTAGCGCGGACAAAAATAGATCTAATCTGTCTTTCCACCATGTATCTCCATACATGAGGGATCTAGATCGAACACTACGCACGTAGGCTCTGATACCACTATTGGGGAATAGGGGAGCTACGCTAGCTGGAAAATTTAAAATTTCCGCCCTATGGCCCTAGGCTCATGCGTGTGTGATATCACAAATCAGTACCTTCTAGCACTTGACACGCTAGGTGCAGCGGAAAAAGTGGTTGATGAAGCGCGTCAAGCCTATCCTCGCTTTGTCCCGGTTGTTCCTCGCTGATCCAATCGATGAAGAAGTCGCCTTCCTCGTTGTGATGACCACGAGCATCGCTTATGAAGCAACGCCTCCACGGAGTCCACACATATAGGGATGGAGTTCCTGCCATGGCAGCGTGCTAGCACCGCATGTGAGAGAAGGGAAATCCTCGACCTCAACGTTTGAGATCAAGAAAGAGAGGAGAGGACTCTTGGGTGGCTAGGTTTAATCTAGGCTTATTCCTTGTCCCAAGACCTCCTCCTCCTTTCCTTATATAGGGCTGAAAGACCCCTGGGTCGTGCACATCAACTAATTTGTATTCGTAATAGATCCAATCTGATACTCCACATCGGAACTTCCGATCCTAGATCGGAACTTCTGACAAGGTATTTTTCAGACCTCCAAATTCAGCACGACACGCAACAGATCCAATCTATTTTTGCCCACCTCGGAACTTTCGATACCATATCGAAACTTCCGATCAGTACAAAAAGTCCCCGATTCCGAATCAGAACTTCCGGCTCGTCAAAACTTTCGAAGCAACATTTGCTCTCTGTATCGAGACAAGATAATAGTCGGAACTTCCGATACTACCTATCGGAACTTTCGATCTACGGAATTTTCTTGGGCATATCCTACAATCTCCCACTTGCACAAGAACCAATTCTTTGCATGTTTTTAATCCATCCCCTTAAGTGTGTGACCCGATAGGTTCATACATTAACGGTTGTTCACCGAAAACCATTTCCGACTTATTGATCAATAGCGGTACCTATCAGCACATATTGACCCCCGAAAGCGTACAAAATCAATTTTTCATGAACCTTGATATACGCATGCACTAGTCTCTTTACCACACGCCGTAAGTCAAGCTCAAGGCGAGATACGTGCCACCCTTGTTGGTTAGCTCGACATTTTCACTCGATCAAGTATTAGATTCAAATCATGACTAACTCCTTAGTCATAGTGCCATGGTCATGCACTTTTCCAATCCAATACCTCGAGGGGCTAGAGACGACTCTCCCATTATTAGGAGGGGCAAATTCCATCTTGACCGCTCATATCCCAAGACATGTTTCATAACACACCTGAAAACAACCCTTATTTCTACCCTATCACGGAATAGCATTAGAAAGCATCTAAGTATGTCACTATGCTTTCTGGAATCAAATGACGATCTCAAGTCTAAGGACTCTGCAGGTACACAATTTGAGATGACAACTATTGGCACATAACTATCTCAGCAGTATCTCAAGTGGGTTTGTCCAGCACCATGTTCACCAACATATGTCCACATCACTGATTTGACATCTCTATGTCTATGATCTGTGAAACACAATCATCAATTAGTCAGATGTACGAATCCATGTATCATCACTGTCCCACATGATGACAAGATTAGGGACCCTTTTGAACAACATCGTCATAAAGCAAATAGTTTCACATAACAAGTCGTAATCATTAATTAAATGCAAATGATATTTATTCAAGGAACAAGATAACGATTATCCTCATACATTAGCATAGACTCTACTAGCTTCTTCCACAAACACGTGACTTACTCACGCAAGTATTAATACCCATGGAGCTCATATGTGCCTCATGCTTGGGCTGTGGAAGAGACTTCGTCAACGGATATGCCATGTTCAAATCCGTGTGCACCTTGCAAATCTTCACATCACCTCTCTCAATGATCTCGCGGATCAGGTGATATCGCCGAAGTATATGTTTGGATTTCTAGTGCGACCTAGGCTCCTTGGCTTGCACATGGCACCACTATTATCACAATAGAGGTCCACTAGACTGGACGCACTAGGAACAACACCCAGCTCAGAAACAAACTTCCTGATCCAAACGGCCTCCTTCGTCGCTTCTGAAACAGCGATATACTCAGCTTCCATTGTAGAATCAGTCACCATATCTTGCTTGGAACTCTTCCAACTCACTACGCCTCCATTGAGGCAGAACACAAAACCGGATTGCGATCAAGAATCATCTTTATCGGTCTGAAAGTTAGCATCTGTGTAACCACTTACAACGAGATCCTCTTCACCACCGTATACCAGGAACATTTCCTTAGTCCTTCTCAAGTACTTGAGGATACTCTTTACTATAGCCCAGTGACTTTCACCCGGGTTCGATTGGTACCTGCTCGTAAAACTTAGAGCATATGACACATCTGGGCATGTACACAGCATGGCATACATGATGGATCCAATTGTAGAGGCATACGGGATCACACTCATCTTCTCTAGCCCATCAGGTGTCACAACACACTGAGTTTTACTAAGAGAAATACCACGTGACATTGGCAGAAAATCCTTCTTGGAATTCTACATTTTGAATCATTTCAAAACCTTGTTAATGTACATACTTTGGCTTAATCCAATTAACTGTTTTGATCTATATCTATAGATCTTTATGCCCAGAATGCATGCTGCCTCTCCAAGATCTTTCATCGAAAAACTATTTTTCAGTGAAGTCTTGACAACATTTAACAAAGGAATGTCATTTCCGATCAACAATATGTCATCAACATATAGGACCAAAAACACAAGTGAGCTCCCACTAGCCTCTTTGTAAACACAAGGCTCTTCTTCATTCTTGATGAAGACAAACCCTTTGACTACATCATCAAAATGAAGATTCCAACTCCGAGAAGCTTGCTTCAATAAATAAATGGACTTTAACAACTTACAAACTTTCCCAGCATTCCTCGGACCGTCAAGACCTTCAGGTTGTGTCATGTACACATCCTCACTTAGGTTTCCATTTAGGAAAGACATCTTGACATCCATTTGCCATATCTCATTATCATAAAATGCGGCAATATCCAGGATGATCTAAATAGACTTCAGCATAGCGACAGGTGAAAACGTTTCACCATAATCAACACCTTGAATCTGTCTGAAACCTTTTGCCACCAATCGTGCCTTATAGATGTGAACATTTCCATCAACGTCTATCTTTTTCTTGAAGATCCATTTACACTCAATAATTTTTACACCATCGGGTGGATCAACCAAGTTCCAAACTTGATTAACATGAATGGACTCCAACTCGGATCTAATGGCTCCAAGCCATTTCTTAGAGTCTGGTCCCATCACTGTTTCCGCATAGGTCTTGGGTTCGTCCTTGTCCAACAACAACACGTCGCGATGCCTAGTGGTCAAGAACATGTACCTCTCTGGTGCATGGACTACTCTCCCAGACCTCCGTGTGGCTGGCGCATCCACAATAGGATCTGCAACAACTTGCGCCCCTACTCTAGCTCAGTGGGATCTGGAACACTTTCTAGTGGCTCTCGAACCTCTTCGAGATGCACAGTCCTCCCACTAACTCCTTTTGAGAGAAACTCTTTCTCAAGGAATACACCATTCCGAGCGACAAACACTTTGCCCTCCTCTCTATTATAGAAATAATATCCTTTGGTTTCCCTAGGATACCCCACAAAGAAGCACTTGTCAGACTTAGGACTGAGTTTGTTAGACGTCATACATTTGACATACGCCTCACATCCCCAAACCTTTAGAAAAGACAAACTGGGACGCCTCCCAGACCACATCTCATATGGCGTCTTCTCTACTGACTTAGATGGAACTCTATTAATCGTGAAAGCTGCAGTTTCTAGAGCGTCACTCCAAAAGGATAATGGAAGATCAGTGTGACTCATCAGGGACCGCACCATGTCCAACAAAAGTGTGGTTTCTCCGCTCGGACACCCCATTCCATTGAGGCGTGCCGGGTGGAGTCAGCTGTGGAATAATTCCACACTGCTTCAGATGATCACTAAACTCATGGCTCAAATATTCACCCCGACGATCCGATCGTAGAAATTTAATTGTCTTGCCCGTATAATTTTGTACCTCATTTTGGAACTCCTTGAACTTTTCGAAAGATTCCCACTTATGCCTCATCAAGTAGACATAGCCATATCTACTCAAACCGGCGGTAAAAGTAATAAAGTATTGAAATCCTTTCCTAGTCGTGTGACTCATTGGACCACACACATCAGTATGTACTATGGACAAAGGCGTCTTTGTCATTTTTCCAACTAAACAAGACTCGCATGTGTCATATGATTCAAAATCAAATGACTCCAAAAGTCCATCGCTATGGAGCTTCTGTACACGCTTCTCATTTATATGACCCAAATGACAATGCCAAACGTAGGTGGGATTCAAATCATTGAGTCATTGTTTCTTAGTACTAATGTTATAAACGTGTGCATCCTCGAGACTTAGAATGTATAATCCATTCACCAATGGACAAACACGATAGAGCATACCATTCGAGAATATCGAACAACATTTGTTCTTTATCACGAACTCATAACTTTCTTCCTCCAAACATGAGGAATAAATAATGTTTCTACCTAATGCTAGAACATAATAATAATTATTTAATTCTAGAACTAATCCTGAGGGTAGTGATAGAGAATAAATGCCAACGGCCAATGCTGCAACCTTTGCACCATTGCCGACGCGAATATCCAGTTCACCTACTACACACTTTCTTGACCTACTCAGACCTTGCAACAATTTGCAAGTGTGAATCATCGAACTGGTATCAAATACCCATGAATCATTTGTACGAGTTGCAAGATTAATTTCAATAACATTAATACTTCTCTGTCTCAAATTTTGTCAGGCATCAGAACATCCGATCAACCATCGAAACTTCCAATCCGACAAATATCAGAACTTCCGATCTGGTATCAGAACTTCTAAAGTATTTCTAACAGAAACAGATCCAATATGTCTTAATTCATCCAAGTGGGGATCCTCTAGAACATTTTCCTCTTGCTTGAGAACACTTCTCAAGTGTCTAAACCAATCAATAAAAGTTGTTCCAAAAAGAATCAATCACAAAATAAAGAGTAAAGTGTTCATAACAGTCGGTGTCATGATCTACAAAAGATTAAATGCAAGGTTCAGCACTCTGCAATGTTTATCTTTTATCCAATAAAAGATTTCCCACTATCTAATCCAGTCACTTTCTCTCTCATGACTAATAGTGGCGCAAGATCCATGGTCACGCTATCTCCTAGTGAGCTTTTGCATCATTGCTAGAAGCTAGTTGACATAGGTAAGCAACTCCTTGCTAATCACATCGTATGTGACTCTTGTCGTTGGAGAAGCATCCAATAATCGACCCCAACTCCTATGCTCCAAGGCCCAAAACCGTTTTGATAGCCTCGTCAAGTGAACCAACACTATGCGTGCATAAGTCTGACTTCCGCCCCAACTGGTCGAGATAAAAGATAGCATCCTGCTTTGGCAGACCCACTATCGATGAGCACGAACCTTGGTGGGTGCAGCTATTGGGAAGAGCATCAACACTTAATTTTCTGAGGGAAAACTACTCTAGCATCGTAATATTCCTAGTGCACACGAAACATGCAAGAATAGAATAATAGGAACATAAGAAAGCATCACAGGCAATCATATTAACTATGACATAGCATGGCCTTCTTCACATGTTGATCTCCATGAAGAGTATTATTCCATCTCGCAAAGGCTATACTAATTACATGGGCCAAAGCACCGCGGAAACGACATGCAAGCCGTAATGAATTTTTCATCAGCCTTGGGATGTAAATAACCATGACACGTGAGAAACCAAGGGTTGGTTTCGGTGTTTGTGATGAGTGATTGACAGGTTTTTACCCTCTGGTTCGAAGGGTACCTCCGAAGGGTGTTCGGAGGTGGTTTCACCGAAGTGTGTTCGATGGTTTGGTTGCTGCAGCTGTTGCAGCGGAGTGTGCGTGTCGGAGGGGTCCGACAGTACACGATGACTGGGTGTGTACCGAAGGCTTCGGTACTTTGGGCGGTACACCGGAGTGTGTGCCGGAGGTTACTAACCCAGAGAGGTCTCCGAAGTACTGGATACACTTGTCTGCTTGTCTGTGGTGCGCAGGGACTTCGGAGGCGACAGACAGGTTCGTAGCAGGTGAACCTGGGTCAAGCAGGAGGCTTGATGCCAGGGGAGCAGGGAGCTCCGTCACGGTGGCTGCGAAGGGGTCTGGGTCGGTCCTCGGGTCGAGGTGCGCCAGGTGAAGGAAGAAAGTGCGGAGCGTGGCTCCGGTTGAAGGTACTCCGAGACAAAGTCCTCGGAGGTGAGGCACTTCGAAGGTACTCCGAATGGAGTGACTTCGGAGTTGGATGGATCAAGTCCTCTGCGGAGGCAAGGAGTTCGAAGTGTGCTCCGGAGGGAGACATTCGAAGGTTGCCCGACGAAGGTCTCAGAAGTCGAGGTGCATCGAAGGCATGGTTCGGATGAGGCTCATCGAGGAGTGTGCTCGGGGAGAGACACTGCGACGAAGTGCTCATGGAATGCTTCGTGCGGAGGCCTTGGACGAAGGAGGGACTTCGAAGGGTGGTACTCTGAAGGTGGGGCTTCGGAGTGTGGTTGTCTTGTGGTACTTCGGCCTGCATGGCTTCGGTACACGGACTGACGGAGTTCGAGCTGGGCGGAAGCTGCGAAGCCGTGGCGGTCCACTCCAGAGGTGTTGGTGCGAAGGCCCACGGGCTTTGACGGCTTCGGCTCAAAACCGTCACTGTATCGAAGGTTGACTTCGGTGAAGCGAAGGCCATCTGGCTCAAGGCTTCTCACCGAAGCTATCGCACCCCTCGCGTGCGAAGGGGGCTTCAGAAAGGTCAAAGGCTGCAAGTCTGACAGTGTCTGCTCTGCAAAAAGCTGGCACTGTCCCCTCTGCAAAGGCTGACAGAGAAGCCTCCAATAAAGTTGACTACCTTTTGTACCCCTCAGTTCTGTAGAGACAAAACCAATGTAAACCCTAGGGGTAAAGTAGTCAATTCCTTTGGGTGAACTGTGGGCTATAAATATGGGGGCTCGGTAGGTAACATTTAACACTTTGAGCATTTACTGTTGAGCTCCTGTACTAGCCACACACTTCGTTGTATTCATCCAGAGTTCAATTTTATTGTGTTCCTTGTTCAAGCGGCGAAGCCCTGCTTCTGTGTGCTTTTTGCTTGAGCTCGTTTTACATACCTCGCTAGTTGTAGTGCACCGAGGCCTGTCTAGGCGAAGGGTGTTTTGTGCGAAGTGTGTTTTTCAGTGTGCTGTCGCTCTGTGTAACAGGAGGCGAGACCTCGCTGCTTACTAGCGAAGCCCTGATCGAAGCCCGTGCTTTTATCGTGTCTGTGACTCTAGCGAAGTCTGTCAGTGTGCGTTTAGACCTTCGTGTACGAAGCCCAGCACCAGTTGCTGCTGCCAAGTACTTGGTCGAAGTCCTCAGTGGGGTGGCCACTCTTGCGAAGGGTGAAGTGCGAAGCCTGCTCGAAGCACCCTGTGTGCGGAGCCTGCACTGACTTAGCAGAGTAGATTTTCGAGGGTTGTAAGTGGAGCGAAGTCTTCTTGGCTTCGAACTTTTGCTCCTGCGAAGCCTGTGTTCGGAGCTGTCAAAGCACCTCCGAACCAGACCTTCGAAGGTAGTGTTCGAAGCCTGTTCCGCAGAAGACAGAACTAAAACCGAAGGCTAGTTTTTAGCCCGAAATTTTAAAAGCTCCCATTCACCCCCCCCCCCCCCCTCTGGTCGCCGTTTCCGGTCCAACAACACGCATGCCATATTTAATTTACATTTATTGCATGCATCTCATACATCACATTTTAACCAAGGCCATGACAGTCACAACATTCTCTGCAAAAAAAGTTAAGCGAGCAATCTACAAATGACTGGATTCTGGATCTGAAAAACTCGGTTCAGCAAGATCGGTTTTTCAAAATCGTGCGGGTCGGCTAGGTTTGAGATACGAGAAATCCTTGACCTCAACGTTTGAGATCAAGAAAGAGAGGAGAGGAATCTTGGGTGGCTAGGTTTAATCTAGGCTTATTCCTTGTCCCAAGACCTCCTCCTCCTTTCCTTATATAGGGCTGAAAGCCCCCTGAGTCGTGTACATCTTGGAACCCACAAATTAGTTAAAACTAATCCGTATTCGTAACAGATCCAATCTGATACCCTACATCGGAACTTCCGATCCTGGTTCGGAACTTCCGACAAGGTATTTTTCAGGTCTCCAAATTCAGCATGACACGTAACAGATCCAATCTATTTTCACCCACCTCGGAACTTCCGATATTATATCGAAACTTTCGATCAATACAAAAAGTCCCCAATTCCAAATCGGAACTTCCGTCTCATCGGAACTTCCGATACCATATTGGAACTTCTGAAGCAACATTTGCTCTCTGTATCGAGACTAGATAATAGTTAGAACTTCCGATACTACCTATCAGAACTTCTGATCCACGGAATTTTCTTGGGCATTGTTGATAGCAAAAAATGGCATCAATGATTAAGATTGTCAAAATATCAATTTTGGTAATTTGGGCCAAAAATGCACATGTCCCGGGTTAGGCTGAAGCCCTATAGGGCCAAAGGACCACTAGGCTACAGGCTCCGGAAGCTTCCAGCCAGCCCACAGCCTTCGGCCAGGAGGCCTTCGGAGGCCCACTCCGCCGAAGCTTTGGCCCGAGGAGCATACTTCGGCAGGCCTGGACGAAGGCCTAGTTCGGGCAGAGATAGAGTTGGATCCGATTCTGGCTAAGTGTTTATCTCTATGCATGATTCAGCCGAGTCATAACAGATTAGATTAGAAGTCTAGCCCCTATAAATATAGGGGCAAAGCCGGTTCAGAGCCCCCCAAACAAAATCAACCACAAAGCCCTAGCTTTGCATCGCATTTACTTTATCTTTACTTTTCTGTACTCTTTGTGGGTTTGCCTGGAAGCCCTCTGACGGCCACTTTGGAACAGTGGTAATCCTTGTTACTTCACTTGTGAAGTATCCGTTAATCTATGTAATAGATTGCTATCGCCTTGTTACTTTGCCTGTGAAGTATCCGCTAATCTGCGTAATAGATTACTACCTTCGCTCCTAGTGCAACACTTAGCAGAATTCGGTCCTCCGGCCGAATTGGTACTTCGAATCTACTTCGTTGCAGGTTTCCACGTTCGGAGCTACTTCGTCGGAGGTGTCCAGAGCTGAGAGATTGGTTTCGGAGGATGCTAGAACACCCTTTGGCGAGACTGCTTCTTCGATCGCACGCCAACATACTTCGTCACGATAGGCTTCTCCACGCTCGTACTCCGCTCTAGAAGAAGTCATGCTCGCGCGTTGCGCCTGAGTCATTATTCTGTATCTTACTATATCAGAGACTTCACGCCGAACCCCGCTGTTTGGAGGTGATTATCGCGTCAGATCTGTTCGAAGTTCATCTTCGGCTAGATCAGTCCGAACGCCGAAGGTACCGTTTAGTGGGACACTTCGCACCAAACGCCGAAGGTACCCTTCGGCGACACCCTTCGCACTATACTTCAAACAATCAGGCTTCGCTCGGTTTGTTGGTTTGTTCTGTTTAATATATTTCTTTCAGCTAATTGGATTATTTTGTGGGATCTGATTGTCTAGCGACTCTACCCCCTTACCATAGATAAGGGTAGTCAGAACGCGATGTCGGCGCTGTGTTACGCTTAGGCTTGTCCCTAAGTATCCACACACTTTTGGATCACCGAACTGACCCAAGTGCGGGGGCACATTTTCGTGTCAACGGGCATATCCTTCAATATTCAGTTGAAACATATTCAAGTCTAAGTCTAAGTTCTTTTCTCTCTTTAGCAGCTTGTTTCAGTAATCTATCCTGACCAATGACTACATAATTTAGTTCATCTACTTTAAAAGAAAGCTGGTCATAAGATAATGTACCTCAGATGATCCTAGCTCATCACAGTTGTGGATGTTGTTGGCCATGAACTAACGGTAGGTGAAGTCCTTCGCCTTCTTCTCCTCTTTCTTTGGAGGCTCCTCCTCCTCAGAGCTGGAATCCTCAGCTGAAGATGCGTCGATGTCGCTGAGAGCCACCACGAAGGCTCTGGAAGCGGCCTTGGATACCCTCTTAGCCACCTTACCGTGCTTACCCTTAGAGAAGGGTTTCCTCTCTTTATTGTGGTGTTTGGGGCACTCACTCTCTTCTCTCCTATTAATCCTAGGGAAATCAGCCTTAATGTGAGAAGTGTCACCACACTCAAAGAACCCTCTGAAACCACCTCTCCGCTAATCTCATCTCTCATTGTAGAAATGAGTGAACTTCTTGGCAATGAGAGCAAGCTCTTCATCATCAAGAGTATCCACCTTATCTTTTGTAACAGAGACCAGGGAGGATAAAGCAAAACCACCTGCAAGAACACAAGTACTAGATGTGCTTGGTTCTGTAGAGGTGCCATGTCTAGAGCTAGAAACTAGTGCCATTGGAGGAGGCTAAGAGTTTCTATGCCCTGCAAGAGATGCCTTGGCAATCTCTGTAGACTTGAGCTTGCTAAAGAACTCATCACAGGTTCATGTGTCATAACATGCAGACTCCTCAATATTGAATATCTTCACCTCTCATATGCTACGATCAAGAGCATAGAGAATCTTGATTGCCCTATCGTGGTCAAAGAATAAGCAAGCGTGTCTGTGGAGCACAAATTACTCACTATCGCATCAAAGTGAGAAAACATGGCATCTATAGATTCGCTAGGGCCTTGCACAAGTAGCTGATACTGTTGATTGTATGTGCTCTGGTGCCTAGACTTTATCTGTGTAGAGCCCTCATGAAAAATAGTGAGTGTGGACCAAATTTCCCTAGCATTCTTGAAATGCTAGACTCGATCAAATTCACTCCTACTCAGGCTTGTAAACAGTATATTTTTAGCTTTGTTGTTGCTCTCATACTGTTGTTTCTCAGCCTAAGTAATGCGGGTCTCAAGAATTACATATTTTGAGTCCACAATCTCCCAAGCCGCACTTCCTTAGCTTAGTAAAGAAGACTCCATGCGAACCTTCCACTAAGCAAAGTTAGTTCTATTGAATAGAGGAATTTTACTGACTTTCTCCATGTCACCAAATATCACAAAACCAGTTAAGGTCAACTAGTGATTTTAACCTACTTTGATACCAATTGTTGGACCGAAACAAGCGACCAGAAGGGGGTGAATGGGAGCTTTTAAAATTTTCTCTTCTGAGGAACAAACTTCAAACACACCCTTTGTAGAGACCGGTTCGGAGGTATTGAACACACTCTGAACACTGGCTTCGCACAGGGCAAAAGTTCGGAGTTGATAAGACTTCGCTCACACCTAGACACCCAAAAGTGCATTATGCTCGACTAAGTATATGCAAGCTCTGCACAGACAGAGGTTCCTTCGAGCAGACTTCGCACAACAGCACTTTGCACAAGTGTGCTTCCCTCAAGGAGCTCTGATCAGATGCTTCACACTAGTAACTAGTACTAGGCTTCACACTACGGAGTGCTTCGAACAAGACTTGGCAAAACGGAACAGCCAGGAAGTCTTCGGCAAATGCTAAGAGAAAGCAGCTTCGATCGCATGCAATGGATAGTACTTCGCTGGTAACATGTGAGAAATGGCCTCCAATATACATAGAGCGAACGTACTCCAAAACTACACTCACACAGATTTCGCAAGCACAAGAAACAGAGGACACTTCATCAGCAAGAACTTAGAGCAGAAACTTGGGCTTGCATATAACGAAATGGACTGTAGAAAACTCAACCCAAACAGAGCAAAAACACAAATACAAGTTCATGCAATCAATGAAAACAGAATAGAAATTTCATTGCAAGAACAGGGAAAACAAAAACTCACAGATTTATAGCACAAGTTGTGGCGGCTGGCCCTAGGCTACAATGAATACATAAGGTTCTAAACCTAGCCAAGTGCTAAAGTGATGCATAGTGTGTTACCCTAGACCTCAGCCTGCCTCTCCTTTTATAGGCACAACTCAGTCCTGCGAAGAGACTAATATACCCCTAGGGTTTACAACTTTTCTACCTCTGGTAGTCACGAGGGTACAGATGGTAGTCTACTTTATTGGAAGCTCCTTTTGTGTCAACTTTGTAGACTAGAATCTTCAGAGCCCCCTTCGCACGCGAAGTGTTGAAGTGGCTTCGGTAGTAGGCTTCAAACCCGTAGGTCTTTGCTATACCAAAGTCTTTCTTCAATACAAGGGATGGTTTTGAGCCGAAGCCCTTAAAGCCCTTGAGTCTTCACACCATCACCTCTTGAGTGGACCATCACGACTTCACAGCTACTCTTAGATCGACCGCCGCATGTCCGTGCACCGAAGCCATGTATGGCCGAAGTATGTCAAGACTACCTGACTCTAAAGCCCCACCTTCGAAGTACCTCCCACTAGTGGGTTTTTCCACCACCTTCTGAAGTCCCTCCTTCGTCCAAGGTCTCCGCATGAAACACGTCCATAAGCACCCCTTCGTAGTGTCCCAACCTTGAGCACACTCCCGAAGAGCCTTACCCGAACCATGCCTTCGATGCACCTCGACTTCGGAGACCTTCGTCAGGTGTCCTTCCAAGTGCCTCCATCCAGAGCACACTTGGGAGCCTTGCCTCATTCCTGAGGACTTCGTCCACCAGCCTTCGAAGTACCTCCATATGGACTATCCCTTTGAAGTGCCTCGCCTCCAAGGACTTTGCCTCGATTTATCTTCAACCGGAGTCCCCCTCCGCACTTCCTGCCTTCAACTGGCGCACCTTGACCCGAGGACCGACCTCGACTTCGCACAGCCTCCGTGACCAAGCTCCCCTTTTGCCTGGCACCAAGCTCCCTGCTTGACCTAGTTCACCTGTTGTGCTGACCATCCCATCACCTCCGAAGTCACCTGCACACCAACAACAAGTAGACAAGTGTATCCGATACCCCGGAGGCCTCTCCAAATATAACACCCTCTGGTACACACTCCGGTGTACCGCCCAAAGTATCGAGCCCTTCGGTATAGCCTTCGAAATGTATTCTGTCAGACCCCTCCGACAGAAATACTCTGTTGCATACAAGTGAAGCTAGCAAACACCGAACCCTTCAGTGAACACACTTCCGAACTCATTCGGAGGGACCCCTTCGCCCTAGAAGGATATCTGTCAATTACTCATCACATACTGAAACCAAGGCACATCTCAACTTGGTTTGTCATCAAGTAAACCTACGGATACCCATGGGTTTAAATCTAAACCCGTGCCTGACCCAAAAATAAATGGATACCCAAACTCATGAACCCGTGAGCATAAAATTAAACACAAACTTGTGCCTGTCAGGTTGGGTACCCGCGGGTACCCACACCCGTGTATAAAACTACCATCTGTACCGATGGATATGCGCCTATGTGACGGGAGAGCCCCAATGGATGTGATGAGGCATTCATTGAGAAATATGTATGTATCAAGTCTCAATTATATAATTTTGCGCCCCGTAATACTAAGTAGATAAGTTTTTTTTGTAGTTATCCATAATAGAGAAATACCAAAATTTATTATAATTATAGTAAGATGTTGTCAAAATCCATGAGTATAAATATGAGTACCAGGGGACCTTGTAAACTAGCTCAAGATCAATCTATTCAATTCTAGTTTTCAACGCAATGCTACTTTTTAGGAGTCGAGGTAATGTAGTTTTTCTAGGTGATTTATTATCTCGGATTGAGCTACATCGGTTTAGTTTGATCTCCAGCAAGAAACAAGTCTCATCCGACAATTTCCTATCTTATGTTAGGCTGCATCGGTTCAGTTCAATCTCCAGTAAGAAACAAGTTTTGTCACATGGCAGATGCATCTATTCAGCCATGAATTTCTCAGTTTAGTCCGATATTTTGGTCGAATTCATGTGGCTGCTAATTATCTTAATGTATCTGCTCTATCTAAGGTTGCATTGCTTCAATCTTGATATGCCGATCACGTGTGTGTTAGATTTATTGGTGAGATAGACTCTCCTTATTTCCTTTCATCTCGTACTATCTTTGTTCAGTTTAATCTACTAGGTTGTTGTTAATAAGATTGATTCTATCGAGTCGGCGGGTTCGATCCATCGTTTCATCGGAGTTCCAGTCAATAAGGTATCATGGTTCTGAGAGCTTCATCACGGTCTCAGCCGATTGAGTCATCTCAAATTCATAGTGTGCATTAATTGGTGGCAAGAATCTGTATGAGCTTATTTGTCGATTAGTTCCATTAAATATTTTATCTCCTTGTTTTTATTATACAATGGATGCTTTTAGAGAATTCAGATGATATGTTATTTTCTGTACTTATATGTATATGTATCGTATATGCAACTGATATGATGTTATCGGCTAGGGCTGGATAACGAGCCAGCTCAGCTCGTTTAGCTCGGCTCGTTATAGCTCGTTATGTTAACGAGCTAGCTCGGCTCGGCTCGTTAACATAACGAGCAGAAAACCCAGCTCGGCTCGGCTCGGTTCAGCTCGCGAGCTAGCTCGTTTAGCTCGCGAGCCAACTATTTAAAAAATGATTAAATAATAAATATTTAAATAATCACATATCAAACATCAAAATATGAAATAAATAGAATATATAAGGTTTCAAAAATTAATCATCCATAGTTCCATCATTATTTCTATGATTCTATCAAATTAATCACACATGTTATTTGTTTCGTACTTTTATATGAGAAATTCTATATACTTTTATATGATAAATTCTATAGACCATGATAATAAATTTATAATAACAAGTTAGCAAGTAATAACTTGATATTAACAAATAAATTATAAAATAATGAGTCTCATATTGTAAGATGGTGTTTTATTATTGCTTTAATGGGTTGACTTGACTACTTGTGCTGAGCTCATTAAGCTCGCGAGCAGCTCGCGAGCCAGCTCGAACTCGCTCGTTATACTAACGAGCTAAAACACCAGCTCAGCTCGTTAGGAAAATAGAACGAGCCGAGCCGAGTCGAGCCGAGCCGAGTCGAGCCGAGCTAGTCACGAGCCGAGCGAGTTAACGAGCTACGAGTTTTTTGTCCAGCCCTATTATCGGCCAACGCTAACATTGGCCCAACGCTTGCCTGGCACATCTACTAACACCTTTAGGTTATTTGGGACCTACACTAGAGTTAAGTAGACTTTCTCAGGACTTTGAGTGTGAAGACATACGAATACATATGATTTTTGAGTCAACGGGGGCGTCATACGGGGCACGGCTAGTGTCGGCAAGGTGCTGTTCGTGGTGACGATCCTAAGTTTGGGTAGCAATCTAGCGACCATATTTAGGTGATGATTCGGCAGTCAATGGCCACGTACGAGCAATGATCTAGCATGTCTTACGAGATGTAACCAATGGCAAGGTGCTACTCGTGGCGTGACCGACAACTGTTGTCGCAACGCCATTCGAGGTGGCTAGCCTGTCCGGGCCATGCTGGATAGCTAGCATGTCATCGTGTCGTACTTAGAAAGTAGATTATATCTAATCTATAAAAGGCGATCTAGCAACTCTATTCAAAGACAAAAATTAAATCGCAGATGTAGTTCGATGCTAGTTGATCGTTGATGTAGATTGATTCCCTCATAGATCTTCGTGCTAATGATATGTTGACAAACTCTTCTACCGTATGTAGTTCACAATATATAGGAAAAAATCAAACTTAATTATTTATTACTTAGATTCACACACGTACAAATAAGGAGAGAACCTCTTTATTTACATGCAAAAAATAGATATGCCCACAACTCAGTAATCTTCTAAAATTTCGGTTTCCTAACAACCGTATGCAGAGCCACAACAGTTTTAGGAAAGACAGGACATTGGTTGTATGCATGCATTTAGAGCATACAAATAAATATTAAATATTAATGATTGATTTTCTAAAGAAATATACAAATAAATGAATAATTATGAGTAGTGTTCCCTTCTTTAATTATAACGGTTTAATCCAGCAAGATGAATATGCGATATTTAGGTGTGCCGTAAAATTATTACACATGGTTTCATTAAATCCGGACTAAAATATGTTGTGATAATATATTTATTTGATATTGCAAATATTAAAAAAATCTTTTAAACTTATTCAAGGTTAAAAATGTCTAAACTACCTTACTATATAATTGGTAAAGTTGAGTGTGCATAGACACTCATCTAGGAGATCTCAGCCTTTCATTCGATTTGGTTAAATCCTAACCTTTGTTTTTTTTCTACCCACCGACTCTCCTCAGCCTATATTCTGCTACATGTGCGCATTTTTAAATTTTAAATCTCCCAATTTGTGGACCGTTTCCACCCAGATGAGATGCTGACATGCATCCGTTAGTCTTTCCAACCTCTATCAGTCTCACCTACAGGTGGGCCTAAACACAGGTCAAACAGAATTAATAGTTACTGAAATAGTTCAAGGGGATATTAATTCAGTTTTAATTTTAGTTTAATATTTTTATACTGACTGATTTTTTCTTAATATTTATCGCTCATCTCAACTTACAAAACAAATAAACTAAACTTATAAAAAATACATAATTTTTGCAATTGCAAACATAATGTAACTTATATATTCACATATTATATAGCATGGTATAATATACCATGGTATATTATATACCATGAAACGTAAGTCATTTATCTATAGATTAATGATATATTAATATTATAGATCTAGCATGATAATTATAGATCTAGCATAATAAGTATGGTAAATATGATAATATACTTGCTATGAATTTAATTGTATAATAATTTATCACCACCGATCTTTTTTAACGTAAATATTAATTTATCTTATTATTCAATTCACGTTCAAAATATTTATTGTCTTTTATTTTTTGTATAGCGTTAGAATGAGCACACTGCTAGTTATTTATAATTATAAACAGAGGGAGCAGAAAACATCAGAGAAAACCTTGACGAAGATGACTTTACGCAAGTTTCAATTCTATAAGGTGCAGTAGGTTACAAGGTTAGGCTAAGCTATGGCACATAATCTTTCTTTAGTTAGCATCCAAAGAAAGAACCAAATGAAGATCAAAACTTCCTTCGCAGATAGCCCATCGATTGATTTTGCTTCGTCCCTCTTAAACGGGCAGCTTCACCGTGTGTAGAGTGTCCACACCAGATTAGTTGTGGCATCGTCTCAAGTCGTCAGATTGGAGACACCATCTTCAATACTTGCCTCTTCCTCCTCGTCGTCGTCTTCTTCCTCGTATTCCTCTTCCTCAGGAAGGGTCTCCGGTGGCACTGAAGATGGTTCAGGGCTTTGGTAAGGTCCATGCTTCTGCAGACTCCAATACATGATGCTTGCAGCAAGAACCAGGATCATCTTTTGATTTACCTGCCACAGAAATGCAAAGACAAATTAATTACTACCTGGACTTCGGCTTACCGAATGGTGACCACGCTATAAAATTTCCGAGGTTTATGGTTTTGCACAAAGAAGTTTTCGGAAGCATATTCTGAAAACTGACAACTACTGCAGTCGATCTAGAACCAAGCCAGTTTCCTTGTAGTTACCTCCATTATGTCATCTGGCAACAAGAATATGGTGCACCCAAGCTTCCTAGCAACACTGATGATGTAACTCGCATTCAATTTCTTCTCGTCGTCTATAACCGATAAAAATAAAAAGTTAACGCCGTGAAGAATTTGAAATTGAAACAATAATGGTGTGCAGAAGACCAGTGATACACACCATCCTCCCCCTTCTTGACCATGCTCCAGTCAACAACCCTGCGTTGAACAGCACTGAGAAGCTTAAGGAAGAACATCCCATTTGCTATGCTCTTATCCTAGAGAACCAGGGTTATTACTTTAAGGCCATGCCAATGAAACAATGACAAATTGAATGAAACAAGTAAGGTTGATGAACCTTGAAGCTTTCAATATGGGATGTTTTGCCTGATTCCTTGACTTTATTATTTGCCCAAACAAGAATATCAGTATCGCTTATCTCTTTCTCTTTAGAGTGCGTTCTCAAGTTTTTTAGCAATTGTAGGATACTGGTCCTCATGAGTTGCCACAGGAAAGCTACAAATAAGAATATATTTAAGCAGACAGCAAGGTTTAAAAAAACAAAAACAAACTTGAAATATCAATTTCATGGATTAATTTAGACTGCCTTCACTCATTTGTTTCTATCCGATTCCCCTTACGTGAAATAGCAGCCGGTGGTCATCAATATACCTTACAAATGAAAGCCCCATCCTCTATGTTTTGACACTTTTTTCATTTTCTGCAAATAAATACTTCTACAGAACCAGCTATACATGCATGGGTTATGGGTATATATTTGTTTGCTCCATTACTTGGAAAAGACCAATCAATTGTAGGATAAAAAATACAGCCCCCTCTCTTAAGACAACCCGGCAAAAAAAGATAAAAAATACAGCCAAGATATTTAACGATTGGATAGTAGTTCAAAACAATATTATAAATAATATAAAAGAAGCAACTAACAATTGGACAAGAGTTCAACGCAATATTATAAAGAATATAAAAGAAGAAACTAACAATTGGACAAGAGTTCAAAACAGTATTATAAAGAATATAAAAGAAGCAACTAAAATACGTGCAATAGTTTACCTAGAATTAGCTTCTTATTTCCTTGAACAATGTCATTCCCCGCTACATTCACCAGAGAGAATTTTAACTCTTTTCCAATTTTGATAACCTGGTTACAGTTCTCCACCTTTCTAAAAGGCATAATTATTGGTGGTTTGGATGCTTGCTTCCAATTAACTGATCCTGGAGTAATTTTATCAAGAACCTCTAACAGGACCCATCTGCAAATAAACTTTATTAAGATTGCAAAATATAATTCAAGAAAGGTCATGTTTAGTTAAAGATGGGACTTACCCAGTCCTTACATCCTCAAATAAATTGTTCACATAAGTTGCAATTCCAAGACTGTTAATCCACAAACGAAATGCTCTCTCTTCCCTGGATGCTTCAACGTCATCAGGAGTATCATTGACAGGAGCCACATTGTTGTCTGATAGACCATTTCTGCAATCATTTCACATTATGCATTAACCAAGAGAAAAACGCTTTTAAACATGAATTAATACAATAAAAGGCCTTTGTAACTCTTTGTAGTTAAGACATATAAAAACTAGAACATATCCTAACAAATCAATGACATCTTGTGAGTTTATGATTGCAAATAAAATTATCGGTAGATGGGAAATATCAGTTCACTATGCTTACCTGTGCTGGAATATTTGAGCAACGAAGGCCAAGTTGAGATTTGCAGAACCCTCCACGATATCTTTTGGTGTTACATATCTCGTACACTCAAGCTTTTCCGCAGTTTCGAGAACTTTATTTGCCCTTTCATTAGGATCTGAAGTTTCTATCATGGTTGTTGAGCTAAGTTCAGGAGCAAGGGTGTTCAGAAGATAAGCATATGCTTCACCATCCTGCAAATATATTATTCATAAGAAACAAAAGAATGAAATCAAATATAAAGCATACATTCCCATTTGTCAACATTTTCTAAGAGCAATGAAGATATAGAATGATTTCACATTCTTACATAAACATGACATAATATATTTGTCATGTTTATGTAAGAAAAATAAATGTCCTCATGGTTGTACATTGTCTAGGTCTATGTTAAAATGGTTATAATAATTGATAAAGCATATTGTCTAGGTCTACAAATAAAATTCTACTATGAGTAGAGAAGTTTGTCATAGTTTTCTTGTACCCTGCTTTCTTGAGATGAAAGTTCATCCATTTGAGCAACATCTTATCTGGTGCTAAAGTGACCAGCTCTTCTGCTTCCTGTATAACATGGCAACATAAATTAGTCAGATTATGTTCATATGCATTCATCAACATACATTTAAGTACTTTAATATTCAAGGTTCAAACCTTGCTATTATCATCAGCGACCAATTCCGCCAACTGAGGTGTCTTCTTTAAATTCAAATTAGCTAACAGTTGTATCTGAGAAATGGATAATAAATAAATGGCCAGCCGAATTTGATAGCACATGATGCGGCATATGCTTTATTGCTGAGTTTTATTGCTTAATAGTTGACATAGTGATAGACTGATAGTAGTGGGGTAGCCGGTAGTGGCAATTATAGCTCATACCTTTATGATTTGGGATAACAAACCAAGAACTAGATGAGGCTGCAAAAAAAAAGATATTTCAGTGCTCAAAACAACATTAATTGTTCAGTAATTCTCCCTACAGTCACAAAAATGTATCATTTTTCAAGTCAAACTTTGAGCATGAATATATTTTTAAAAAATATTTAGATGAGCACAAGGAAAACATGTGTTGATCTATAAATGCATTGCAATAGAAATCAGCTGTAAAAGTAACATTCTGATGTCCATGTTAATGCATCAAATGACACATTTTTGTTACTGGTGGGGGTAAATAAATTGACTAAAGCACCAGTACAAGTTTTTTATACTCATCAGAGAACTGGTTTGTACAAAAAAAAAGAGAAGGCTTTGAGAAGATCATTGACATGGAATGCTACTTCAAACATTCATTTCATATTTTGAAGTTGCCAACATAGCATTTACATATATGAAGACTAGTCAAAAAATAACATCCTTATATAGTTTCTCTTTTTCTTGAAAAAAAATAGACTTTTATTGCTCTACTAAATTAGATATGAACACAGCAAATTGGACCATTCAAAGGTAAAAGGTAAAGAAGACATGAGATGCATTAATAAACTTTTTCAAGAAATAGTAACACAAAAGACATACTCTAGCTTCAATCAAATCTTGTGTACCAATGTTAACAACAGTGCATCCAATGGCCTTTGCAGAGTTGAGACAAAGGGTGTGATTCTCGTTTCTCTCCCATGGATTAAGATCCTTCTTTGTATTGATTGCCCTCTCATCGATTGTGCCCGGAACAGCAACATTGATCAACTTGCTGATTCAATACAAGATAAGGCAACAACTGCTTTAGAGAATGATTATATTCAATTGAACAGAAGAAAATATTGTGAATTGTAGTACTAAAATAATATAAATGGACATTGATAAGAAAAAACTAACCAAAGTAGAACACCATCCCGAACAAGATTAAATAATTCGTTTGATGTTGAATCCAAAGACAAGAAATTCTTTAGGAAAGCATCTTCTCCCAGGAAATTGTTGATATGATTCACATAAGAAGTTTTCTCAGACTCATTAATGACGTGCAAGAGAGTAGTTGTTGAGGCCTTCAAAAAGAAACAGATCCCTTCAACTTCTTTTTGCCACCTGTTTTGTTTGCCCCCTTAGCTTGCAAATTTAAGTACTAATAAAGTGCAAAAAGGTATCAACAACGAATATATTTTGCAAATAAATGTAAATGAACTGCCAGAACCAATAGTAGGTAAGGCAAGATAATCCACCGTACCCTAAGAAATGGCTCGAACTCTATTGTTTGGTTAATGTCAGGATAAGACTCGCGCAAAAAATTGCTAATCGCTTCCTCGGATAGAACCTCATGGATGCCCCTAAGCTTCTCCATTATTGGTGGCAAATCTTTTATACTTACATGATCAGCATCCGATTTCTTCACAGACGCAAACTATTAAAGTGACACAAAGAGTGATTGCACAATTATGGAACAACAGAATTTTTGCATGATGAAAAGCCCTTCCGGTGCTTACTTTGGTTTTTAGGGTTCGAAGCTGCACTTGGGTGAACTGGCTCTGAAGCCATGGATCAGAGACAAGAACACCAATGAAGCTAGACATTGCCTTCCAAAATCAGCGTATTCTTGTCACTAATTATTTCTCGAAATTGTCCCTCAATTCTTGCAAATCTGCAACAATCCTAAAACGATAAGACTAGGCACCACTGAAGCATCTATTCTTGTAAATTCAGCAAAATCTTTGTGATATTCATCAAACAGATTACATAGCCACCCACAAAAGGAACGACAGAACAAATCATCACCAACCTTTCTGTCAAAAATTGGGTAGATTTTTGCTTCCTCTTCCTCCGGCGCTCAAATTATTCACTCCATACACATTCCTTCCAGCTCCCGAGCAAATCCCAAGAATGGTGGGGAAACGGACATGTGGTTGGATCGCAGGAAGCCATAGGAAAAAAAAAGGCCTATAATTTGTGCGCGAGAAAGTAACCCTGTGAGAGAAGAAGCTAAAAAGGTGGCTCCTGTTTTGGTCGCCCGCAAGTGCCAGTAATAGCAAAGCAAATGGCTAATCTTAGAAGCTGGAAACTTGGACTGAACACCACATCATCATCTCCTCGTCCTAGATACATGCAAGACAGCAATACTCGAAATGTATGTACCATGGCGATTGGAGTGGAGAAGAACAAGTAGAACACCATTTTTTCCTTTTTGGAGAGGAATAGAACAAACTCCGCATATATTGTCTTAGTAAAGGAGGATCAATTTCTCTTTCTCATTGTGATGGGTTACTTAAATCTAGCCTAACCCAATTTGTTTATGATTAAAATGCTTTGAAGAACAGGATAAAACAGAACACCATATAGTTGTGAGCACGAGTGGCATGACATCTGGTGGAAAAAAGATAACTGATACCAAATGCAAGCTTCGTTTCTACGTTGGCTTGGTCTTGAGAACTCTCGGCTAGGAAGAACAGCACCCATGGAACCCCCCAACCGCTGCAGAATTAGCCATCGAAGAAGCCGCGGCGGCCGATGGCGGGGCAGTCTGGGAGGAGCTGACCGAGATGCATCTTCCATGGCCGCACGTAGGGCTGGACAAAAAACTCGTAGCTCGTTAACTCGCTCGGCTCATGACTAGCTCGGCTCGACTCGGCTCGGCTCGTTCTATTTTCCTAACGAGCTGAGCTGCTGTTTTAGCTCGTTAGTATAACGAGCGAGTTCGAGCTGGCTCGCGAGCTGCTCGCGAGCTTAACGAGCTCAGCACAAGTAGTCAAGTCAACCCATTAAAACAATAATAAAACACTATCTTATAATATAAGACTCATCATTTTATAATTTATTTGTTAATATCAAGTTATTACTTGCTAACTTGTTATTATAAATTTATTATTATGGCATATAGAATTTATCATATAAAAGTTATAGAATTTCTCATATAAAAGTATGAAACAGATAACATGTGTGATTAATTTGATGGAATCATAGAAATAATGATGGAACTATGGATGATTATTTTTTGAAACCTTATGTATTCTATTTATTTCATATTTTGATGTTTGATATGTGATTATTTAAATATTTATTATTTAATCATCTTTTAAATAATTGGCTCGCGAGCTAAACGAGCTAGCTCGCGAGCTGGACCGAGCCGAGCCGAGCTGAGTTTTCTGCTCGTTATGTTAACGAACCGAGCCGAGCTAGCTCGTTAACATAACGAGCTATAACGAGCCGAGCTTAACGAGCCGAGCTGGCTCGTTATCCAGCCCTAGCCGCACGTACGTGCGGCCACGCTAGGATCCTCCCCTCTGCCCGCAAACGCGGACCGTCGCCGACCAATTTAGATACGGCCCGCACGTAAACGACAATCCCTTGCCGGCCCAACCATCACGGGCCGAACGTAAGCTCGTATGCTCTTTCGCCAGAAACATTGCCACGCAGTCATGCTCAAGGACACCACCCCCTGGAAGCATCAGCATCATATCGCTGTCTCCGTCACCGTCGCAGCTGACTAGCTGACAGACGAGTGGGTGCGAGCCAGCTCGAGCCATCGCGCCCAGCAAGTTCCAACACGCTGAGGCGTGCGTGGACCATCTCTACCACTCTGATCCCACTGACGCCTGAGCCCATCCCGTGTACGTTGCCACCGGCTCACTGCACCCGGTGCACACGTGGCGCAGGAGGCAACCGAGTGCACAGGTACGCCACACGCGGCGCCACCGCTGGAGCCTGGATATAGGCAAAACACGGCGAACCGGTGGTGGGCCCCCTCAGCATCGAAAGCTAGCGGGGTCCACGTGGCACCCGAGAGACTGATAGCCGATAGGAGGGGAGGGGCATGAGAACAGGAGGCGAACTGCGGGGCCCACAACGTGGGAGTCATGTACTCATGTGGAGATTTTTTTTGCCGTCTCAACCTTGCCAAGCTAGCATGAGCTAAAGACAAAATGGAACGTCTCTCAGTCCACATCTTATATGACGTCTTCTCTACTGACTTAGATGAAACTCTATTAATTGTGAAAATTGCAGTTTCTAAAGCGTCACCCCAAAAGGATAATGGAAGAGATCAGTGTGGCTCATCATAGACCGCACCATGTCCAACAAAGTGTGGTTTCTTCGCTGGGACACCCCATTCCATTGAGGCGTGCCGGGTGGAGTCAGCTGTGAAACAATTCCACACTGCTTCAGATGATCACTAAAGTCATGGCTCAAATATTCATCCCCATGATCTGATCGTAGAAATTTAATTATCTTGCCCGTATGATTTTGTACCTCATTCTAGAACTCCTTGAACTTTTCAAACGATTCTCATTTATGCCTCATCAAGTAGACATAGCCATATCTACTAAAGTCATCGGTAAAAGTAATAAAGTATTGAAATCCTTTCCTAGACGTGTGACTCATTGGACCACATACATCACTATGTACTATGGCCAATAACACACTTGCCCTCTCACTTTGCCCAGTGAAAGGCGTCTTTGTCATTTTGCCAAGTAAACAAGACTCGCATGTGTCATATGATTCAAAATCAAATGACTCCAAAAGTCCATCACTATGGAGCTTCCGTACATGCTTCTCATTTATATGACCCAAACGACAATGCTAGACGTAGGTGGATTCAAATCATTGAGTCGTTGTTTCTTAGTATTAATGTTATGAACGTGTGCATCGTCAAGACTTAGGATATACAATCCATTCACTAATGGACAAACACCATAGAGCATGCCATTCGAAAATATTGAACAACTATTGTTCTTTATTACGAATTCAAAACCATCTTCCTCTAAACATGAAGAAGAGATAATGTTTTTGCCTAAGGCAGGAATGAAATAAAAATTATTTAATTACAAAACTAATCCTGACGGTAGCGATAGTGAATAGACGCCGACGACCAACACTGCAACCTTTGCACCATTCCCGACGTGGATATCCAGTTCGCTACTTGCACACTTTCTTACTCTACTTAGCTCTTGCAACGATTTGCAAGTATGAATCATCGATCCGGTATCAAATACCCATGAATCATTTGGACGAGTAGCAAGATTAATTTCAATGACATTAATACCTAAAGCGGAAGTCCTACTTCCCTTCTTATTTTTCTGCTCTTCTAGGTACACCTTGCATTCCAATGCCCAGGCATGTGGCAATGGTGGCATACATCAGATTTGGTAGGACCAGACCTAGACTTTCCAATCGGTTTAGACTTCGCACTAGAGATCACATTCGTAGTCTTAGCCTTCTTCCTCCTTCTCTTTTTGCCCTCACTCTTAACAACCATCACATGGTTTGGAGTTTTCCTGATACTCTCCTCAGTAGATTTTAGCATCTCATGCAACTCAGCTAGTGTCTTCTCCAGTCCAACCATGTTATAGTTCATGATGAATTACTCAAAGCTCAATGGGAGCGACTGGAGAATAACATCAATAGTGAGGTAAAGATCTAGTGGAGTGTCTAGTCTCTCTAGAGTCTCCACGCAATCAATCATCTTGATCACATGAGGGCTCACTAGGCTCCCTTCAGCTAGCCTACTACCAATTAAGCATTTAGACACATTGTATCTTTCTGCCCTTGCTTGGTCCTGAAACATGCCCTTAAGCCCTACAATCATATCATAGGCATCACGATCCTCATATTGTTTTTGAAACTGAGAGGACATGCAGGAAAGCATCAGGCAGCTGACATCCACGGAATCACTAGCTTGCTTCTCATATCTGACAGGAGAGTGATAGCACTTGCTTTATTTGGGATTTTGTTGTGAAAGATTATTAGCTTCCATTTTTGTTCCTTTTAGAGGTGCATTGGGTGATTTGAAAAGGCCATCATATTCGCGAGAATTTCTTGAGGCGTCTATTCACCCCCCTCTAGTCATCATTCTGATCCCACAATTGGTATCAGAGCCGGTTAGATCACCAGTTGACCTTAACTAGTTTTGTGATCCTTGTTTTGGCGACATGGAAAGCAACTCAAAGATTCCGATGTTTGATGGTCGAGATTATGCTTATTGGAAGGTGCGCATGGAGGCTTATTTGCTTAGCCAAGGAAGTGCGATTTGGGACATAGTTGCATCCCAATATGTCATTCCTGACACTCGTACCTCAGAGACTGAGAAGGCACAATATGAATGTAATAGCAAGGCTAGAAACATTCTTTTTATCAGTCTGAGTCGCAACGAGTTTGACAGGGTCCAGCACCTTCGAACTGCATGAGAAATCTGGATGACCTTGAGTACTTTTCATGAGGGAACATCGCAGATTAAGGCTAGGAGGCAGAGCACGTATAATCAAGAATACCAAATGTTCGTGCAAGGCCCCGACGAATCTATAAATTCTTTGTTTGCACGCTTTGACGAAATTGTTAGCAACTTGCGCTCCACTGGGATGCTAGCTTACTCTGATCATGACCGAGCGATCAAACTTCTCTATGCTCTGGATCGTAGCATATGGGAAGTAAAGATCTCAAGCATTGAAGAGTCTGTGAGTTTTGATACTTTGACATGCGATGAACTCTTCAGTAAGCTTAAGTCCACCGAGATCGCCAAGGCATATCGTTCTGGGATTGGGAACTCTTTGCCACAATCCATGGCACTAGTTTCTGGTTTCGGCAGTGGCACCTCATCTGGAGGTAGTGTGTCTGGAGTTTGCGCTTTTTCTGAGGGTTTTTATTTGCCTTCATTGGTCTCTATCACAAAAGAACAAGTGGACACATTGGACGATGAAGAGCTTGCTCTTATAGTCAAAAAGTTCACTAGGTTCTACAATGATAGAAGAGATCAAAGAAGAGGAGGTTCTCGATGGTGTTTTGAGTGCTGTGATCTTAATCATATTAAAGCAAATTTCCCAAAACTGAACGCACAGAACGAACATGAATACAAACACCAGAAAAGAGACAAAAAACCCTTCTTCAAAGGCAAAAGAGGAAAAGTGGCAAAAAGGATGGATAGAGCTTTCGTGGCTACACTCAGCGACATTGACAACACCTCGAGTGAAGAGCCAAGCTCTGATGAAGAAGAATTTTACAAGAGTGAAGAAAAGAAATAAAATACGAAGGACTTCAACAGCCTCTACTTCGTGACTAATGACAAGTACAACAGCAATGAGCTTGACTCATCTGAGGTTAGTCTATCACATGACCAATTACTTGTTCAAAACGATGAATTACATGATGCAATTATTTCACAAGATAAACTGCTTAAACTTGCTGCTAAAGAACGAAAGGAACTAAAGCTTAAAATTGAATCTCTTTCTACTGAACTTGCTTTGTTGAAGTCTGAGTCTGAAATTGCTGAATGTGCATCTTGTCTTATCGTTATGGATGAACTTGCTCAGTTGCGTTTGATTCATGCTCAAAACATTGAAAAACTTGAAAACGTTCAGAAGCAACTTTTGGTGCTGGAGTCTAGTCCTTGTGTCATCAATTAATTCTTAAATTGTCCTTTACTGATTGAAAGCATTTAGTTTAAGGCTAGATTGGAGAGTGTTGAGTGTCCTAAAGATGTACAGCCGACGTGTCCCACCTGCATCACCCTTAAGGACCAACTCAGCTTTGCTAGAGAGCAAGTAGAAAAACTAAAGTGTGAGAATGATTATCTGCTTTCCATGGTAGACAAATGCACTGAAGGGAAAGGGAAAATGGATTTTCTTTTGGATAAAACAAAAATGTGTGCTGACAGGGCAGGGTTAGCTCTTGGGTTAGGTTATGAGAGGACTTCATCTAATACCCCAAGCCAAACTGTGTTCACTCTACCTACCACCCTTGAGAAAGAGATAGCCCAGTTAGACACACCTCAAAAAGCCAAAAATCCTACCCAACCCAAAAAGATAATCATTCCACCACTCGAGACAAACTCCAAGCAAAAACCTAGGAAAACTGTGAGGTTTGCACCAGAAACCTATACACCTACACCCAAGAAAGTTTTTAATTGCACTTATTGTCATCGTGTAGGTCATTTGATTGGTTTTTGCTGTCGACGCATGAAAAATGAACGTCGTGCTCATGCTTTGAACTTTCATGATTTTTCTTCACTTGATTTGCATGATTGTGGTTATCATTCTTTCTCTGATTTTAAGGCTCCCCATGAGTTTGTGAGTGAGTTTGCCCCTCGTGGTGTACACCATGCTTCATATGGTGATAGATCACGTATAAGAGGTTTTGATACTCGACGGGTTAGGAGACCTCGTCGTTTTCTAGGTTCGCGCTTTATAGGTAGACCACGCACTTTCTATCATGGCTTATCTCCTGTGCATGGTCATTCTACTACTTTGCCTGGTTCACGAGTTTTGCGTTGCTGGATTCCAAAACAATTTTTAGTTCACCCTCTCACTGAGCATCTGAGAGATACTAGCATGTTTTGAGGGCGAGCTGTGTAGCACTGCATGAGCTTCTGTCATATAATTAATTGCTTTTATGAGTACATGCTTTGTAATGCCTTTGAACTATTGTCTTTAATATTGTTGACTACTTGGCATGTCTTCATCTGATACTTGTCATGAGCATGGCTTTTATTTGTGAAAATTTGAAAATGATCACTACTTAGTCTAGAAGCTAGCTTGAATGGGTTGAGTGCTTTTGCTAGCTTTTACACTCCTGATAGCTAGGTCCTTTTCACTTGGATGCTGATACGCAACTTGATTTCATCAAAAATGAATGAAAATTAAAATGAATGAAAATGAAAATGAAAAATGAATGAAAATGAATGATATTCATGCTATTGTGTGCAAAATTTGAAAAGATCCAGGTGGGTTTGCTTTGTCGCACTACTTTGTTCTGATGGCTTACCATAACACTTTGGTATGAACTGGGACAGTGAAGTGTTTGTCGAGACCATTGCTTTAAGCTTCTGATGGTTTCAACCTAGGGTTAGCATGGTCGGTTAGCATAAGGTTGATATGCAAATAACCCCTGGCACAAAAATGAAAATTTTAAAATTCATTGCATATCATGTTTGCTGAAGCACCTTGAAGTGGGATACGCTTATCTAGTGTGTGCTTGTTTAGCTTTTGCATCTCATGCCTTGACATGTCTAGTATACTAGTCTAAGTGGTGATGCTTTTATTTGCTAAAATCTTAAAATGCTTGCTCATGTCTTTTGTTTAGATGGTATTCATTCGAGGTTATCATATAATACTTTTAGACGATATTCAAGGCAAATGCTTGTTTGTACTGTAATTGTAGTTGCTCATGTTTCAGAAGCTCACATCTATGCTTTACCGTTATTCCCCTCTTTGCATCTTTTTATCTCCTTGATGCCTGCATTGTCAAAGGGGGAGAAATGATCTACATGATGATTTTGGAGCTTTTTGGATGATTGCTTAATTAAGGGGGAGTAATGGCTTTCATGTTGCATTAAGTTACTTTTGATGCTTTTGCCTTGCCTTGCATAAGGTTTTTGCCCAACCAGGGAGATCTTTTACCAAGTGACATATTTTGCTCTTTTATGAGTTTTTATGGTCACTTGTGCGCGTAACTTGCAATCCTCATCATCTCTTTGCTTGGAGGTTGTCAATGCACTCATGGGGGAGATTGTGAAACCACGGGTGGTTTCAGTCTGGATGATGAGTGATTGACAAGGATGAGAGTTTGAGTGGTTGAGGTTGGTTGAGTGCATCGAGGGTTTCGATGTAAAGTGGAGGAGTGTGTGCCGAGAGTTTCGGCGGTGCATCACGTTCTTGTTTTGGCTTGTCTTGGATGTGCATGGTGGAGATGCTGAACGACGGTCGACGGCAAGTGATCAAGGGTCAAGCGGGGAGCTCGATGCTGGAGGACCAGGGAGGCCGGACGAAGTTGGAGAAGATCTCAATAGTGCACGAAGAGATCGAGCAAGACTTGGACGGACGATTGATTGCGACGGCGTGACGACCGGGTCTATGAGAGGGAGGCCAGGACAAGCATTCAGGCGGATCAAGGGGATCGAGAGCGGAAGTGGCTTGCTGGCGCTCGGATTCGTGAACTGGTGTCACTAGTCGAAGGGTTGAGAGGCTTTGTCGATTTTTGCTGAAAACCGTCGCATATCTCGTTTTGTTAATTTTAATAGTTTGGAGTCTTTTTACTTTGAGCCAATGTGTAATAAAAGGTTGTGAGTCTAGAATTAGTGTACTCCTTTGGTATATTTTTCAGACTTTTCTAATTCTGAAAATATATTACAAGGAATAAGACTTTTGTGTAATTTTTAATTCTAGGGGATTCTTTTTAGAAATTACCCCCATGGTTGGCCTATAAATAGGGGACCATATCCATGGGAAGGTGGGAGATTTTTGGCTTGTATTTTGGCTGAATCAAATATCAATTTCATACATTTTGCTTCTGTTTTTAGTTCAATCCTGCGCTACACTATTCATGATCTGGCAAAAGGAATAGTTCCAGCAAAGGGGGTTCTGTTTCCGGCGCAGGTATGCAATCACGCTGAGATCGATTTTGTGCAGCGATTTCTAGTGAATCTAGTGCAGAAGTTGATATTGATGTGTATACATCTTTTGTCGTGGATGTTTTGAATGATCCATTTTTGAAAGTTGCAAGTGATTTCTGTGATTACTTATTAATTCTTTTGCTTATCAAATAAGGCATCACAGTTCTGGAATTTAACTCTTGGCTGAAATGGTTGTGTTTGTGTAGCCCTCTATATGTTTGATGAATTGTTGTTTCAACTTTTCATCAGCATCTTGGCTGATTCTTGGATTGTTTCTTGAGTAATATCATGGTTGAAGGGATTCAAAGGTATTCCATATATAACTCTTTTTTGCAGAAATTGAGAATTAATCCTTTCTACCATTTTGTTTTGTTCCTACAGAGTTAGTTTTCTTGTGTGATCACTTTTGAATACGATTTTTGAGCAGTTTTTGTGCTGATTTTGGATCCGAGTTCTTCATAGATTTTGATGTTCAAGTTTCCAGGGTTCCATTTGTGAAGTTATCAAAAGTTTTTGATCACTTCTGCATGTATTTTTCTGCCCAACAAAGTACCTAAATGATTCTGAACACTTGTAATTTCAGGTGAATACAGTTCTCTGTTTTTAGTCTGGATTCAATCTTTGAGACGATTTTTGATATGTTTTGGTAATGCTTTTGGACCTGAGTTCTACATAACTTTCGTTGTCCAAGTTGCAAGGGTTCCATGTTTGAAATTTGCAAAAGATTTTGATCACTACTACATATACTTTTCTGTCCAACAATATGATGCTTAACTGATTCTGAAAAATTGAAATTTCAGCTGAGAATTTTGGAACAGAAATTTCTACAATATCTGGAAGTTGTACCACTGTCGGTAGACTTAGGTGATTTTCTTCAGTGTATTTTCAAAGACTCCCAATAGATTGTTTCTGTATTTGATTACCTCTCTACTAGGTTTCTGTTGATAGAACTGATTAAGAACTGTATAGTATTTTCAATCCTCATGCACATGAATTATTTCTGGATGATTACTTTGTGATAGATTAAATTGCTTCATGCACTTTACTTGTGGTCCTTTTGATAATATACCTATGAATGTGTGATGTTCAGTATAATTCATCGGTGAGCATGTCTAATCTAGCTTGATCATTGTGCTATGATTAAATATGTGTGAAATTTGTATACTTGACATGAACATGATGAAATGCCTAAGAATTGTTGAAATGTTTGGTGATTTTTTATTTGATATAAGAGTAGTTCTTGTGATCTCTCAAACTGTTATATCACATCATATCTGATAGGAGAGTGATAGCACTCGCTTTATTCGGGATTTTGTTGTGAAAGATTATTAGCTTTTGTTTTTGTTCCTTTTAGAGGTGCGTTGGGTGATTTGAAAAAGCCATCATATTCACGAGAATTTGTTGAGGCGTCTATTCACCCCCCTCTAGTCGCCATTCCGATCCCACAGAAAGCATCACAGACAATCATATTAACTGTGACATAGCATGACCTTCTTCACATGGTGATCTCCATCTCCATTGCTCCCGTCTTCGAGTGTGTGCTCCCGGCCTCCACGAAGAGTACTAGTCCATCTTGCATAGGCTATACTAATTACATGGGCCGAAGCACCGCGGAAACGACATGTAAGCCGTAATGAATTTTACATCAGCCTTGGGCTATAAATAACCATGACACGCAGGCCATATTTAATTTACATTCATTGCATGCATCTTATACACCATATTTTAACCAAGGCCATACCAGTCACAACATTCTCTGCAAAACAAAGTGTTGGACCGGAAACGGCGACCAGAGGGGGAGGGGTGAATGGGAGCTTTTAAAAATTCGGGCTAAAAACTAGCCTTCGGTTTTAGATCTGTCTTCTGCGGAACAGGCTTCGAACACTACCATCGGAGGTCTGGTTCGGAGGTCCTTTGACAACTCCGAACACAGGCTTCGCAGGTCCAAAAGTTCGAAGCCAAGAAGACTTCGCTCCACCTACAACCCTCGAAAATCTACTCTGCTAAGTCAGTGCAGGCTCCGCACACAGGGTGCTTCGAGCAGGCTTCGTACTTCACCCTTCGCAAGAGTGGACGACCCTCTGAGGACTTCGACCAAGTACTTGGCAGCAGCAACTAGTGCTGGGCTTCGTACACGAAGGTCTAAACGCACACTAATATACTCCGCTAGGGGCTTCGACACAAGAAGCAAAACGGACTCCGATCAGGGCTTCGCTAGTAAGCAGTGAGGTCTAGCCTCAAGTTACACAGAGCGAACGCGTACTGAAAAACACACTTCGCACAAAGACACCCTTCGCCTAGACAGGCTTCGGCGCACTACAACTAGCGAGGTATGTAAAGCGAGCTCAAGCAAAAAGCACACAGAAGCAGGGCTTCGCCGCTTGAACAAGGAACACAATAAAATTGAACTCTGGATGAATACAGCGAGGTGTGTAGATAGTACAGGATCTCAACAGTAAATGCTCAAAGTGTTAAATGTTACCTACCGAACCCCCATATTTATAGCCCACAGTTCACCCAAAGGAATTGACTACATTACCCCTAGGGTTTACATTGGTTTTGTCTCTACAGAACTGAGGGGTACAAAAGGTAGTCAACTTTATTGGAGGCTTCTCTGTCAGCCTTTGCAGAGGGGATAGTGCCAGCTTTTTACAGAGCAGACACTGTCAGACTTGCAGCCTTTGACCTTTCTGAAGCCCCCTTCGCACGCGAGGGGTGCGATAGCTTCGGTGAGAAGCCTTGAGCCAAATGGCCTTCGCTTCACCGAAGTCAACCTTCGATACAGTGACGGTTTTGAGCCGAAGCCGTCAAAGCCCTTGGGCCTTCGCACCAACACCTCCGGAGTGGACCACCACGGCTTCGCAGCTTCGCCCAGCTCGAACTCCGTCAGTCCGTGTACCAAAGCCATGCAGGCCGAAGTACCACAAGACAACCACACTCCGAAGCCCCACCTTCGGAGTACCACCCTTCGAAGTCCCTCCTTCGTCCAAGACCTCCGCATGAAGCATTCCATGAGCACTTCGTCGCAGTGTCTCTCCCCGAGCACACTCCTCGACGAGCCTTACCCGGACCATGCCTTCGATGCACCTCGACTTCTGAGACCTTCGTCGGGTATCTTCGAATGTCTCCCTCTAGAGCACACTTCGAACGCCTTGCCTCCGCAGAGGACTTGATCCATCCAACTCCGAAGTCACTCCATCCGGAGCACCTTCGAAGTGCCTCACCTCCGAGGACTTTGTCTCGGAGTACCTTCACCCGGAGCCATGCTCCGCACTCTCTGCCTTCACCTGGCGCACCTCGACCCGAGGACCGACCCGGACCCCTTCGCAGCCACCGTGACGGAGCTCCCCGCTCCCCTGGCATCAAGCCTCCCGCTTGACCCAGGTTCACCTGCTACAAACCTGTCCGTCGCCTCCGAAGTCCCTGCGCACCACCGACAAACAGACAAGTGTTTCCAGTACTCCGGAGACCTCTCCGGGTTAGCAACCTCCGGCACACACTCCGGTGTACCGCCCAAAGTACCGAAGCCTTCGGTACACACCCAGTCATCGTGTACTGTCGGATCCCTCCGACACGTACACTCCGTTGCAACAGCTGCAGCAACCAAATACCGAACACCCTTCGGTGAAACCACCTCCGAACATACTTCGGAGGTCCAACCTCCGAACCCCCTTCGGAGGTACCCCTTCGAACAGAGGTTAAAAGCATGTCAATCACTCATCACAAACACTGAAACCACCCCTTGGTTTCTCACAAAGTTAGGCGAGCAATCTACAAATGATTGGATTCTGGATCTGAAAAACCCAGGTCAACAAGCTTGGTTTTTCAAAATTGCACCAGTCGGAACTTCCGATCTGGCATCGGAACTTCCGATCTGTCGGAACATCCGATCAATATCGGAATCCCGCATCGCAACAATTGCCTTCTGTATCGAATCATTATTTGATATCGGAACATCCGATCAGTATCGAAACTTCCGATCTACCACGAACAGAAACAGATCTAATATGTTTTTCCACCATGTATCTCCATACATGAGGGATTCAGATCGAACACTACGCACGTAAGCTCTCATACTATTGTTGGAGAATAGAGGAGCTACACTAGCCGGTAAATTCAAAATTTCCGCCCTATGGCCCTAGGCTCATGCACGTGTGATATCATAGATCATTACCTTCTAGCACTTGACGCGCTAGGTGCATCGGAAGAAGAAGTTGATGAAGCGCGTCAATCCTATCCTCGCTTTGTCCCGACCGTTCCTCGCCGATCCAATCGATGAAGAAGTCGTCTTTCCTCGTGGTGACGACCACGAGTGTCGCTTATGAAGCAACGCCTCCACAGAGTCCACACATATAGGGACGGAGTTCCTCCCACGACAGCGTGCTAGCACCGCACGTGAGAGACGGGAAATCCTCGATCTCAACGTTTGAGATCAAGAAAGGAAGAAGAGGACTCTTGGGTGGCTAGGTCTAATCTAGGCTTATTCCTTGTTCCAAGATCTCCTCCTCCTCTCCTTATATAGGGCTGAAAGCCCCTTAGGTCGTGCACATCTTGGAGCTCCCAAATTAGTTACAACTAATCCGTATTCGTAATAGATCCAATCTGTTACCCCACATCGAAACTTCCGATCTTGGATCAGAACTTTCGACAAGGTATTTTTTAGGTCTTTAAATTCAACACGACACGCAACAGATCTAATCTGTTTTCACCCACCTCGAAACTTACAATACCATATCAGAACTTCCGATTAGTACAAAAATTCCCCAATTCCGAATTGGAACTTCCGATACCATATCGGAACTTCCGAAGCAACAATTGCTCTCTGTATCGAGACCAGAAATTAACCGGAACATCCGATACTCACTATCAGAACTTTCGATCTACGGAATTTTCTTGGGCATATCCTTCATTATCGTCCACATTTAATTTAAATATGAATATTGATAATTAAGATATTCTGACATCTTCTCTAAAAACACCACCCAAGTTTCTCGCTCCTTAATTAGAAACAATTAGGTTGACGTGCTTGCTTGAGGTACGACTAATAAATAATAGGGTTAATTTTTTTCGTGCCATTACAATTTTTGCGGTTTGCCAATATGCCATCGATGTGTCACTGACACATAGGGGCCGCCACAGTCACTGATAGTGGCATATAGGCAATTTCTGAAAATTATAATGACATCTGAGTAATTTTCCCTAAATAATAATAAATATATGAATTTAAATTTTATAACTTAGATTTACTTATGAGCTTTTTTCCCCTTTTCTATTTTCGGCATTTTCTATTTTCGGCATTGGTTTTTTAGGCTATTCAATGGGAGTTTCATGGGGTGTTTCATGGTATTAATTACCATGTCACGTCAGATTTTTTGTTGACATGTCATTCAATTAATGAAAAAAGAAAAGAAAGTAGTGTCATCACTATGACATGATGCTAACCCGTTTCCAAGACGGATGAAACGAAATGAAACACTCATTGAGAGCCAAATTGTTTCATCAGAAAGAGGGTATTTCATGAGAGTTAGTTACATTTTGTTGGACCGGAGACGGCGACCAGAGGGGGGGTGAATGGGAGCTTTTAAAAAATCTGGCTAAAAACTTAGCCTTCGGTTCTGTTCTGTCTTCTGCGGAACAGGCTTCGAACACAGCCTTCGAAGGTCTGGTTCGGAGGTACTTCGACACCTTCGAACACAGGCTTCGGAGTGGCAAAAGTTCGAAGCCAAGAAGACTTCGCTCCACTTACAACCCTCGAAAATCTACTCTGCTAAGTCAGTGCAGGCTCTGCACACAGGGTGCTTCGAGCAGGCTTCGCACTTCACCCTTCGCGAGAGTGGACAACCCTCTGAGGACTTCGACCAAGTACTTGGCGACAGCAACTGGTGCTGGGCTTCGTACGCGAAGGTCTACACGCACACACAACGGACTACGCTAAGGGCTCCGACACCAGAAGCACAACGGGAAACAACCAGGGCTTCGCTAGTAAGCAGCGAGGTCTTGCCTCGTGTTACACAGAGCGACAGCACACTGTAAAACACACTTCGCGAGAAAAACACCCTTCGCCAAGACAGGCTTCGGTGAACTAAAAACTAGCGAGGTATGTAAAGCGAGCTCAAGCAAAGGCACAAAGAAGCAGGGCTTCGCCGCTTGAACAAGGAACACAAAATATATTGAACTCTGGATGAAAACCAGTGAGGTCTGTGTGTACAGGAGCTCAACAGTAAATGCTCAAAGTGTTAAATGTTACCTACCGAGCCCCCATATTTATAGCCCACGGCTTCATCCTAAGGAAGTGACTACATTACCCCTAGGGTTTACAACCATTTTGTCTCTACAGAACTAAGGGGTACAAAAGGTAGTCCACCTTTATTTTGGAGGCTTCTCTGTCAGCTGCAGAGGGGACAGTGTCAGCCTTTTTCAGACCAGACAGTGTCAGCCTTTACAGTGTTGACTTCTGGAACCTCCCTTCGCACCGGAGGGTGCGGTAGCTTCGGCGAGAAGCCTGCAGCCTGTTGGCCTTCGCTCCGCCGAAGAAGTCCTTCGATACAGTGACGGTTTTAAGCCGAAGCCGTCAAAGCCCCTTGGGCCTTCGCACCACCACCTCCGGAGTGGATCACCACGGCTTCGCAGCTACTCCCAGCTCGAACACCGTCCGTCCGTGTACCGAAGCCATGCATGGCCGAAGCACCTCAAGTCAACCTCACTCCGAACCCCCACCTTCGGAGTACCACCCTTCGAAGTCCCTCCTTCGTCCAAGGCCTCCGCATGAAGCATTCCATGAGCACACCGTCGCAGTGCCTCTCCCCGAGCACACTTCCTCGACGGGCCTCACCCGGACCATGCCTTCGATGCGCCTCGACTTCTGAGACCTTCGTCGGGCACCTTCGAGTGTCTCCATTCGGAGCACACTTCGAACCCTTGCCTCCGCAGAGGACTTGATTCACCAACTCCGAAGTCATTCCGTTCGGAGTACCTTCGAAGTGCCTCACCTCCGAGGACTTTGTCTCGGAGTACCTTCAGCCGGAGCCACGCTCCGCACTCTCTGCCTTCACCTGGCACGCCTCGACCCGAGGACCGACCCGGACCACCTTCGCAGCCACCGTGACGGAGCTCCCCGCTCCCCTGGCATCAAGCCACCCGCTTGACCCAGGTTCACCTGGCTCGAACCCTGTCCGTCGCCTCCGAAGTCCCTGCGCACCACAGACAAACAGACAAGTGTATCCAGTACTATGGAGACCTCTCCGGGTTAGCAACCTCCGGCACACACTCCGGTGTACCGCCCAAAGTACCGAAGCCATCGGTACGAACCCAGTCATCGCGTACTGCCGGACCCCTCCGACGAGCACACTCCGCTGCACAGCTGCAGCAAGCAAACACCGAACACCCTTCGGTGAAACCACCTCCGAAGCCCCTCCGGAGGTACCCTTCAAACAGAGGGTAAAAATCCTGTCAATCACTCATCACAAACACCGAAACCACCCTTGGTTCTCAATCTCCCCCTTGATGAGTGCATTGACAACCAAATCGAAGTTCAAGAAAATGTAAAAATTTTTAGCACACAAGTGACCATAAAAACTCAGAAAAGAGCCAAAGCTTGTCACTTGATAAAAGAATTTTTCTCCCCCTTTGTAAAAGAATAAAAGCCCCTTTGGCAAATATCCCCTTTGATAACAACTCCCCCTGAGTTGAGCAAATGTTTCTCCCCCTTTATGTCAAAAATCTCTCCCCCTTTAGAAATTATGCCTTCTTGCAGCAGAGAACATAGCAAAATCTCTCCCCCTTTGGCAATGCAAGCATCAAGGAGCAGTCAAAAGATGCAAAGCTTCGAAATGAGCAGAATTGCAAGGACATATAATGCAAAAATATGCCAACATTAACACTAATGATCATGTGTTCAGCTCAATTTAACAATCTGTGAAACAAGATGATGGCATGTGATTTTGTCATGTTGAAGTAAAAAGCATCACCACTTAATCACAGCATCTAGACATGTGAAGGCAAGGACTGCGCAAAACTAACAAATTCTACCCTAGGCAGACAAGTCTTGTTCAAAAGGAGCTGTGAGAGCAAACTTGATGATTAATTAATGTTGTTGTTCTTTATCTTAATGCCAGGGGTTATTTGTTTGTCCACCTTATACTTTCCAATCAGGCCAAGCCTAGGCATGGAAGCCATCTGAAGCTTAAGGCGGTGATTTTGGCATACACTACACTATTCCAGTTCAGACCAAAGTGCAATGGTAAGCAGTCTAGAATAGAGTAGTGCGACAAACAAACCCTCCTGGATCTTTTCATTTAAACCAGGCAAATCATGGATTTTTGATTTTGATTCAGATGAATAAGTTATTTTGATGAATATCCATGAAGAAAGAACACAATTTTTCAAGTTGCAAATTTTAGCATCCAAGGAACAGTGTCTTGCTGTCAAGTAGATAAAAGATAGCTAAAAGCAGTCCTGCCTAAACAAGCTAGATACAAGATTGAGCAGTGAGCAAGTTTTGATTTTAGAAAAGAAAACATCATGCACAATCAATGTTCCAGACATATTTCATAGAGCTGAGCTGTCATGATTTCTTTGAATTAAAAGCAGGCATATAATAGCAAAAGATGTAAATGCAATTTCACACATAATGAGCATATGCAAGACAATTGAAATCAGTTCCCCCTCACAAAATGCCGTAGGGATGACAAATACCAAGTTCCCCGCGCAAGTAAGCAAATCGAGAAGCATCAAGGGGTTTTGTAAAAATATCGGCAAGCTGGTGTTGGGTATCAACATATTGAAGTTCAATATCACCCTTCTCATTGTGATCTCTGAGAAAATGATACCGTACATCAATGTGTTTGGTTCTGGAGTGCTGAACCGGGTTGTTTGCAATACAAATAGCACTAGTGTTATCACAGAAAAGTGGAACACTCTTATAATCTAATCCGAAATCCCGCAAAGTGGAAACCATCCACAAAATCTGAGAGCAACAGCTAGCTGCAGCAACATATTCGGCCTCAGCCGTCGATTGAGCAACACTAGACTGTTTGCGGGAAGACCAGCAAACCAGAGAAGTACCCAGAAAATGACAAGTACCAGAGGTACTCTTCCTATCAATTCTACACCCAGCAAAATCCGCATCTGAATAACCTCTAAGACATAAAGATGAAGACGATGAATACCATATGCCAAATTCAAGGGTGTGTTTGAGATACCTTAGGATGCGCTTAACCGCTTGGCGGTGCGAAGCTCGTGGTGAAGCCTGAAAACGAGCGCACAGACATACTGCGAAGTGTATGTCCGGCCTCGTGGCAGTCAAGTAGAGGAGGGAGCCGATCATGCTCCGGAACTCCTTCTGATCTACGGCTTCTCCATCTTCGTCAGGGTCCAATGCTACAGATGTAGCCATTGGAGTGGCGAGGGGCTTCGCATCGGACATGTCGAACTTCTTGAGCAGGTCCTTGGTGTACTTTGTCTGGTGGACAAAAGTACCTTGTTTGCTTTGCTTGATTTGCAAACCAAGGAAAAAGGTGAGTTCACCCATCATCGACATTTCAAACTCCCTGCTCATGGTATCTGCAAACTCGGCAACTAAAGCATGAGAAGAGCCACCAAAGATGATATCATCCACATAAATCTGCACTAGGAGGAAATCTTTGCCATGCTTGAGAGTAAACAAAGTTTTATCAACAGAGCCCATCAGATACCCTCGCTCAAGCAGAAAAGACTTAAGTCTATCATACCATGCCCGAGGGGCCTGCTTGAGTCCATAAAGAGCCTTATGAAGTTTAAGGACTTTATGTGGGTACTTGGGGTTTTCAAAACCAGGGGGTTGTTTTACATAAACATCTTCACCTATGAAGCCATTAAGAAAAGCACTTTTGACATCCATTTGATAGAGTTTGAATCCCCGGGATGTCGCAAATGCAAGCAAAATCCTAATGGCCTCAAGGCGAGCAACAGGTGCAAAAGTTTCAGTAAAATCAATCCCTTCTAGTTGAGAAAAGCCCTGAGCTACAAGTCTAGCCTTGTTCCTAACAATTGTCCCATCCTCCCCTTGTTTGTTTTTGAAAATCCATTTTGTTCCAATGAAATGAACATTTGGTGGAGGATCAACTAAAGTCCAGACTTGGTTTCTTTCAAAATTCTCAAGCTCTTCATGCATGGCATTGATCCAACTAGAATCAGAAAGTGCATGACTAACATCTAAGGGCTCGAAAGAAGCAACAAAGGCAGCATTAGTGAAATGGGCATGAGAACGAGTTACCCTTTGATCAAGCTCACCAATGATCTGCTCGGGAGGGTGCATCCTTTGGACATGATGTGGAGCCTCGCGGCGGGATGCAGTCTCCCCCTCAACTTGTGCGTTGGAGTGGTCCAAGATGACTGATGTTGAGGTAGTCGCTTCGGGACCTTGTGCCGAAGTAGTTGAAGCGGGGTCAGCTTCGGGGGTCGTTGTCGAGGGTAGTAGGGGATCATCCTCGAATTCTCCGGGATCTTCGTCTTCGAATAAGGTCTGTTCCATGTCGTGTTCATTTGCCTGTTCAAAAGCAGAACTAACAGAGGGGGTTGATTCATCAAAAGTCACATCACATGACTCGATGACAGTGTTAGTTTCCAAGTTATAAACACGATAAGAATGACCATGAGTAGTATAACCCAAAAAGATCCCGTCAGAAGATCGCGACTCAAATTTATCCAAATTTCCACGCTTTAGGATGAAACAGCGACACCCAAAAACTCGAAGATGAGTAACCTTGGGCTGTCTCCCAAAACGTAGCTCATAAGAAGTTAAGTTTAAAATTGAGCGCAGGAAAATTCGGTTTGAGATGTAGCAAGCAGTGTTCATGGCCTCAGCCCAGAATTTTCTAGGAGTCCTATGCTCATCGAGCATCGTCCTAGCCATCTCAACCAAAGTGCGGTTCTTTCTCTCAACAACACCGTTCTGTTGAGGAACCCGCGGAGCAGAGAATTGATGTTCTATGCCATGCTCCATGCAAAAATCAACAAAGAGACTATTTTTGAACTCGGTGCCATTATCGCTTCGAATGAATTTTAATGCACCAGGGAGTTCAGTGAAAATCCTCAAAGCCAAGCTCCGAAAGTGTGAAAACACTTCGTCCTTACTGGCAAGAAAGAAGACCGAAGAGTAGCGAGAGTAATCATCGACAATAACTAAAACATACCACTTGCCGCCTAAAGAACTAACCCGAGAAGGACCTACAGTGTCCATATGGAGAAGTTCTCCGGGTTGTTCAGTCATCACTGTGGTGACTGGCGAATGCGAAGCGGCAATCATTTTTCCATGTCGACAAGGAGCGCAAACTAAATTCTTCTCAAACTTGAGCTTGGGCAATCCTCGGATCAAACCTAGGGCGCTCAGACGAGCGAGCAACTCAAGGCTCATATGCCCTAGTCTCCTATGCCACTTCCAAAGCTCAGAAGTCGAATGTGCAACAAGGCAATGAGAAGAACCAGATGACTCTGAAAAATCAGCTCCAAAAACTCTCCCAACCCTAAAGATCTTACACACCACAACACCATCAGAATTGAGCACTTGCGAAGTATCGCGATGAAATCGCACTTCGAAGCCCTCATCAAGCAACTGAGATACAGACAGCAAATTGTATCCCAGGTTCTCAACCAAAGCAACATCTTTGAGAGTGAAGTTTGAATTAATTCTTACCACACCTTTACCTTTCACTCTACTCCTTCGATTGTTTCCGAAGGTGATATGTTCCCTTTGCTTGGTTGTGGTGAGGCTGGAGAACCAAGCTGCATCTCCGGTCATGTGGCGCGAACAACCGGAGTCCATGATCCACGTGCCCTCCAAGCCTCGACCTGTCGCCTACACATGATAAGAACGTCTCGATCGCTCAATGCTGGGGTGAGTAAAATAATGACGAGGCATCCAGCACTGAGTGACACGAGTAGTAGGCACAGTAAAAGTAGACGGTCTACGCACATAAAAATCAGAATGATGCAAAGTGCGAGGTCTACCTACATGCAAAGAACGCAAAGCATGTCGAGGTCTCCTACTCTGACGAGGTACAAAGCTACTCGCCCGAGGTCTACCACCATATGGAACATGGTGAACACCTCGAGGAGCAAAACCTCTCCGAGAAGCACGAGGAGCCTCAAAAACAGGACGAGAGTAATACTCAGACTCATGCATACCTAAAGATGGGTAATGCCTGTCCTGATAGCTCATCGCCTGTGCACGTCGCTCATCCTTGATGCGACGGAAACAGAAACCAATCAAATGACCCGCCCGCTGACAATAAGAACAATGAAACACTCTCCTGGGGGCACTCTCATGGGTCACAGGAGCAATTCTCACGGGCTCCTTGGGTTTCTTTTGAGTGGTTTTCTTGGGAGGATTTTTCTTGGTAGGAGGAGTGGTTTTCTTTGGTGGATGGGTAGGCTTTTTGGCTGATGGGGTGTCCAACAGAGCTCTCTCTTTTTCTAGGGTGGTAGGAGAGGTAAAAACAGTTTTGGTCTTACTGTCTGAAGCTATCCTCTCAAAACCCAAACCTAGAGCTACCCCGGCTCTGTCAGCACACAACTTGGTCTTGGCCAAGAGCAAATCCATCCTACCCTTTCCCTCAGTGCATTTGTTTACCACGGAAAGAAGGTATTCATTTTCAGACATGAGGTTTTCTGCTCGCTCTCTAACAGTGCCTAGTTGGTCCTTAAGGGTAATGCAAGTGTCACAAACAGGTTGCACATCCTTAGAACTACCGGCCCTCTCCAATCTAGCCTCCAAATCATGAACATGCTTATCACGTAAATTAATGCTATCGCGTAATAAAGAGCAGTTCATGCAATCAATAACATCATGAGGTCTAGAATCCACCTCCAAAAGCTGCTTCTGTGCAGTCTCAAGCTCAGAAAGAGTTTGAGCATGAACAGAACGCAACTGAGCAAGCTCACTCATGACAACAGAACATGATTCACATTCAGCATCATCAAATTTAGACTTAAGCATGGCATATTCAGTAGATACATTTTCTAGCCTAAGTCTAAGGTCTTTTCTTTCTCTAGCGGCTTGCACAAGTAATCTATCCTGACCTAGCACTACTTCATTCAGCTCATCTAATTTAATTAGTAGCTGGTCAGATGATAGGTTTACCTCAGATGAGTCAAGCTCATCGCCGCTGTGATTGCTGTCGGCCATGAAACAAAGGCCGGTGAAGTCACGTCCCTTTTTGTCCTTCTTGTCCTCCTTCCTTGGGGACTCCTCCTCCTCAGAGCTCGACTCCTCAGTTGAGGAAGTGTCGATGTCGCTGAGAGCAGCAACAAAGGCTCTGGAAGCGGCCTTGGCTACTTTCTTAGCCATCTTACCGCGCTTGCCCTTCACAAAGGGCTTCCTCTCCTTTTTGTGGTATTTGGGGCGCTCACTCTCATCTCTCTTCTTGACCTTGGGGCAATTGGCCTTAATGTGAGAGGTGTCGCCCCATTCATAGCAGCCACTAAAACCACTTCTCCTCTGGTCCCGTCTCTCATGATGAAAACGGGTGAACCTCTGGGCAATGAGAGCAAGCTCATCATCAGCTAGAGTGTCCACCTGCTCCTTTGTGACGGAGACCAGGGAGGACAAAGCAAAACCATCTGCAAGAACACAAGTGCCTGATGTGCTTGGTTCTGAAGTGGTGCCACGGCTAGTGCTAGAAACCAATGCCAATGGCTGTGGCAAAGAGCTTCTGTGCACTGCAAGAGATGCCTTGGCAATCTCTGTGGACTTCAGCTTGCTAAAGAGTTCGTCACAGGTCAATGTGTCATAGCCTGTGGACTCCTCAATGCTGGATATCTTCACTTCCCATATGCTACGGTCAAGAGCATAGAGAAGCTTGATAGCCCTATCGTGATCACTGTAAGCAAGCGTCCCGTTGGATCGCAAGTTACTCACTATAGCATCAAAGCGCGAAAACATGGCATCTATAGATTCACCAGGTGCCTGCACAAACAGCTGATACTGTTGATTGTAGGTGCTTTGGCGCCTGACCTTAATCTGTGTAGAGCCCTCATGAAAAATAGTGAGCGTTGTCCAAATTTCCCTAGCAGTCCTAAGGTGCTGCACCCTATCAAACTCACTCCGGCTCAAACCAATGAACAGTATATTTCTTGCCTTCGAGTTGGCATTATACTGATCTTTCTCTGTTTGAGTGGTGCGAGTATCAGGGATGGAGTATTGTGAGTCCACAATCTCCCAAATTGCATTTCCTTGGCTTAACAAGTAAGCCTCCATGCGCACCTTCCAGTATGCAAAATCTGTCCCATCGAACAGAGGAATTTTACTGCCTCTATCCATGTCGCCAACAGATCACAAAACCGGTTAAGGTCAACTGGTGATCTTAACCTGCTCTGATACCAATTGTTGGACCGGAGACGGCGACCAGAGGGGGGGTGAATGGGAGCTTTTAAAAAATCTGGCTAAAAACTTAGCCTTTGGTTCTGTTCTGTCTTCTGCGGAACAGGCTTCGAACACAGCCTTCGAAGGTCTGGTTCGGAGGTACTTCGACACCTTCGAACACAGGCTTCGGAGTGGCAAAAGTTCGAAGCCAAGAAGACTTCGCTCCACTTACAACCCTCGAAAATCTACTCTGCTAAGTCAGTGCAGGCTCCGCACACAGGGTGCTTCGAGCAGGCTTCGCACTTCACCCTTCGCGAGAGTGGACAGCCCTCTGAGGACTTCGACCAAGTACTTGGCGACAACAACTGGTGCTGGGCTTCGTACGCGAAGGTCTACACGCACACACAACGGACTACGCTAAGGGCTCCGACACCAGAAGCACAACGGGAAACAACCAGGGCTTCGCTAGTAAGCAGCGAGGTCTTGCCTCGTGTTACACAGAGCGACAGCACACTGTAAAACACACTTCGCGAGAAAAACACCCTTCGCCAAGACAGGCTTCGGTGAACTAAAAACTAGCGAGGTATGTAAAGCGAGCTCAAGCAAAGGCACAAAGAAGCAGGGCTTCATCGCTTGAACAAGGAACACAAAATATATTGAACTCTGGATGAAAACCAGTGAGGTCTGTGTGTACAGGAGCTCAACAGTAAATGCTCAAAGTGTTAAATGTTACCTACTGAGCCCTCATATTTATAGCCCACGGCTTCATCCTAAGGAAGTGACTACATTACCCCTAGGGTTTACAACCATTTTGTCTCTACAGAACTAAGGGGTACAAAAGGTAATCCACCTTTATTTTGGAGGCTTCTCTGTCAGCTGCAGAGGGGACAGTGTCAGCCTTTTTCAGACCAGACAGTGTCAGCCTTTACAGTGTTGACTTCTGGAACCTCTCTTCGCACCGGAGGGTGCGGTAGCTTCGGCGAGAAGCCTGCAGTCTGTTGGCCTTCGCTCCGCCGAAGAAGTCCTTCGATACAGTGACGGTTTTAAGCCGAAGCCGTCAAAGCCCCTTGGGCCTTCGCACCACCACCTCCGGAGTGGATCACCACGGCTTCGCAGCTACTCCCAGCTCGAACACCGTCCGTCCGTGTACCGAAGCCATGCATGGCCGAAGCACCTCAAGTCAACCTCACTCCGAACCCCCACCTTCGGAGTACCACCCTTCGAAGTCCCTCCTTCGTCCAAGGCCTCCGCATGAAGCATTCCATGAGCACACCGTCGCAGTGCCTCTCCCTGAGCACACTTCCTCGACGGGCCTCACCCGGACCATGCCTTCGATGCGCCTCGACTTCTGAGACCTTCGTCGGGCACCTTCGAGTGTCTCCATTCGGAGCACACTTCGAACCCTTGCCTCCGCAGATGACTTGATTCACCAACTCCGAAGTCACTCCGTTCGGAGTACCTTCGAAGTGCCTCACCTCCGAGGACTTTGTCTCGGAGTACCTTCAGCCGGAGCCACGCTCCGCACTCTCTGCCTTCACCTGGCACGCCTCGACCCGAGGACCGACCCGGACCACCTTCGCAGCCACCGTGACGGAGCTCCCCGCTCCCCTGGCATCAAGCCACCCGCTTGACCCAGATTCACCTGGCTCGAACCCTGTCCGTCGCCTCCGAAGTCCCTGCGCACCACAGACAAATAGACAAGTGTATCCAGTACTCCGGAGACCTCTCCGGGTTAGCAACCTCCGGCACACACTCCGGTGTACCGCCCAAAGTACCGAAGCCATCGGTACGAACCCAGTCATCGCGTACTGCCGGACCCCTCCGACGAGCACACTCCGCTGCACAGCTGCAGCAAGCAAACATCGAACACCCTTCGGTGAAACCACCTCCGAAGCCCCTCCGGAGGTACCCTTCGAACAGAGGGTAAAAATCCTGTCAATCACTCATCACAAACACCGAAACCACCCTTGGTTTCTCACATTTAATTACACTGGTTAGCTTAAAAATAGTGAAATGAAACTCTTTACTGAGAAAGAGTATTTCATTCAGTTGTAAAGCTGATGTAACATTTTAGAAAACTGTATTATGAAACTCATCACTGTGAATAACCTTAGGCTTAAAAAATAAATCATGTTCTAAAATTAGTTCTTATTGCTTTTGAGCACATGTCCCGTCTTATAAAATGCAGCCCTTATTTGTGATCTGGAAATCAGGAACCGATAAAAAACCATCTATTTCGTCAAAATCGAAGCATGCATCTTTAGTTTGCTACAATATTGACAAATTGCTACAAGATTTACTATTTAGTCATTCAGTACGGGTTACGAGGGACTGATTTGAGACTCAAGCGATACGATTGAAGGGACCAAGATTACTTGCAGCACTTCTAGTTTGTATGGCAAAGAAAAACAGAAAAACTTGTCTTAGAAAGTACGAAACCACGTCTTAAAAATCGAAAGCATAACGCACTTTTATGGTGAATACAGCTTACTGAATTTTCATGAACATGCATACTGCTTGATCTCTTTAAAATTACATGCATGTAACTAGGATGACAGAGAAAAACAGATAAAAATAATAATATCATATATATATATTTAAAAGTTTCTATATTTTTAATAGAAACGGAAATACAATACACATATATCCTAAAACTAGATAAAAATGCGGATAATACCTAAAATGAATACAGAATAAATAGGAAACATAAATATGAAACTAAATATTTATCGGAAGAAAAATCATTTCATATTATTTATTTTTAGCAGGCAATTACATATTAATTTAATTTAGAATAGTTTAATATTTCACGGATAAATGATAATTCAAAGTTTTAAATATTATGAAAAATCAAAAAATAATATTTTATAAAGTACAGTAAAGAAACAGTAGATATAAAAACTTTTCATCTTTATTATACAGAATATTTTGTTTTCTTACATGTCTCCGTCGAAAATAACTTTTCTGTTTCTACTTCCTTTCTATATTTTTTCGTTTCCGTATAAACTCTGTTTTCATTTCAATTTCCATTTCCTTTTTGTAGAGCAAACTTAAACTTTCCGATCTATTTTCTTGTTAATAAAAGAGTATTGCAGAGAAAATATTAACAAAGCAGGAAAAATGGACGAGTTTCTTTTTTGGGAGAAGGTTCACAGTTTCTTGATTAACTCTCCAGTCTCCACTGGTTGCCACCTTCTCCTGTTGGCTTCATCACACAGCTCATCAGCATCATCGCCTCCTCGCTCTTCCCACGTCTCCATTTCTCTCGTCTCTCTCGGTCTTAAAATCCACCGCTGCCGTCGTACGCGCATTGCCTCCTTCCTCCACAGACCACAGCAGTTCTTGGCTTTTGGCTCCTCGCCTCCGTTCGTCCCTGCAGTTCGGGGTGTTCTTGGAAGGAGGGAGGAACTTCAGTTCTTAGAGCTGGTGGCGCCGTAGGTGGCGGTCTTCAATGGGGAGGGGCAGCCATGTCTGCTCCGTTCTTGGGTCGGTCCTGCTGCTGCTCTGCCTTGGCTCGGCCGCCGCGCAGAAGTCCTCGACTTGGAAGACCCTGAGCGGTACATCCACTAAGCCTCCCTTCGTTTTTTGATTCGCTGCTTAGTATGCGGCTATGCGCGCGTTTGATCTGATCTGGGATATTATTTTGCATTTTTAGCTTGAAAGATCAGTTTTTTGCTAGCAAATGGTTTTGTCCCACTGTTTGAGCGGGATCTCTAGGATGAGAATGATAGAATGGCCATGTTTGCACAAGCTTCTCTTTCTCTCTCTAGCAATATGGTTTTTATTTTTAGACCGCCTGGGAGACCAGATTTCTGTTTTTTTTTTTTGGGGGGGGGGGGGGGGGGGATGATGCTTTCTTTTTTTAGTTCTTAAAAAGAATTGGTACGGTAGCCTTTTCAGCTGAATGACATTTGGTTACAATACTCATCACCTTCTTCATGATTAATTTACACATGACCGCATTATAGACGAGGAGAATTCTATGCTTATTTGCATCTTAGGGTGAGATTTGCTGAAGGCGTTAGACCTTTACTGTTCATCAACTGCTTATGGGGCTGAGAATTGTCTGATGAGAATTTGGTTGGACCAGTTCCATACTTCCATGTATATGCATTTCAAGGACCGTCTTCTCCTTCTAGATATACAAATGATTATGGTCTGTTACTTGGTTGTTCACGCATGTTAACCGGTTCTATATGTGTGTCCAGTAATCTTCGTTATTGAGTTTCTGCAATGTCAACGCACTTAGATCCTAAGAGCAATCTCGTTGTTGCAGGTGATGCTCCATTAGTCATTGCCAAGGGCGGTTTCTCAGGTCTATTTCCAGATTCCAGCGATTTTGCTTATGAAAGCGCTCCTGGCGCAGCTCTGTGGTGCGACGTTCAGCTAACCAAGGATAGCGCTGGCATCTGCCTTCCAAACATAAACATGGATAACTGTACGTTCACACCCACTGCGTATCAAAGTGACGTTAAGACCTACAATGTGAATGGTGTATCTGTAAAGGGATTGTTCCCCATGGATTATAAAATCACCGATCTGCTGAACAACGTATACTGTAAGTGGAATCACACTTTTGTAGTTTGTAGCTAACATTTTGAGTTCTTTTACTGTTACAGTGGCTTTCATGCATACATTCAATGAAAAAAAATCTATGTGACTTTTCTTACCTATGCAACTTTGTATTGACATTAAATGAGTTGCTCATCATTTTAGGTGGAGCTGAGGGTTTGTCCCAGGCTCCCAGCAACCTTTTTTTTTCTTTTGGTAACAAAACCTACTGGCTGCGTGCCTAACGGCTGTGCCATAGATGTAAACCATTTCCATTATAAAAAATCAAAGAAAAAAATGGCCAGATGGATCGAGAGCATTCCGAGAAAAAAGGGTCAAATGTCTTTGCATCCCATCTTTCTAGTACTTGATGAATTCAGTTGTTCTTGCTTGTATGACTAAACTTCATATTACAGTGAAGCAAGCAATCCTGTCTCGTACGGCTAGATTTGATGGACTTACAATAGTTCCAGTTGAAGATGTACTGTCCAAATATAAGGCACCTGCTGTTTGGCTAAATGTTCAGGTATGGCTCAAACTTGATTACTTGTAATAGTCATTTATTGGGTTATTTTTCCTCTCATGGTAGTAACATGAGGTTTGTACAAATTGCAGTATGACATTTTCTACAGCCAGTTTAATCTGAGCATGAGAAACTATATCCTGTCTGTATCAAAACAATATGTTGTTGACTACATATCATCACCAGAAGTGAACTTTCTCAAAAGCTTACTTGGAAGAGTTAGCAAGAAGACAAAGCTCGTGTTCCGCTTCCTTGATGAACACACTGTTGAGCCATCTACAAACCAGACATATGGCTCAATGTTAAAAAATCTAACATTCATCAAGACTTTTGCATCTGGAGTACTTGTCCCCAAACACTATATATTGCCTGTTACACAAGATAATTATCTGCAGCCACATACTTCAGTTGTTGATGATGCTCATAAAGCAGGATTAGAAGTTTATGCTGCGGATTTTGCAAATGACTTTTTGTTGAGCTACAACTATAGCTATGATCCATTGACGGAATATCTTTCCTTCATTAATGATGGTGCATTCTCTGTTGATGGCGTGTTAACTGATTTCCCTATTACACCATCAGAAGCCATTGGTCAGTCCTCATATCCTTTACACATTGTGCTGTAGATGTACATTCAAGAATTCATGCAATCAAGCTGACCAATTGGTCAGCAACAAATTCCATTTTTTATAACCTTTCCTTTTTGAACGTTTGGCATGCATATATGAAGAAGTAAGAAGATGTCGCTCAACCATTCATTCTCTGGTCTTATTATTATTTTTGCTCCTGCAGGTTGCTTTAGTAATCTGAACAACAGCAAGATAGATCATGGTATGCCTGCTTCCGTTGTTATCCATTTGTAACCACCATGTAGTATTTTTATTGAACTATGATCTTCACATTTACACTGCAGCGAAACCTCTTGTTATCTCCCACAACGGGGCTAGTGGTGACTACCCAGATTGCACTGACCTAGCTTATCAAAAGGCAGTTGCTGATGGTGCAGATGTCATTGACTGTCCTGTTCAAGTGACCAAAGATGGCATACCGATATGCATGAGCTCCATTGACCTAGGGGATGTTACTACCATTGCAACTTCACAATTTGCTTCTCAAACTACTATTATAAAAGATATTAAGGATACGGCTGGAGTCTACTCATTCAACCTCACTTGGGATGATATTGTGAAGAACCTGAAACGTAAGTCAATATAAACTCTTATTTGGTAAATCTGGAGTGCAAAACAGATATTATCTCGGTACATTAATATAAGTTGTTTTTGAATTTCCACTGTCTCTTTGATGCAGGAGTTTGTCCACTAAATTTTATCATAGTATACTAGCCAAAAACATGATATTATTTTGCAAGAAAAATCCAAAACATTACTTTCATGTAAACAGTCTAGTTTCGAAACGATAATTAGATGAATTTCATGGCTACCTATTTTTATAGACAGATGGGTTATTGGGGTAACAGTTTACTAGAAATGAATCATGTTAACTTAGATAGAGGTAACTCAACTCCTATTGAATTCCTGTAGTTAATATTCCTTCCCATACTTCTGTGCTCTACACATATCGCTTTAGTTATGCATCGTTCAGTTCTTTCATTATTGTACAATTAATTAACTGATGAAAAATCAAGTTTCATCAATAACATGGTTCACCAGTGAAGTTTCTTATGTTCATCATTCATATGTTTCTCAACTGATATTTCTTATATACAGCAATGATCTCAAACCCAATGTTAAAGTACAACATGTACAGAAATCCCAGAAACAGGAATGCAGGAAATTTCATGAGATTGTCAGACTTTTTGGCCTTTGCAAAAGGAAATGATTTGTCTGGAATCATGATCAATGTAGAGGTAAGGATTTGATGATGTAAGTTGTGACCAATTATCTAATGCAGGCTCCCATATTTGAATAATATTGTGCTAACACATCGCGTTGGCTTTTGGTTGTCACTTGGATGGACTGGATTTAGGTGGGCCTGAAGATGGTATTTATGCAAATAACCTCCTGAATGGATAAGTGTGCCGAGAATAGTTCTAGTACACCATGGAAGTTTAATAAATCTTGAATCAACAATATTTACAAACTGATATTACAGAATAAAACAACTGCTATGTTAAGAGTGCTCAAGGCATTCAAGAACCTGAACATTCTGGTACTTATTTGTCCTCATGGCTTAGTAAAACTTGTGATGGCAGTGGCTCTTCCTTCTTTTACTTTTGTAGAATCATTAATAGTGTCGTAAGCTTTTTATTCTGAGGCACACAATCGCTGTTAAACTGTTTGATAGTACTTCAAAAGGTGGGATGTCCTATTCCATGTCTCTTTTTAGAGTAGATTAGCAAAAATACCAGGAGCAACTTTATGTTTAAGTACATTTTCCAGATTTGTATCTAGTCTTCATAGCCCTTCCTTCAATTCTTTATTTACTTCTCTTTTCTGTAGCGTGCTGCTTTCATGGCAGAGAAACTTGGCTTTGGCGTAGTAGATGCAGTAATCAAAGCCCTTGACGACTCTGGTTACAGCAAACAAACTGCCCAGAAAGTCATGATTCAGTCAACCAACAGCTCAGTTCTAGTGAAGTTCAAGCAGCAAACCAAGTACAATCTTGTCTACATGATCGAAGAAAATGTCAAAGATGCCGCACCCTCCTCTGTTGCAGATATTAAGAAGTTTGCTGATGCTGTTTCTGTCACCACCATGTCCATTTACCCAGCAACTGACCTATTCTTGACAAACCAGACCAATGGTCTTGTCCAGACCATGCAGTCCGCTGGTCTTCCAGTTTACGTTTATGTGCTCATGAACGAATTTCCTTCTCAACCTTATGACTTCTTCTCAGATGCCACACAACAGATCAACGCATATGTGAAGAGACAATCTGGTGTAGATGGGCTCATCACTGATTTCCCTGGAACAGCTCACAGATACAAATGTACGTCGTTCTTAAACATTTTATTGTGACACCCAATCCTTTAAGCATTTCAAATATCTGCTGTTCTTGATGTTCCTTTTTGCTCACCTTGCATCTTGAATTAACTTCTGCAGTGAACTCCTGCATGAACATGGGAAATAGCCTGCCGGGCTTCATGATACCTGCTAAGCCTGGTGGCCTCATTGAGAGCATGCTCGGAGCTGCGCAGCCACCTACACTAGCCCCAATGCCACCTTTGACAGAATCCGACATTGTGGAGCCGCCCCTACCTCCTGTCAACAATTCCACAGCTTCAGCACCTTCTTCACACGCTGCCATCAGAATGCGAACCGATGTTTCAATCCTTGTCACGTTAATGCTATGCGCTGCTGCTCTGATGATCTGAGGGTTGCCTTCCACATGGGATATCATGATCTGCTTCTCTAGAGCTCTAAGGATCTGTGTCGAGCTACCAATAGATATTCTTTCACCACCCTTATGTAGTGATTCTTTTTGTTTTGATGTATTCTGGAGGATGTATTATGGTCAGCTTGATACGTTGACAGTGGCACTTCTGTCAGTTCCGTGGGTTGCCCTAACACATTTTGGTATATATGTCTGGTGCAGTACACTGTTTCAGTCCTTCAGATGGCCTTTTCTTGCCTTTGTATTTCAGATTGTCATTTGTTTCAGGCTCACTTTCTCACTGATTTCTGCTTCTCAGAATATGAATTCCGAGTCATTGTCATTCTGTTTATGCGATCTGAGTAGATCTGATTTAACTCTGAATCTGCTCTGAATAAAACAGAAAAATTCATATGCCACCGATCGGTTCAGATATCTTTTCTGTGATCACCCAGTCGATGGGAGAACTGGGAACGCGTCTCGAGGAGCCGTCCGATCAACATCCGACAGCCGAGCGCCGCTATCCGCCTACGCGACGCCGTCGCACGCGGCCATCGTCAATCGTCTGCTCGTCGTGCCATGATGGCGTCTGCCAATCCGTTCTCCTCTCTTCACTCTCCGTCAAGATTTCTCGTCTTCTTCTTGCAATGGTTGGTCGCAGGCGTTCGTATTCGATTTCCATCCACGGGAGCCGGATGACGTTCTCGCTGCCTTCGCAGCGCTGTCGCATAGCAAGATTCCCGGTAGGATTGGCTCTAAAGCTTGTCAGAGTTCGCCGGAGTATCAAGGTTGCCAACGAGATCGCAGCTGCTGCATACACACTGAAACGAAGAACAGAACTCACACGAGGTCACTGTATCAAAACAGCGTGGATTTTTTGGTGCTGAACAAATGCAGCAGTTTTTCAGACTTTGTTTCACTGATTCAATCAGCTTATTACAGACTAATTGTGACTTTAAAGACCAGACACGCACACACAACGCTCTATACAGCAACTGCTATCCCAAATGCACGAGACCTACCGTGTGACACGCTCTCATGCAGAATCAGCGCACGACCAGCTAATTAACAACCTAATTAATTAGATAATTAAACACTAGATGCTGTGAGCAAGGTTTATTTGACAAGTCTCCTCCTAATCCTTGCTCCATTGATCTAACGAACCTGATGAAGGCCAATCTATGTGCACAGCTCATGGAACTTGACTTTACATAGGGACTTTGTCAAAACATCACCCAACTGCTCTTCAGTCGTGATGAACCTCCCTTCGATCTACTCATTCTATGCATAATTTCAGTTCAAGTGAAATCTTTGTCAATGTGTTTACTTTGGTCATGATGCACATGATTCTTAATCAATGAGAAAGTAGACTTATTATCCACCCACGACCCAGTTTGCTTGGCTCCGTCTGCAGGATGTCAGCCAACAACTGTGCTAGCCAAACAGCTTGACAAGCAGCAGTGGCAGCCGCAATGTACTCAGCTTCATGGCTTGATGCTCACTGGTGCTGATCTTGTCACCCTCAGACCAGTCCCGTTGTGCCGAGATGTGATCTTTGACGAGTCGGCGCTAACACGCTCTGTGATGGAATCGTAAGGACGGTAAGCTTTGGAACCACATTCATAGCCAACAAAGATTATCTTCGTGCAACAGTCATCTAACTTGTTGGTGTCTTTTTTGGTCACACGCGTGGCCTATGAGATCTGTTTAACTCCAGTGCAGATCCTATAATCTTAGAAAAAAGGTTCTGAGCATGTCAATCAGTTTGATCCTATAACTGATAAGGAATCAAAGAAAATAACATTAGTAGCAACACTGATAACTGTGGTGAGAATAAAATAAACATGAATAAATATGCCGATCGGTCATAGGCCCGATGACCATGCCCATGCTATTTGGTTGACCACACTATCGGTCGATAGGGTAAAGTCCTTGCACGTAAAGGCCGACGAGCGTCTCCCAGACGCGAGTAGAGTATAACGTAGAATTAAAGATAACCTATCGGCCTGTACTCCAATAGTAACTAAACTCAGCATATCCATGCTATCAAATTACCGTAACCACAAGATCAAACCTAACTAAGACAGTAGCTAATCACGATAAATCAATGACGCTTCAATGTATCGGATATACTTTATTTAGATGAATAGTACATAGTATGAATTAGATAAAATAGAATGAGATGTCAGACTCAACCGATGAAGTCTCAAACTATAACGCCTAATTCACATCAATCTAAGAGATCAAAATAATACAGCCCTAGACCTAGCAAAATATATCAAGATAAACCCCGACGATCACACTAACCATATCGATACCTTAAGAGATCGATACGATGCGGCCTCGAAGAATAAAAGCTGTTGGGGGGAAATAATCCCGTCAGTAGTAGTGGAAAGACCGTAGGTTCTGATACAACCATGAAGCTTATAGTTACGAAGTCCTAGCTGTGGGATGCCAAGCCGCAGGGTGGTCGACCCCAAAGTACCAGGGGCATCCTGTGGTTGATGACGGGCTTCGCAGGGGCTCGGGGTCCCCACAAGTTTGCCGAAGGAAGTGGCGCGGGGAGTCCTGCCGAAGACTGGACGAAGACCCCGCTAGAGGCCCAAGGCCTCCGAGGGCGGTTCCAAAGAGGGCCACGACGGAGGCCTGGCGCGGAGCCCTCTAAACCTCAGTGGCCCCTAGATGGTAACCACTAAAGTGAAGACATGATGGCTACAATGTCAAGTTGCTCTTGTAGAATAGGACGCGGGGGGCTGTAGTAGTCAGATCATGACTAAGCGCACGACATGACTGCACGCGTGCCATCACACCTACCATATGTAGCTTTACTCTAGTGGGTGTGCGAAGCTAGTACCATCGTACCCCTACTAAATTGGGAATACATGGTCTGTAATGACGTATGTAAGTTGGGGGTAGAAGGGTATTTGTCTCGCAAGGGTCCCTCCTATAAATACCTTCCCCCTATATTGTACAAAAATCATCTTCTCCTCGGAGTAAGGAATACAGCAAGGTTATTATCCTTCTCGGAGACTCTGCCCAAAGAAAACCTGTCCACTTAGCCTAAACCATTCAAACCTGTTGACGTAATCCTTTACACCAACAGTTGGCGCCGACCGTGGGGATCCTAGTTCCAAAAGATAGCGCCCTCTCCACTATACACCCTCCAGGAAAAACATGCCTCCCAAGAAGAGCGCGAGCACGGTTCCTCTTCGAAGGTCTGCTCGGACTTCATGGTAGAGCCCCTTTGAGCATATACCGCTGTGACGACCGAGGCCGCCCCGGCTCGGAACCCAGGTGTGGCGCTAAGAGCTGGAGATCCCTCCGACTCCGTAAACCCATATGCAGACTTTCAGGGCCCCCGCGGGGCAGGCGCTCGTGGGCCTCCATCCGTCTGGAGACCTCCCCGCTACGGTCCTCCAGACGGACTTCATCCACTTGCAAGACCCGAAGACCCACTCCAGAGAGAGCGGGAGCTTGGACGACGCATTGGCCGCCGAGAACGCCCAACTGAGAGCTAAGCTCATGTGGTGGTGACAAGCAGCCACAAACTAGCCCCTAGGCTGGCAAGGGCGCCTGAGGCTGAAGCCATCATGATGAGTAACACTGAGGACCAAAAAGCCCGGAGGGAGGAGCAGAATGCCTCCTTCGATGAAGAATCCCCGATCCACCCCGACCTATAGAGGGTGCGGTTCAATTCGAAGTTCCGTGCGGTGAAGCTCCCGAAGTACTCCGGAGAATCCAACCCGAGGGAATTTTCCCAGTCCTATGCCTTGGCGATAGAAGCCCGCAGAGGGGAACGGGACACGATGGCGAAGTGCTTCCCCATCACCCTCGAAGGAATCACCCTCCGGTGGTTCTGGTCGCTGCAGCTGGGGTCCATCAGGTCTTGGGAACAACTGAAAAAGAAGTTCATCAACAATTTTCAAGGGACCTTCGTGGCCCCCATGTCCATAGGGAGCCTTTTCCAGGTGAAGCAACAACCTGGTGAGACGCTACATTAGTATTCTCAACGCTTCGCCCATACTAAGTGTTGACACGAAAGCGCGTTGTTGGCGTAAAAGATTACGCTAACAGGTTTCTGTAGAAGAGAAACTAACAAACGAAGTGTTTGCGAAGAGAACTGTTCTAAGCCTCCGAAAGGATAATAACTTAGAATAGTTCGGATGTGTGTATTGAATAACTTGTATTCGGTCCATATTACAGGGTGAAATGGGGAGTATTTATAGGCCCAAACATTAAGGAAAAGACCTATTCACCCCTCTATTACAACCGACATAGTGGAAACTATTCGGTTCCCTTAATAGGGCTAAAATGGTAAAAGACTAATCTAATGAGAAAGAAGATAAGTCTTCCATCTTAGCTGGCAGAAAAGATCTTGAAGGGCCTTAGTTCGAAGATGTACTTCGAACCAATGCCTACTTCGTACTTCGAACTGGGTTCCGAGTATCTTCGAAGATGACCATCTGGGAACCTTCGAAGCCGCTGTCTGCCTTCATGTTGCTTCGGCAATAACCCCGAAGATGAGATATTTTCCCCCAACACGCGTCCTCACACTTGGGTCAGTTCGACGATCCAAAAGCACGCGAATACTTAGGGATAAACCTACGCGATCCAAAACCGACGACCCTTAAGCAGTGGTAAGGGAAAACGGAGTCGCCAGGTAATCAAACAAATATTAAGAAATAAAGTTCAATTAGTCGATGTGTGAGAAAATAACTAAAAATAATAAAACCTAATCAAACCGGCTAGAACAGGGCCGATTCTGATCTGCAATAAAATGATTGAGAAACCAAGGGTGGTTTCGGTGTTTGTGATGAGTGATTGACTGGTTTTTACCCTCTGTTCGAAGGGTACCTCCGGAGGGGCTTCGGAGGTGGTACCTCCGAAGGGTGTTCGGAGGTGTGTCACCGGAGTGTGTTCGGTGTTTGCTTGCTGCAGCTGTGCAGCGGAGTGTACCTGTCGGAGGGGTCCGACAGTACACGATGACTGGGTTCGTACCGATGGCTTCGGTACTTTGGGCGGTACACCGGAGTGTGTGCCGGAGGTTGCTAACCCGGAGAGGTCTCCGGAGTACTGGATACACTTGTTTGCTTGTCTGTGGTGCGCAGGGATTTCGGAGGCGACGGACAGGGTTCGAGCCAGGTGAACTTGGGTCAAGCGGGTGGCCTGATGCCAGGGGAGCAGGGAGCTCCGTCACGGTGGCTGCGAAGGTGGTCCGGGTCGATCCTCGGGTCGAGGCGTGCCAGGTGAAGGCAGAGAGTGCGGAGCGTGGCTCCGGCTGAAGATACTCCGAGACAAAGTCCTCGGAGGTGAGGCACTTCGAAGGTACTCCGGATGGAGTGACTTCGGAGTTGGATGGACCAAGTCCTCTGCGGAGGCAAGGTGTTCGAAGTGTGCTCCGGAGGGAGACACTCGAAGGTGGCCCAACGAAGGTCTCAGAAGTCGAGGTGCATCGAAGGCATGGTCCGGGTGAGGCTCGTCGAGGAGTGTGCTCGGAGTGAGACACTGCGACGAAGTGCTCATGGAATGCTTCATGCGGAGGCCTTGGACGAAGGAGGGACTTCGAAGGGTGGAACTCCGAAGGTGGGCTTCGGAGTGAGGATGACTTGTGGTGCTTCGGCCATGCATGGCTTCGGTACACGGACGGACGGTGTTCGAGCTCGGAGTAGCTGCGAAGCCGTGGTGATCCACTCCGGAGGTGGTGGTGCGAAGGCCCAAGGGCTTTGACGGCTTCGGCTCAAAACCGTCACTGTATCGAAGGTCTTCTTCGGCGGAGCGAAGGCCAACAGGCTGCAGGCTTCTCGCCGAAGCTTCCGCACCCCTCGCGTGCGAAGGGAGGTTCCAGAAGTCAACTCTGTAAAGGCTGACACTGTCTGTTCTGAAAAAGGCTGACACTGTCCCCTCTACAGCTGACAGAGAAGCCTCCAAAATAAAGGTGGACTACCTTTTGTACCCCTTAGTTCTGTAGAGACAAAATGGATGTAAACCCTAGGGGTAAAGTAGTCACTTCCTTAGGATGAAGCCGTGGGCTATAAATATGGGGGCTCGGTAGGTAACATTTAACACTTTGAGCATTTACTGTTGAGCTCCTGTAGCCATACACTTCTATTGAATACATCCTGAGAGTTCATTTTTCTGTGTTCCTTGTTCAAGCGGCGAAGCCCTGTTTCTGTGTGCTTTTGCTTGAGCTCGTGTTGCATACTTCGCTAGTTTTAGTTCACCGAAGCCTGTCTTGGCGAAGGGTGTTTTTATCGCGAAGTGTGTTTTACAGTGTGCTGTCGCTCTGTGTAACACGAGGCCAGACCTCGCTGCTTACTAGCGAAGCCCTGTTCTGTTCCCGTAGTGCTTCTTGTGTCGAAGCCCTTAGCGTGTTCCGTTTTGTGTGCGTGTAGACCTTCGTGTACGAAGCCCAGCACCTGTTGCTGTCGCCAAGTGCTTGGTCGAAGTCCTCAGAGGGGCTGTCCACTCTTGCGAAGGGTGAAGTGCGAAGCCTGCTCGAAGCACCTCGTGTGCGGAGCCTGCACTGACTTAGCAGAGTAGATTTTCGAGGGGTGTAAGTGGAGCGAAGTCTTCTTGGCTCCGAACTTTTGCTCCTCCGAAGCCTGTGTTCGAAGGTGTCGAAGTACCTCCGAACCAGACCTTCGAAGGTAGTGTTCGAAGCCTGTTCCGCAGAAGACAGAACAGAACCGAAGGCTAAGTTTTAGCCCGAAATTTTAAAAAGCTCCCATTCACCCCCCCCTCTGGTCGCCGTTTCCGGTCCAACAATTGGTATCAGAGCGGGTTAAGATCACCAGTTGACCTTAACCGGTTTTGTGATCTGTTGGCGACATGGATAGAGGCAGTAAAATTCCTCTGTTCGATGGGACAGATTTTGCATACTGGAAGGTGCGCATGGAGGCTTACTTGTTAAGCCAAGGAAATGCAATTTGGGAGATTGTGGACTCACAATACTCCATCCCTGATACCCGCACCACTCAAACCGAAAAAGATCAGTACATTGCCAACTCGAAGGCAAGGAACATATTGTTCATTGGTTTGAGTAGGAGTGAGTTTGATAGGGTGCAGCACCTTAGGACTGCTAGGGAAATTTGGACAACGCTCACTATTTATCATGAGGGCTCTACTCAGATTAAGGCCAGGCGCCAAAGCACCTACAACCAACAGTATCAGCTGTTTGTGCAGGCACCTGGTGAATCTATAGATGCCATGTTTTCGCGCTTTGATGCTATAGTGAGTAACTTGCGATCCAACGGGACGCTTGCTTACAGTGATCATGATAGGGCTATCAAGCTTCTCTATGCTCTTGACCGTAGCATATGGGAAGTGAAGATATCCAGCATTGAGGAGTCCACAGGCTATGACACTCTAACCTGTGATGAACTCTTTAGCAAGCTGAAGTCCACAGAGATTGCCAAGGCATCTCTTGCAGTGCACAGAAGCTCTTTGCCACAGCCATTGGCATTGGTTTCTAGCACTAGCCGTGGCACCACTGCAGAACCAAGCACCTCAGGCACTTGTGTTCTTGCAGATGGTTTTGCTTTGTCCTCCCTGGTCTCCGTCACAAAGGAGCAGGTGGATACTCTAGCAGATGACGAGCTTGCTCTCATTGCCCGGAGGTTCACCCGCTTTCATCATGAGAGACGGGATCAGCGGAGAAGTGGTTTTAGTGGCTGCTATGAATGTGGCGACACCTCTCACATCAAGGCCAATTGCCCCAAGGTCAAAAAGAGAGATGAGAGTGACCGCCCCAAATTCCACAAAAAGGAGAGGAAGCCCTTTGTGAAGGGCAAGCGCGGCAAGATGGCTAAGAAAGTAGCCAAGGCCGCTTCCAGAGCTTTTGTTGCTGCTCTCAGCGACATCGACACATCCTCAACTGAGGAGTCGAGCTCTGAGGAGGAGGAGTCCCCAAGAAAGGAGGACAAGAAGGATAAGAAGGGTCGTGACTTCACCGGCCTTTGCTTCATGGCCGACAGCGATCACAGCGGCGATGAGCTTGACTCATCAGAGGTAAACCTATCATCTGACCAGCTTCTAATTAAATTAGATGAGCTGAATGAAGTAGTACTTGGTCAGGATAGATTACTTGTGCAAGCCGCTAGAGAAAGAAAAGACCTTAGACTTAGGCTAGAAAATGTTTCTACTGAATATGCCATGCTTAAGTCTAAGTTTGATGATGCTGAATGTGAGTCTTGTTCTGTTGTCATGGGTGAGCTTGCTCAGTTGCGTTCTGTACATGCTCAAACTCTTTCTGAGCTTGAGACTGCCCAGAAGCAGCTTTTGGAGGTGGATTCTAGACCTCATGATATTATTGAATGCATGAACTGTTCTTTATTGCGCGAGAGCATTAATTTACGTGATAAACATGTTCATGATTTAGAGGCTAGATTGGAGAGGGCCGGTAGTTCTAAGGATGTGCAACCTGTTTGTGACACTTGCATCACCCTTAAGGACCAGCTAGGCACTGCTAGAGAGCGAGCTGAGAACCTAATGTCTGAAAATGAATACCTTCTTTCTGTGGTGAACAAATGCACTGAGGGGAAGGGTAGGATGGATTTGCTCTTGGCCAAGACCAAGTTGTGTGCTGACAGAGCCGGGGTAGCTCTAGGTTTGGGTTTTGAGAGGATAGCTTCAGACAGTAAGGCCAAAACTGTTTTCACCTCTCCCACCACCCTAGAGAAAGAGAGAGCTCTGTTGGACACCCCATCAGCCAAAAAGCCTACCCATCCACCAAAGAAAACCACACCTCCTGTCAAGAAAAATCCTCCCAAGAAAACCACACAAAAGAAACCCAAGGAGCCCGTGAGAGTTGCTCCTGTGACCCATGAGAGTGCCCCCAGGAGAGTGTTTCACTGTTCTTATTGTCAGCGGGCGGGTCATTTGATTGGTTTCTGTTTCCGTCGCATCAAGGATGAGCGACGTGCACAGGCGATGAGCTATCAGGACATGCATTACCCATCTTTAGGTAGGCATGAGTCTGAGTATCACTCTCGTCCTGTTTTCGAGGCTCCTCGTGCTTCTCGGAGAGGTTTTGCTCCTCGAGGTGTTCACCATGTTCCATATGGTGGTAGACCTCGGGCGAGTAGCTTTGTACCTCGTCAGAGTAGGAGACCTCGACATGCTTTGAGTTCTTTGCATGTAGGTAGACCTCGCACTTTCCACCATTCTGATTTTTATGTGCGTAGACCGTCTACTTTTACTGTGCCTACTACTCGTGTCACTCAGTGTTGGATGCCTCGCCATTATTTTACTCACCCCAGCACTGAGCGATCGAGGCGTTCTTATCATGTGTAGGCTACAGGTCGAGGCTTGGAGGGCACGTGGATCATGGACTCCGGTTGTTCGCGCCACATGACCGGAGATGCAAATTGGTTCTCCAGCCTCACCACAACCAAGCAAAGGGAACATATCACCTTCGGAAACAATCGAAGGAGTAGAGTGAAAGGTAAAGGTGTGGTAAGAATTAATTCAAACTTCACTCTCAAAGATGTTGCTTTGGTTGAAAACCTGGGATACAATTTGCTGTCTGTATCTCAGTTGCTTGATGAGGGCTTCGAAGTGCGATTTCATCGCGATACTTCGCAAGTGCTCAATTCTGATGGCGTTGTTGTGTGTAAGATCTTTAGGGTTGGGAGAGTTTTTGGAGCTGATTTTTCAGGGTCGTCTGGTTCTTCTCATTGTCTTGTTGCACATTCGACTTCTGAGCTTTGGAAGTGGCATAGGAGACTGGGGCATATGAGCTTTGAGTTGCTCGCTCGTCTGAGCGCCCTAGGTTTGATCCGAGGATTGCCCAAGCTCAAGTTTGAGAAGAATTTAGTTTGCGCTCCTTGTCGACATGGTAAAATGATTGCCGCTTCGCATTCGCCAGTCACCACTGTGATGACTGAACAGCCCGGAGAACTTCTCCATATGGACACTGTAGGTCCCTCTCGGGTTAGTTCTTTAGGCGGCAAGTGGTATGTACTTGTTATTGTCGACGATTTCTCTCGCTACTCTTGGGTCTTCTTTCTTGCCAGCAAAGATGAAGTGTTTTCACACTTTCGGAGCTTGGCTTTGAGACTTTTCACTGAACTCCCTGGTGCATTAAAATTCATTCGAAGCGATAATGGCACCGAGTTCAAAAATAGTCTCTTTGTTGACTTTTGCATGGAGCATGGCATAGAACATCAATTCTCAGCTCCGCGGGTTCCTCAACAGAACGGTGTTGTTGAGAGGAAAAACCGCACTTTGGTTGAGATGGCTAGGACGATGCTTGATGAGCATAGGACTCCTAGAAAATTCTGGGCTGAGGCCATGAACACTGCATGTTACATCTCAAACCGAATCTTCTTGCGCTCAATTTTAAACTTGACATCTTATGAGCTGCGTTTTGGGAGACAGCCCAAGGTTACTCATCTTCGAGTTTTTGGCTGTCGGTGCTTTATCCTAAAGCGTGGAAATTTGGATAAATTTGAGTCGCGATCTTCTGACGGGATCTTTTTGGGCTATACTACTCATGGTCATTCCTATCGTGTTTATAACTTGGAAACTAACACTGTCATCGAGTCATGTGATGTGACTTTTGATGAATCAACCCCCTCTGTTAGTTCTGCTTTTGAACAGGCAAATGAACACGACATGGAACAGACCTTATTCGAAGATGAAGATCCCGGAGAATTCGAGGATGATCCCCTACTACCCTCGACATCAACCCCCGAAGCTGACCCCGCTTCAACTACTTCGGCACGAGGTCCCGAAGCGACTACCTCAACATCGGTCATCTTGGACCACTCCAACGCACAAGTTGAGGGGGAGACTGCATCCCGCCGCGAGGCTCCACATCATGTTCAAAGGATGCACCCTCCCGAGCAGATCATTGGTGAGCTTGATCAAAGGGTAACACGTTCTCACGCTCATTTCACTAATGCTGCTTTTGTTGCTTCTTTCGAGCCCTTAGATGTTAGTCATGCACTTTCTGATTCTAGTTGGATCAATGCCATGCATGAAGAGCTTGAGAATTTTGAAAGAAATCAAGTCTGGACTTTAGTTGATCCTCCACCAAATGTTCATTTCATTGGAACAAAATGGATTTTTAAAAATAAACAAGGGGAGGATGGAACAATTGTTAGAAATAAGGCTAGACTAGTAGCTCAGGGTTTTTCTCAACTAGAAGGGATTGATTTTACTGAAACTTTTGCACCTGTTGCTCGCCTTGAGGCCATTAGGATTTTGCTTGCCTTTGCGACATCCCGGGGATTCAAACTCTATCAAATGGATGTCAAAAGTGCTTTTCTTAATGGCTTCATAGGCGAAGATGTTTATGTAAAACAACCCCCTGGTTTTGAAAACCCCAAGTACCCACATAAAGTCCTTAAACTTCATAAGGCTCTTTATGGACTCAAGCAGGCCCCTCGGGCATGGTATGATAGACTTAAGTCTTTTCTGCTTGAGCGAGGGTATTTGATGGGCTCTGTTGATAAAACTTTGTTTACTCTCAAGCATGGCAAAGATTTCCTCCTAGTTCAGATTTATGTGGATGATATCATCTTTGGTGGCTCTTCTCATGCTTTAGTTGCCGAGTTTGCAGATACCATGAGCAGGGAGTTTGAAATGTCAATGATGGGTGAACTCACCTTTTTCCTTGGTTTGCAAATCAAGCAAAGCAAACAAGGTACTTTTGTCCACCAGACAAAGTACACCAAGGACCTGCTCAAGAAATTTGACATGTCCGATGCGAAGCCCCTCGCCACTCCAATGGCTACATCTGTAGCATTGGACCCTGACGAAGATGGAGAAGCCGTAGATCAGAAGGAGTTCCGAAGCATGATCGGCTCCCTCCTCTACTTGACTGCCACGAGGCCGGACATACACTTCGCAGTGTGTCTGTGCGCTCGTTTTCAGGCTTCGCCACGAGCTTCGCACCGCCAAGCGGTTAAGCGCATCTTAAGGTATCTCAAGCACACCCTTGAATTTGGCATATGGTATTCATCGTCTTCATCTTTATGTCTTAGAGGTTATTCAGATGCGGATTTTGCTGGGTGTAGAATTGATAGGAAGAGTACCTCTGGTACTTGTCATTTTCTGGGTACGTCTCTGGTTTGCTGGTCTTCCCGCAAACAGTCTAGTGTTGCACAATCGACGGCTGAGGCCGAATATGTTGCTGCAGCTAGCTGTTGCTCTCAGATTTTGTGGATGGTTTCCACTTTGCGGGATTTCGGGTTAGATTATAAGAGTGTTCCACTTTTCTGTGATAACACTAGTGCTATTTGTATTGCAAACAACCCGGTTCAGCACTCCAGAACCAAACATATTGATGTACGGTATCATTTTCTCAGAGATCACAATGAGAAGGGTGATATTGAACTTCAATATGTTGATACCCAACACCAGCTTGCCGACATTTTTACAAAACCCCTCGATGCATCTCGATTTGCTTACTTGCGTGGGGAACTTGGCATTTGTCATCCTTACGGCATTTTGTGAGGGGGAGCTGATTTTAATTGTCTTGCATATGCTCTTTATGGGTGAAATTGCATTTACATATTTTGCTATTATATGCCTGCTTTTAATTCAAAGAAGTCATGACAGCTCAGCTCTATGAAATATGTCTGGAACATTGATTGTGCATGATGTTTTATTTTCTAAAATCAAAATTTGCTCATCGCACAATCTTGTATCTAGCTTGATTAGGCAGGACTGCTTTTAGCTATCTTTTATCTACTTGACAGCAAGACACTGTTCTTTGGATGCTAAAATTTGCAACTTGAAAAATGTGTTCATTATTCATGGATATTCATCAAAATATTTCATTCATCTGAATCAAAATCAAAAAAAAAAAAAATCCATGATTTGCCTGGTTTAAATGAAAAGATCCAGGAGGGTTTGTTTGTCGCACTACTCTATTCTAGACTGCTTACCATTGCACTTTGGTCTGAACTGGGATAGTGTAGTGTATGCCAAAATCACCGCCTTAAGCTTCAGATGGCTTTCATGCCTAGGCTTGGCCTGATTGGAAAGTATAAGGTGGACAAACAAATAACCCCTGGCATTAAGAAAAAGAACAACAAAATTAATTGATCATCAAGTTTGCTTTCACAGCTCCTTTTGAACAAGACTTGTCTGTCTAGGGTAGAATTTGTTAGCTTTGCGCAGTCCTTGCCTTTCATGTCTAACTACTGTGATTAAGTGGTGATGCTTTTACTTCAAAATGACAAAATCACATGCCATCATCTTGTTACACAGATTGTTAAATTGAGCTGAGCACATGATCATTTGTGTTAATTTTGGCATATTTTTGCTTTATATGTCTTTGCAATTCTATTCATTTCGCAGCTTTGCATCTTTTGAATGCTCCTTGATGCTTGCATTGCCAAAGGGGGAGAGATTTTGCTATGTTCTCTGCTGCAAGAAGGCATTATTTCTAAAGGGGGAGAGATTTTTGACATAAAGGGGGAGAAAAATTTGCTCAACTCAGGGGGAGTTTTTATCCAAAGGGAGTTTTGCCGAAGGGGCTTTTACTCTTTTACAAAGGGGGAGAAAATTTCTTTTATCAAGTGACATGCTTTGGCTCTTTTTGAGTTTTTATGGTCACTTGTGTGCTGAAACTTTTACATTTTCTTGAAATTTGGATTTGGTTGTCAATGCACTCATCAAGGGGGAGATTGAGAAACCAAGGGTGGTTTCGGTGTTTGTGATGAGTGATTGACTGGTTTTTACCCTCTGTTCGAAGGGTACCTCCGGAGGGGCTTCGGAGGTGGTACCTCCGAAGGGTGTTCGGAGGTGTGTCACCGGAGTGTGTTCGGTGTTTGCTTGCTGCAGCTGTGCAGCGGAGTGTACCTGTCGGAGGGGTCCGACAGTACACGATGACTGGGTTCGTACCGATGGCTTCGGTACTTTGGGCGGTACACCGGAGTGTGTGCCGGAGGTTGCTAACCCGGAGAGGTCTCCGGAGTACTGGATACACTTGTTTGCTTGTCTGTGGTGCGCAGGGATTTCGGAGGCGACGGACAGGGTTCGAGCCAGGTGAACTTGGGTCAAGCGGGTGGCCTGATGCCAGGGGAGCAGGGAGCTCCGTCACGGTGGCTGCGAAGGTGGTCCGGGTCGATCCTCGGGTCGAGGCGTGCCAGGTGAAGGCAGAGAGTGCGGAGCGTGGCTCCGGCTGAAGATACTCCGAGACAAAGTCCTCGGAGGTGAGGCACTTCGAAGGTACTCCGGATGGAGTGACTTCGGAGTTGGATGGACCAAGTCCTCTGCGGAGGCAAGGTGTTCGAAGTGTGCTCCGGAGGGAGACACTCGAAGGTGGCCCAACGAAGGTCTCAGAAGTCGAGGTGCATCGAAGGCATGGTCCGGGTGAGGCTCGTCGAGGAGTGTGCTCGGAGTGAGACACTGCGACGAAGTGCTCATGGAATGCTTCATGCGGAGGCCTTGGACGAAGGAGGGACTTCGAAGGGTGGAACTCCGAAGGTGGGCTTCGGAGTGAGGATGACTTGTGGTGCTTCGGCCATGCATGGCTTCGGTACACGGACGGACGGTGTTCGAGCTCGGAGTAGCTGCGAAGCCGTGGTGATCCACTCCGGAGGTGGTGGTGCGAAGGCCCAAGGGCTTTGACGGCTTCGGCTCAAAACCGTCACTGTATCGAAGGTCTTCTTCGGCGGAGCGAAGGCCAACAGGCTGCAGGCTTCTCGCCGAAGCTTCCGCACCCCTCGCGTGCGAAGGGAGGTTCCAGAAGTCAACTCTGTAAAGGCTGACACTGTCTGTTCTGAAAAAGGCTGACACTGTCCCCTCTGCAGCTGACAGAGAAGCCTCCAAAATAAAGGTGGACTACCTTTTGTACCCCTTAGTTCTGTAGAGACAAAATGGATGTAAACCCTAGGGGTAAAGTAGTCACTTCCTTAGGATGAAGCCGTGGGCTATAAATATGGGGGCTCGGTAGGTAACATTTAACACTTTGAGCATTTACTGTTGAGCTCCTGTAGCCATACACTTCTATTGAATACATCCTGAGAGTTCATTTTTCTGTGTTCCTTGTTCAAGCGGCGAAGCCCTGTTTCTGTGTGCTTTTGCTTGAGCTCGTGTTGCATACTTCGCTAGTTTTAGTTCACCGAAGCCTGTCTTGGCGAAGGGTGTTTTTATCGCGAAGTGTGTTTTACAGTGTGCTGTCGCTCTGTGTAACACGAGGCCAGACCTCGCTGCTTACTAGCGAAGCCCTGTTCTGTTCCCGTAGTGCTTCTTGTGTCGAAGCCCTTAGCGTGTTCCGTTTTGTGTGCGTGTAGACCTTCGTGTACGAAGCCCAGCACCTGTTGCTGTCGCCAAGTGCTTGGTCGAAGTCCTCAGAGGGGCTGTCCACTCTTGCGAAGGGTGAAGTGCGAAGCCTGCTCGAAGCACCTCGTGTGCGGAGCCTGCACTGACTTAGCAGAGTAGATTTTCGAGGGGTGTAAGTGGAGCGAAGTCTTCTTGGCTCCGAACTTTTGCTCCTCCGAAGCCTGTGTTCGAAGGTGTCGAAGTACCTCCGAACCAGACCTTCGAAGGTAGTGTTCGAAGCCTGTTCCGCAGAAGACAGAACAGAACCGAAGGCTAAGTTTTAGCCCGAAATTTTAAAAAGCTCCCATTCACCCCCCCCTCTGGTCGCCGTTTCCGGTCCAACAATGATAGTCGGACCGGAGGTATACTCCCGGTCGGACCGGTGATGCGAAGTATCGCCGAAGGGGTAACCTTCGGTGTTCGGTGCGGGATAAATCCGAAGTACCCCGAAGGGGGGAGGCTTTGGACCGTTAGCCGGTCGAACTAGAGTAGAACTCCCAGTCGGACCGACGCCTGCAAAGGGGTCACCAAAGAGGGCTTTAACGTTCTGGTGTGAAGCGGGCTCCGAGCGGTCAGAACGATGGAGGGTACCTGATCAGACCAACAACGCGAAGCTTCGGTCAGACCGGGGGCTTTGGCGCCACGGAGTCCAGTGCGGAGCAGTTTACTATGGAGGGTTCTCGCCGAACAAGGCTTCGGCGTGATGGAGAAGGGTGCTCCAGCGCGGAGTGGAGGGATCCAATCAGACCGACGAAGGCCCCTCAGTCGGACCGGGTAGTGCTGGTGATGGCACGGCGAAGCGTGATGACAAAAGCCTGACGGTCCAGCATGGCAACATCCGGTCAGACTGGTGAAGCCCTGTCGGTCGGACCGACAGGCTCCGATCTGATCACCTAATGGCTCCGGCGACCTTGAAGACGAGTAGTAATCACCCCAAACTTCTTGGCGATGATTTTGAATGTAATTACCCTACAAAATAGTAAGAGATCAAGTGCAATTCGGCCTAAAGGCCAAACCCCCAAGAGTAGCAGAAGAAAACCGATAAAATGATAAAAATATGTTTCGTGGATTAAACGGGAGATTCATGGGCGAATCAACAAGGGTTACTGTGATTTCGACGTGGCTGACGAAGGGCTTACAACACAAACCCACGAAGATGGACGTTACTTAGCTAATACTAGGGCAAGGAAGTAGATTGAAAGGTAAAAGAACGATTCAAAGCGAGGGCTTTGTGTTGATATGAAAGCGGGGGCCTCATCAATTGGCCTTTCCCCTATATTTATAGAGGGTGGTCTTGGTGTTATCTAGCGTCCAAAAGAGTCCTCTACGACAAAAAGTGGTTAGGATATGATTAGAGATCAAAAACAGCCCGAAACTACAATTTTATCCCTAATCCCGGACAAGGGCCGGTCTGACCGGGCCTACATGGCTGGTTGGACCGGCCCACCATGGCCGGTTAGACCGGCCTGTGCCAGATGATCACATTTTCGGCCAAAAGTACCAGTTTTTGGTATTTTGTATACTTTGACTATTAGTGACATTTTTGGGTGTAAACACATGCCCCCTGCCTTTTAGCAAACTTAGTGAGCTAAAAGCACAATGGGCTAAGGACGATACGGTCTATATCGGCCTTATGTTTCTCAGGTGTTCTTTTGTGAGTTCCCAAAAGTACCTAAAACGAATTCACTTGCCAAATCGTCTATTTCATAACTCAAGGCGTGTGAATTTAATGAGGACAATTTGCACAAACTACTAATAAAACGAGGGGACTTAAGCGCCAGGTTTTCCACAAAATCGGCCTTTAGTAATTTTACTTGTCCTGCCCCCTGGGTCCCTCGTGAGGACGCGATCCTTACTCAAGGAGGGCAGAAGCTGGCTTACCAGCCAACTTCGGTCTCCACACTTGGTGTGCCCTAGCTACAATCGTGGACTCGTCGGGTGGGCTACCTTTGCATTCTTCGGCCTCTTTTTCTCTAAGATACTCGGCACGAAGACATTGCAATCGCCTTTTTTGGGACTTAGTCATCCCGGGAGGCGCTCATGAAGCTTGCGGCTTGGTTCCGGGCGTCACAAATTTGCTCCCATAACCTTCGGCCGAACAGGGTGTACCCGGAACGGCCTTAGCTACCTGTAGGCCGAACTCATGTTCCCGTTGAGGGTTCGACCTCCTTGGCGGGTGTGGTCGAGGGCATTTGTCCTCGGCCCTTCTCCTATGCCTCTTGAGAAGCATCCCAAAAGTTATCTTTGGCTTTTTATGGGATTTAGCCAAAGATGGCTTGTCGACATTTACTTTCAATACTCCTACCTCAGGGTTCTTCGGTATGAGCATGCGTGTGCGAGGTTTCCCAATGACGACTGCCTTTCCTTTAGATGACTAGGCCTCTTCAGGCCGAATCAGTACATTTTTCCCATCAAGATCAATGTTGTTTATGAGAAAGGGATCATGATCTAGCTTCATTCTAGGGCTAGAATCTATCTTTAATCATCCTTCATCTATGGCCGATTGGACTTGCCGATGAAAAACGTTGCATTCATTAGTAGAATGGGAAAGCGAATCATGCCACTTACAGTATGCGTGTTTCTTCAAGTCATCGGTAGATGGAATGACGTGACCTTTGGGCAACCTGAGGAGCTTGCTTTTCAACAGAAAATCAAATATCTTATCGCACTTGGTCACATCAAACGAGTACTTAACTTCATTAGGTCGACTCTTAGCGGGAGATGGCCGCAATTCGGAGCATGCGATTGTTTTAGATCCATTGGGCTAGGTCCATTCAGCCGTGTACATGTCATACGAATCTTGTTCTCCTGATGATTCTTCTTCAGAGTGCTCCACTATGTGCAGCTCGGCCTTAGGCTCAGTAAAAACTTTAACATACCTTTTTCCCCTAGCTCGGCCTTCCTGGTCCAGAGCCTGCTGTAACACCTGACTAACCTTAAGGAAGTTTCAGCCGTCTAGTTTTTCCTTAATTTCAGAATGCAAACAGTTGAAATCTAAGTCTGCCAGATCCCTCTTGGAGATGTTTAAACTAAGACATCGGTTCCTAGTTATAACGCCCCGATTAGAGATGTACCCACAAGGCACGCACTCATCCCATACACCAAAGTGTAACGAGATGACCCATACCATGGGAACTCTTGCCAAAACCTTTAGTATGGAACGCCCCAATTCGATAACACCCTCTTATAGGTTTCATATAGTGCCCCAGTCACTTTGGGCCAACACCATACCCCCCTTGAGCCACGTCGGTACAAGTCACCCGCAGGTTGCCCCTTGCCCCCTCCACTATGGTGCATCAAGTTGGTTTGTTCCATACCTCTAGTTAGGACTTACCCATCAGACTTGTGGTTAGTACGGAAGTGTTTTGCAATAGATCCCGCACACCGGTCCTTATAGTGCCCCGGGTGCGACCAACCAATTCCCGAGCTTGCACCCGGAACCCACCATACTTATAACTTATCCAACTCCAATAGAAATCCAGAGACGAGAATAACAGGGAAAATCATATAGTGTAATCCAACAATCTACGACTCGTTCTTTTATCCTATAGTAGTTGTGTCGATACATTGGACATTAGCTAATATAATATTTTAAAAGTTGTCAAGGAGTTTAGGCTCAATAAGCATGGCTTGGGTTTACACACAAAGATGGGGATCTAATAAATATAATGTAGGGCTTGATATTAGACTAATGCAATTATATCCTATGAGTTATAGCGATATTTAAATAAAACATGGGCTCGATTATGATCAAAATGGGGGTTGTGACTTGCCTTGATCCGCAAACGGTGAAGGTGGCACCTCGGGGTAAAACTCCAGATCTTCGACGGCGTCGTAGTCTTTCGATACGAAAATAAATAAACACGACATTCAATAAACAATCCAAAATCACCAATACAACATACATGTTTTTGTTGTATTAATTAAAGGTAATAAAACCTTAAATTTTATGAAATTATCACCTAACTATTTAAGATTAATTTTTATGGGGTTTATGAATTTTATACATTGAAATAGGTATTTGCCCTAAGCAATGTTTATGTTCTCATTTAAATAGTGAATTAAGATGTATAAAGCAACCCAACTGTTTTTATTTCATTTAAAATAGTGAAATGAAATTATTATGTCTTCTGAATTTATTATATAAGTTTTTATGATATTTTTAGAGAGTGTTGAGTTTTTATTACATGAATTAATTATTTATCCTAAAAGGGCCTTTGAATTATTATTTAATAAGAATAAAATGTGCATAAAAGTGTAGAGAATAAAGAGACAAATTTTCCAGAATTAAAATGGTCAAATTTGGAGTTAAATTGAGCAAGTTATGAATTTTAAAAGTTTAAACTGATTTTCTGGATTTTAATTAAACAGGAAATCAGTCTCTGGTCCACGGTGAGCCAGGCTCACCACGGACCTGCGCACTGTGTGCGTGGACCAGACCAACCAGAGCCGTCCGATCCGGATCTAATGACCAAGCGCGAGGCAGAAAGCTTAAGTGGCCATGGACGGCCTAGATGGCCCCGTACCGCTTTGACCAGATCAAGGGCCAGGATTAAATCCCGAAGGGATTAACCTATGCCCTCCGATCGCGATCGTGCGACCAGGATCTTGTCCGGCACGGCATGCACCGAAGGGGTAATTACCCCCTTTGTTCCTGACTCCGGCGGCGCCACGGCGACCAATTCCGGCGACGGCGGCGGTTAATCGGCCATGCTAAGGCCAGAAAGTGAAGGAGGGGCACATGGGGAACATGGGGGTACCGGCGGTGGTGTCGACGGCGAGCTGACGGCGACCGGCGACGAAGAGGGGCGATGGAGGTCCCTCGGGTTGGCGGCGGCGGTGAGCTCTGGTGGTCTTCAAGGCCAACGGGGAGGTGGACGAGGATGGGCGGCCTACGGCGGTTCTGGAGGTGCCGGCGGCGAGGGAAGTGGCGGCTCGGGGCACCGGCGAGGGGCGTTCAGAGTTGAAACAGAGGGAGAATAGGTTTTGGTGTCGCAATGCGTCGGGTGAACACAACTTGGGCTAAAACGGGGTGGGCGGTGGGCGGTGAGGTCATGGGATTTAAATAGGGGCTTCGCCGGCGTCGGTTTGGAAGGGCAATCGGAGGAAACCCGAGGGTTTTCCAACCTCACTCCGGCAAGATTTCCATGCGCGTGAGAAGCTTCCAAATAGGCGAAAACGCGTCGGCTAGGAATGGAAAGGGGTCTGTAGGACCGAAAGTAGCGACCAGAGGGGGGGTGAATGGGCGCCTTAATAATTCTTTCGAATCAATGGCCTGTTCCCAAGACCCAACACACCTCAAAAATACTACGCAGCAGAAAATAAACAGAAGGCCTAAGTCTAGAGGTTTCTAACCTAGAAGCATCTGATGATAAACAGTGTAAAACTAAAGTGGTGCAACTAGACAGATAAACAAGTTGTAACAGGCCTATACTTCTCAATGAAATGATCTAAGTATGTATAAAGTGAAAAGAGAAGTTATTGTCCAAAGTTGTCTCCTGTTCGGGACTTGGCGAAGCCCCCTTCGCACGTCGAGGTATGCTTCGGAGGTTGGTGTCGGAGTTTGTCTGAAATGCCGAAGGTGACACTGTCTAGCCTAGTTCGAAGTGGTAAGAAGTGAAGTGTACTTCGGAGCGAAGTAGAACAGTGTCGAAGCCTGGTTCGAAGTGTGAACTTCGAAGATAGGACTTCGAACACAGATTCGAATCAAGAGCTTCGGAGCAAAGTGACAAAGTCGGAGCCTGCTTCGAAGTGAGGACTTCGAAGACAAAACTTCGAACACACTTTGAACCGAGAGCTTCGAAGCACAGCCTTCGAACAGAAAGCTTCGAACACAACGCACTAACAGACAACCTTCGAACAAAGAAGCGAAGCCTGTCACGCGACAGAAAAGCAAGTCCGAAGCCAATGCTCTACCTTTGAAAAGAGCAAACTCCGAAAAGAAAGGCGAAGGGTGACGCGTTACCCAGAAGATAGTGCGAAGCCAAACGGAGCTACAAGCTTCGAACCCAACTTCGAAACTTGTCGAAGTGTGGACTTCGAACAGATAGGGCCGAAGCCCCTTCGCACTAAAGTTCGAAGTATGTAATGCTGTCAATCAGAAAACTGCTTCGAAACTTAGCAACACAGAGCTCAAAACAAAGTTCGAAGACTGAGGCGAAGCCTTCAAGTAAGGTTAGATCGAAGCCTACCTCACGGAGCTGAGGGACTTCGAACAAAGAAAATGACTCCACAGAAACAGTCAAAAAGCAGGCAGTATAATAGAAGGTAAAAAGCAGGCAGCAAGTACTGTAGCTACAGAAAAGTAGTACTACTTGCAGCAGCAAGAACTAGTACTCAGTTCGTGAAGAACGGAAGCAACAGAAGAAGCTTCTCCTCAAGAACTAAATACACCAGCCCGAATCCAGCGCAATAACTCCCCAAACCGAACAAAATGCAGCCAATAAATTCACCAGGGACCAAAGCATTAAAGCATCCAAGAGATCTGAGCCAAAATAATGCAAGAACAGGGAGGAACAGGTCCTGGCGGCGCACACAGGAGAGAGAAGACGGGAGACAAAAGTGACCCAACAGATTTGATTTCAGCACTAAGGGGTAGTCCAAACCCTAGGGATTGGGGTGCTATTTATAGGCAGCCCAACACTAGGAATATTCTACCAGCCCCTTAGGGTTTTTACAGACTCAAAAATACAGAAAAAGACTCTACTGCCCTTAGGTATTTTTACAGACACAACTGACTGACTGTGGGCCTAGAGTAACAGATGACATATCCTGAAGCTACTCTTCTAGACAGTCGGATACAAAATCAACGGTTGTCAGTTTTACGCCGAAACTGACAAAGCCTCCACCAGCTTTGCACCAGGTACCCGGATTGGGCCGGCCCGACCCCGCAGCTCTCTCAGCCCGGCAATCGCTCACCGCCCGTGTACCTGAGTCAGTCCTGGTCAACAGCCCAGTGGGTCTTCTACTGCTTCTGGCCCATGCACCCGGATTGGGCCAGCCCGACTTCGCAGCCTCCTCTGCCCGACAGTCGCTCGCTGCCCGTGTACCTGAGTCACACGCGGCCCATGAAACAGCAAATCTCTTCTCTTCTTCAGTCCTTGTTGACTATCGTTGACAATGACTCATCACTTCTGGAGCCATGAGGCCCACGCTATTCAGCATGGCTCCTCAATCTCCCCCTTGATGAGTGCATTGTCAACACTCCTCAATTCTCAGCTCTTCAGCACCTGCGAACAAATGTGGAAACACGAAAACAAAACACAAGAGAACAAAGAAGAAGAAAAATAAGGTAAAAGTTTAACCTTAATGACCAAAAGCCAATACAAAAGCAAGAAACGGTCATTATGGTTAACCAAAACACAAAAGCTCAAAATGAGTGCGATTTCAGAACAACAAGGATATCAACAGAGTAAGAACTCCCCCTTAAACTCTGATCCCAATTTTCTCCCCCTTGTTGACAAGCGAACTCATCAAGCACTCAAAAAAAAAACGAACTCCCCCTGAAAAGCAACTCCCCCTCAAAATATGCAGTGAATGCAATTGGGGTGCAGGTGGAGTGTAGAAAGCATGCTTCTCAGATATGATTGACTGCAAATACAGTATCTAACAGGTATAGCCAAAGAGATACTGTCTAAGACACATGGCAAGATCAGTGCAAGAGATGATATCCAAAGAAAGTCATTTAGCACGCATTTGTTAATTTTTGCAAATAAAAGCATCACCACATTGTCTAGTAAACAAGCAAGGTAAAGCATGAGATGCAGAAGCTAACTGATATCTACCAAGATGAGCATTATTCAAAACCAAGTGCTTCAGCAAACTTGTTATCCTTTTAAAATTCAGGCTTTTTCATTTTCCTTCGTCATTTGTGCCAAGGGTTATTTGTATGTCAAACCTTATGCTAACCGACCAAGTCAAGCCTAGGCCAGAACTGAGCCATCAGAAGCTTAAGACATTGGTCTCGGCATACACTATACTGTCCTAGTTCATACCAAAGTGCTATGGTAAGCAGTCCAGAACAATATAATGCGACAAAGCAAACCCACTTGTATCTTTTCGACTCAAGCATAAAAAAAAAGGAATGGAATTTTCATTCATTTTTGATTCTTATCATTTTATAGCACATTTTCCATGTTAAAGCATAAAGATGTCCAAGTTGCATATCTGCATCTATGTGATGAACTGGCTACAAGGCATGTAACAGATAGCAAAAGCACTCAGCCTACACATGCTAGTTACCAGAAGCAACGGTGATCATTTTTCAAGTTAAAAGCGTAAAAGCCATGCATATGACAGATATCAGGTATATCAAGTGAACTGAATCAAAGCATGATCATCGACATGTAATCAAAAGCATGTACCCGCTAGAATAAGTAAAGCAGTTCAATCATATAACAGAAGCAGGCTCAAAAGTGTGATATGTGAATATGTATGATATGAACACACACAAAAAGACTCAAGAAAAGAGTAAAGAAGAAAGAAAACTGACGCAAAAATATCCTAGAAAGGATACACAACACCCAAATCCCCTCGTAAACGTTCAAATGTAGACTGATCTAGGGGTTTGGTGAAAATGTCAGCCAACTGATGATGGGTATCAACATGAATAAGGTCAATGACACCTTTCTCATATTGATCCCGCAAGAAGTGAAAGCGCACATCAATATGTTTGGTTTTTGAATGGAGACATGGGTTTTTCCCTACACTAATAGCACTCGTGCTGTCGCAAAACAATGGAACCCTGGTAGGAAAGAGCAACCCAAAGTCTCGAAGAGTGGAAATCATCCAAACCATCTGTGAGCAGCAGCTAGCAGCAGCTACATACTCAGCCTCTGTGGTCGAAAGAGCAACTCCAGATTGCTTTCGAGAAGACCAAGATACAAGGGAAGAACCAAGAAACTGGCAAGTACCGGAAGTCGACTTGCGATCCAACCGGCACCCACCAAAGTCGGCGTCCGAAAAGCCAGATAAATCAAGTGATGATGATGCTGAATAATAAAGACCAAGATCAGGCGCATAGGTGAGATACCTGAAAATGCGCTTGACAGCCTGCCGGTGAGACGCGCGTGGTGAAGACTGAAAACGCGCGCAAAGTCCCACGGCGAACTGTATGTCTGGTCTTGTTGCTGTTAAGTACAGCAGCGAACCGATCATCCCTCGAAATTCTCTCTCATTGACCTTGACACCGCTCTCGTCCTTGTCCAAGCCTCCAGAGGTACCCATCGGGGTCATCTGCGGCTTCAATTCACCACCAAAGTCAAATTTCTTAAGCATGTCACGAGTATACTTACCTTGGTGGATGAAGGTGCCGTCCTTGGTCTGCTTGATCTGGAGCCCTAAAAAGTACTTAAGCTCACCCATGAGGCTCATCTCAAACTCACTGTGCATCTGCTCAGAAAACTTGGACACAAGAGAATCAGTAGTACCGCCAAAAATAATATCGTCCACATAAATCTGAGCGACTAAGAAATCTGAAGCATCTCTGAGCAGGAAAAGAGTTTTATCCACAGAACCCATCACAAAGCCCTTCCCCAACAAAAACTGCTTTAACCGGTCATACCAAGCCCTGGGGGCTTGCTTCAACCCGTATAAAGCTTTGTGCAACTTAAAAACATGTCGAGGAAACTTAGGGTTCTCAAAACCGGGGGGTTGCCTAACATATACCTCCTCCTCTATGAACCCATTCAGAAAAGCACTCTTAACGTCCATTTGAAAAGGCTTAAAACCCTTTGAAACGGCAAAAGCTAGAAGGATACGAATGGACTCAAGACGGGCAACAGGAGCGAAGGTTTCTTCGAAGTTAATACCTTCCTTCTGGCAATAACCCTGGGCAACTAGTCGAGCCTTGTTGCGCACCACAACCCCATCTTCACCTTGTTTGTTCTTGAATACCCACTTGGTGCCTATGGGGTTGCATCCTGGTGGCGGCTCAACTAGTGTCCAAACCCGATTGCGGACAAAATTCTCAAGCTCTTCTTGCATAGCATTAATCCAATTAGAATCAGAAAGAGCATGAGAAATGTCTCTGGGCTCAAAAGATGCAACAAACGCAGATTCAGCAAACACAGCGAGAGAGGCAGAAGAACGCAAGGTCCTCTCAGTCAAATCACCAATGATGAGCTCTGAGGGGTGGTCACGCTGAACTGCTCGGGTTCCCTGGTGATCTGAAGTCACCTCACCGGAGTCAGCAGCCGGCACCTCTGGACTCGACTGAAGGGGCTCGATCGAAGTTGAAGAAGTGATCAGAGGTCCGCCTTCATCATCAGTCGAAGTCACAGAGGGTGTGGGCTCTGCGGGGGATGCAGAAGGCCCGCCCTCAACAGCAGCTGGAGTATCCTCATCTTCCTCGAAGATGGACTCTCCGAGCTCATCATCACCAGAAAGCTCAAAAGAAGGAGTCAAAGAAGGCAAGGACTCATCAAAAGAAACCTCACACGTCTCGACGAGCAGCTGGGATTCGAGGTTCCAAACACGGAAGCCTCGAGAATGCAATGCATAACCAAGAAAAATACCATCCCAGCAACGAGACTCAAACTTGTCCAAATGCCCTCCCTTCTTGAGCACAAAGCACTTGCAGCCAAACGCTCGCAAGTGGGTCACCTTGGGCTGTCTGCCAAACCGCAACTCATATGATGTCTTACCAATGTAAGCTCTAAGAAAAATGCGGTTGGCTAGATAACAAGCCGTGTTCATGGCTTCAGCCCAAAAACGCCTAGGAGTCCTGTGCTCGTCGAGCATCGTCCTGGCCATCTCAACTAGCGTGCGGTTCTTTCGTTCCACAACGCCGTTCTGTGGGGGAGTGTAAGGAGAAGAAAACTGATGGTCCAGACCCTGATCACCACAGAAGCTGACGAACTGAGAGTTCTTGAACTCAGAGCCGTTGTCAGAGCGAATTGCTCGCATCCGACCATTGTTCTCATTCTTCAGCTTCAAAATCAGGTCATGGACAAATTGAAAAGTTTCATCCTTAGACTCCAAAAAGAAAACCCACGAGAAACGAGAAAAGTCGTCAACAATCACAAGTGCATACCACTTCCCACCGACTGAGCGTACCCGAGCTGGACCTACAGTGTCCAAATGTAAAAGCTCGCCCGGATACGAAGTCATCACCTGAGTCACAGGTGAGTGAGAAGCGGCAACCATTTTCCCATGACGACAAGGATGACAAACCAGATCCTTCTCCATCTTAAGCTTGGGCAATCCTCGGATGAGGTCCATAGAGCTTAACCTGACTAGCAGATCAAAACTCAAGTGACCTAGCCTCCTATGCCACTTCCAGAGCTCAGAAGAAGATCCAGCAATCAAACAGCGAGAAGGGCCAAAAGAACTAGAGAAGTCAATTCGAAAGACTTTACCGAAGGGTAAAATCTGACAAACCAAAGACCCTCTAGAGTCAACCACAGAAGAATTGCCCTTCTTAAAACGCACTTCCAAACCATCCTCAAGAAGTTGCGAAACAGATATTAAATTAAAGTTCAGATTTTTAACCAAAGCAACATTTTTTAAAGAGAAAAGGTCTGAGATGCTAATTGAGCCTATTCCACTTACTTTCCCTTGACCGCTGTTCCCGAACGTGATGTACTCTTTGAAGCTCGGGGGAGTGAGACTGGAGAACCATCTGCGATGTCCCGTCATGTGGCGAGAGCATCCTGAGTCCATGATCCAAACATCCTCCAGTCCCCGGTCCTGCACAATCAATGTCTGTAAGTGGGAGCAAATGGTCCGGCACCAGGTTTAGCAAAGGAGCTAAACCAGTGTCGAGCCATCTGCTCAAAAGATGGAAAGCGAAAACCATCAAAAGAGTTTGGACCAAAACGCGACTCAAAACGCGGTCCACGGTCCTTCCTAACCCTGCGGCCACGAGGTCCAGAACCGTAGCCAACACGGTCTGGAACTCTGCCGGAACGAACACCACCAACTGGAGCACGGGCAAGAAAGCTGTCTCCTCTACCACCACCTACACGACGCGGCCTGGCCTCTAGCCTCTCCCCGCGCCGAGGAACACGCAGTCTACCACCCTGCTGGTAGAACTGCACCTGATCACTACGAGCCTTCTCTGCTCTCTCAACCCGCTTCCTCCTGAAGCAAAACTCCGCAAGATGCCCGTCTCTCTGACAGAACTCACAATGATAGGTAGGCTTCTTGGGATGTGGTTGAGGCTTGGGATTCTTGGGCTTGGTAGCGTTTGGTGTGGTCTTCTTGGGCTGAGAGGGTCCAGGAAGAGAGTCTAGAGAAGAGTGGAGGTGTTTGGGCTTAGGAACCCAGATAGGCTTCTTGGGTGGAGCTTTGGGTGGTTCATGGATCACTCCATCCTACTCCAAACCCATCCTTCCTCTTGAACTGCTGGATCATCATGCCAAGCTGTGGCTCTCTGGCACTGATCCAACTCAGGATAGAACGGAGGTAAAAGTTCTCATTCTGAGAATCTGCTAGCTCCTCTCTCAAGGAAGCTAGAACCTCCACCTGAGACAAGCAGGTCTCACACTCACTCTCTACTTGGACAGACTTTCCGGCTTTTAGCTTAATTAACTCCATTCTAAGAGACAGGCAGTTCTCACAAACAGTGGGTGGAACTGACAGTGTCTCAAGCTCTAGCCTAGTCTGGGCAAGCTCAGCTCTCAACCTCTCCAAATCACCCAAATGCTCATTGCCCTTGGATTTCAGCTCAGCTAAGACAGCTAGATGAGATGGGCAATCAACACAGGGTGCGACGACAGTGGCTTGAGCATCTTTCAGCTCCAGCTGAGCACTTTCAAGCTCAGTGGCCAAAGCGTCCCTCTCATCAACCCTTTCTATGTACCTGGACTTTAAAGTCGACAGGTCACACAGAAGCACCTCACACTTCGGGCACTCACTGCTATCACCCAAGCAAGGGGAAGAAGATAGACTTTCTATTCTACCGTTGGCCACGGCAAGCTCACTTTCTAACTGGTCTATCCTCTTCTTAGCCCCCCTAAGCAGTTTCTCCCGATACTTCAACTCCTGACGATTGCTCTCAAGTAAATCGACAATTTCGCGCTCATAAGATGATACCTTGCTATCGTCGTCGTCGGAGTCGTCGGAGGAGCTCTTTTCTTCTCTATCCCCAAGAGCCATGGAGCAGAAGCTCTTGCGGGATCTTCGGCGCTGGTGTGAGCGGCTCTTCGCCTTGTCTCCGAAGGCCATGAAGCAGAGGCCCGCCGGATCATCCTTGTCCTTCCCCTTCTTAATGGTGATCTCCTCATCACTTGAGCTCGATGAAGAGGAAGAAGACGTGGATCTCTTGGAGTAGCTTTTCTCCATCTCGGCGAAGAAGGCCTTGTCGCGCTTCTTGTTCTCTCGCCGGTAGTCCTTCAGGGCCTTCTTGAAGAACCGGGTCTTCGGCTTGCCCTTGGTGAAGGAGGGGCTCTCATGCTTGCCGGAGTCGTGGAAGCTGTTGCTGGTGCCTTTCTTGTATCCACTGCGCTTGGGGCAGTCGGCGATGAAGTGTCCTGAATCACCACATTCAAAGCATCCGGATTTTGTGCCGTGTCTTTTGAACATTCTTTTATCATAGACACGACGCACCCGGTTGTTAAAGAGACACAAATCATCATCTCCCAACAACTCAAGCTGGTCCTCAGTGATAGACATCAAAGAGAACCCAGCACAGCTCACAGCAGAGGGATCAACAGAAGGTGTAGCAAGGGCCAGGGATTTTGATCCAGAGCCAGTGAGATTTGATCTCAACTGGATATCTACCTCAGTGGCCTTTAGCTTGCTAAATAACTCAGACATGGTCAAGGTATCGTATGAAGTACTCTCAACGATAGATGATACCTTGATCTCCCAGATCTTTGGGTCCAAGGTATGAAGGACCTTGAGCGCCTGCTCATGATCTGAGACTAACTGAGCACCCTCAGCCTTGTTGTCCCGAAGCTTGTTAATGATCGACTGAAAGCGACCAAACAAGGCTTCAACAGATTCACCCGGCTTCTGTGTGAAATTCTCATATTCACGCCGGTAGGTTTGATAGAGCCGAGCCTTGACCTGTGCTGTTCCCTCATGGTGTGCCTTGAGGGTAGCCCAGATCTCTCTCGCAGTGGAGAGATGACTCACTCGCTCAAATTCAGTGGGACCTAAACCAGAAAATAAAATGTTCACAACCTTACTGTTGCTCAGATGCTGAGCAATGATACCAGCAGTACCTTGCTCAGTAACTGGCAGAATGACAAATGTGGTGTGAACGCAAATGTCCCATATGTCCGAACCCTGGCTCATGAGATAGGCTCGCATGCGAGTCTTCCAATAATTATAGCCATAGGCTTCCAAGGACGGGACCTTGCCTGGAGACGTCATGGTCACTACTGGGGCTTAGAACCGGTTAAGGTATGGAAAAAGCCCTAACCTCGCTCTGATACCACTTGTAGGACCGAAAGTAGCGACCAGAGGGGGGGTGAATGGGCGCCTTAATAATTCTTTCGAATCAATGACCTGTTCCCAAGACCCAACACACCTCAAAAATACTACGCAGCAGAAAATAAACAGAAGGCCTAAGTCTAGAGGTTTCTAACCTAGAAGCATCTGATGATAAACAGTGTAAAACTAAAGTGGTGCAACTAGACAGATAAACAAGTTGTAACAGGCCTATACTTCTCAATGAAATGATCTAAGTATGTATAAAGTGAAAAGAGAAGTTACTGTCCAAAGTTGTCTCCTGTTCGGGACTTGGCGAAGCCCCCTTCGCACGTCGAGGTATGCTTCGGAGGTTGGTGTCGGAGTTTGTCTGAAATGCCGAAGGTGACACTGTCTAGCCTAGTTCGAAGTGGTAAGAAGTGAAGTGTACTTCGGAGCGAAGTAGAACAGTGTCGAAGCCTGGTTCGAAGTGTGAACTTCGAAGATAGGACTTCGAACACAGATTCGAATCAAGAGCTTCGGAGCAAAGTGACAAAGTCGGAGCCTGCTTCGAAGTGAGGACTTCGAAGACAAAACTTCGAACACACTTTGAACCGAGAGCTTCGAAGCACAGCCTTCGAACAGAAAGCTTCGAACACAACGCACTAACAGACAACCTTCGAACAAAGAAGCGAAGCCTGTCACGCGACAGAAAAGCAAGTCCGAAGCCAATGCTCTACCTTTGAAAAGAGCAAACTCCGAAAAGAAAGGCGAAGGGTGACGCGTTACCCAGAAGATAGTGCGAAGCCAAACGGAGCTACAAGCTTCGAACCCAACTTCGAAACTTGTCGAAGTGTGGACTTCGAACAGATAGGGCCGAAGCCCCTTCGCACTAAAGTTCGAAGTATGTAATGCTGTCAATCAGAAAACTGCTTCGAAACTTAGCAACACAGAGCTCAAAACAAAGTTCGAAGACTGAGGCGAAGCCTTCAAGTAAGGTTAGATCGAAGCCTACCTCACGGAGCTGAGGGACTTCGAACAAAGAAAATGACTCCACAGAAACAGTCAAAAAGGCATGTACTCCATGCTGCTTCGATCAAACAGGCAGTACAATAGAAGGTAAAAAGCAGGCAGCAAGTACTGTAGCTACAGAAAAGTAGTACTACTTGCAGCAGCAAGAACTAGTACTCAGTTCGTGAAGAACGGAAGCAACAGAAGAAGCTTCTCCTCAAGAACTAAATACACCAGCCCGAATCCAGCGCAATAACTCCCCAAACCGAACAAAATGCAGCCAATAAATTCACCAGGGACCAAAGCATTAAAGCATCCAAGAGATCTGAGCCAAAATAATGCAAGAACAGGGAGGAACAGGTCCTGGCGGCGCACACAGGAGAGAAGACGGGAGACAAAAGTGACCCAACAGATTTGATTTCAGCACTAAGGGGTAGTCCAAACCCTAGGGATTGGGGTGCTATTTATAGGCAGCCCAACACTAGGAATATTCTACCAGCCCCTTAGGGTTTTTACAGACTCAAAAATACAGAAAAAGACTCTACTGCCCTTAGGTATTTTTACAGACACAACTGACTGACTGTGGGCCTAGAGTAACAGATGACATATCCTGAAGCTACTCTTCTGGACAGTTGGATACAGAATCAACGGTTGTCAGTTTTACGCCGAAACTGACAAAGCCTCCACCAGCTTTGCACCAGGTACCCGGATTGGGCCGGCCCGACCCCGCAGCTCTCTCAGCCCGACAATCGCTCACCGCCCGTGTACCTGAGTCAGTCCTGGTCAACAGCCCAGTGGGTCTTCTACTGCTTCTGGCCCATGCACCCGGATTGGGCCAGCCCGACTTCGCAGCCTCCTCTGCCCGACAGTCGCTCGCTGCCCGTGTACCTGAGTCACACGCGGCCCATGAAACAGCAGATCTCTTCTCTTCTTCAGTCCTTGTTGACTATCGTTGACAATGACTCATCACTTCTGGAGCCATGAGGCCCACGCTATTCAGCATGGCTCCTCAGGGTCGCCGGAGCTGGGGGAATTGAGATGCGGTCTTGATTCGGTGACCCGAGGCGGCCGGTGGCGGAAATTGGAAAGGGGGGTCACCAAAAATGGAAGGGGGGATCCCCTTCCAATGAAGAAGACAGGTCCGATAGGTGGCTCCCACCTGTCGGTGAGCGAACGTGGAAAGGGACAGGCTGACCGGTAGGCCCAGGCGATCAGCGAGAGAGGGACGCGGGTGGGCAGCTGACGGGTGGGCCAAGGCAAGTGCGGCGCGTGGGAGAGAGAGGGGGCGTGCGCCGACAGGCAGACCCCACACGTCAGTGGCATAGTGCTGGACTAGGTCGGGCCGGAGGCTAATTGGAGGTTGCGGCCCACCAAGATTTAAAATGTATTTTCCATTTAAATTAATTCCAGAAATTCATATATTTACTTAGAGTTTGAAATACTGTTGCTGAAATTTTGTAAAAATTCTCAAAAATATTTCTTGGCTTCTATATTCCACCATAAATTTTTTAGCTTTAAATTTGAATTATTTTTCTTTGTTTTGCTTTATTTGGGTTCTTTTAGCCTTTTCTCTAAATAAATAATTCCTTTTAAATTCTAAAAATTTATTTCCCTTATTTTTAAATTTGGGATGTTACACTAGTGTCTCAGAAGCGCCTAATATAGTCGGAGACGCTCTCATTGGTCTTTTGTTTAACCAATGTCAAATCTGAGATCCATAGTTCGGTTTCCCCAGTGTAAAAATAATCGTGGAATTTTTGTTCTAACTGGGCCCAAGTCTAGACGGAGTTCAGCGGTAGCGCCAAAAACCGAGTGAAAGCAGTGCCAGACAACAATAAGGAAAATAATCTGAGCTTAAGCACATCCGACCCGCTTGCTTCACCACATTGTGCTAGAAATTGGCCTATATACTCTAGGGTGGTCTTGCTACTCTCGCCATCAAACTTGGTGAACTCAGGAACCCTAAAGCCACAATGATATGGTCTGGGTACGGCTTACGGTAAACCCTAATCCTATCCCGAGGCATGTAACCAGTGCATTCCATAACAAGCATGCGAATTCACTCGTCAATATCCTCTATGCTTCCGGCCTGCGCGTCTCTCGTGCGGGGGCGCGACACGTGGTGGTATGTTGGGGTGTCGGCCATGCGGCTCCTCCTCTCATGCCGGCTCATGGTAAATGGAATGCTCAGGCCTATGTGGGTATGTGGGAGCAGGAGGTGCAGGCAGTGCGTGAAAGGACAGCGTGGGCGCAGGTGGCGTGTAATAAAACAGGGCAGTCCGACCGACCATAGGGCCGGTTTGACCATAGGACCCCTGGCTGATTGGACTGGCCTAATAGCTAGTCTGACCGTAGGTATATGGGTCAGTCGGGCCGGCTTGGTGGCTGGCCAGATCGACTGTCATCGGTGATGGTTCCTGATACGTGCTGGTTTGGCCGGCCCAAGGGTCGACCTGAACGATAGTGGTGTGCACAGCCTCACCCCCAGAAATTGGAGGTGTATATGTAATGGCCTTTCCGGTGCTCCCATTAGTTCTACTGTGTACGTGGTGCGTGGGGGGTAGGTTAGCAATAGGGGTGTGAAAACGGCCTCGGAAAAGCCAAATCTCCTAAACATCGCTTCCATTTCAGGCCCTAGTCGATTTGAAAATGTAGCACTAACGGCCTGATCCACTATAGCGGCTATCTCCTATCTAATCTCTAAGGGAGATAAAGACGAGAGGGATGGTGGTGGTACCTTGTTTCTGAAGGGGTCCGGGATGTCAATGCAGCGCTTGACGAAGCCTGTGCGAGTTTTCATGTAGCGCCCGAGCATGAGGGTATGGAATTCCTTCGTCTTGACTTCGATCTCGGCCCGATCCTCTTTGGGGATGTCCGCGAGAGTGGGGAGGATGATGTTGCAGTTGTCGATTTCCGTGTTCATGCCCCCCGGGTCCATCAGCGTTAGGGGTACTGTTGCCGTAGTCATAGTAGTCTTGGTCGATATACCCGCAACCGATGTAGACGTGCTAATCATGTTGATGTCATTCCCCCAGCAGAGTCACCAAAATGTGTGTTGACACAAAAATGCGCCGTCACACTTGCGTCAGTTCGATGATCCAAAAGCGTGTGGATACTTAGGGATAAACCTAAGCATGACGTGGCACCGATGTCACGTTTCGACAACCCTTAAGTAGTGGTAAGGGAAAACAGAGTCGCTAGGTAATCAAACAAACATTAAGAAATAACGTTTTGATTAGCCGATGTGTAAGAAAATAACTAAAAATAATAAAACCGTCCAGAACAAGACCGATTGTGATCTACAATAAAATGGCGGTCGGACCAGAGGTATACTCCCGGTCGGACCGGTGATGCGAAGTATCGCCGAAGGGGTACCCTTCGGCATTCGACGTGGGATAAATCCGAAGTATCCCGAAGGGGTGAGGCTTCGGCCTGTTGGCCGGTCGAACCGGAGTAGAACTCCCGGTCGGACCGACACTTGCGAAGGGGTCAACGAAGAGGGCTTCGGTGTTCTAGTACGAAGCAGGCTCCGGGCGGTCAAACTGATGGAAGGTACCCAGTTAGACCGACAACGAAGCTTCGGTCATACCGGGGGCTTCTGCGCCGCGGAGTCCGGTGCGGAGCAGTTTACTGCGGAGGGTTCTCGCCGAAGAAGGCCTCGGCGTGACAGCGAAGGGTGCTCCGACGCGGAGTGGAGGGATCTGGTCAGACCGGCGAAGGTCCCTTGGTCAGACCGAGGGGTGCTGGTGACGGCGTGGTGAAGTGTGCCAAAAATAGCCTGACGGCCCGGCACGACAACGTCCGGTCAGACCGACGAAGCCCTGTCGGTCGGACCGACAGGCTCTGATCTGATCGCCTAAGGGCTCCAGTGACCTTGAAGATGAGTAGTAATCACCCCAAACTTCTTGGCGATGATTTTGAAGGTAATTCCCCTGCAAAACAGTAAGAGATCAAGTGCAATTCGGACTAAAGGCCGAACCCCCAAGAGTAGCAGAAGAAAACCGATAAATCGATAAAAATCCGTTTCGTGGATTAAATGGGAGATTCACAGGCGAATCAACAAGGGTTACCATGATTTCGACGCGGTGGACGAAGGGCTTACAGCGCAAACCCATGAAGATGAACGTTACTTAGCTAATCCTAGGGCAAGGAAGTAGATTAAAAGGTAAAAGAACGATTCAAAGCGAGGGAATTGTGTTGATATGAAAACGGGGGCCTCATGAATCGGCCTTGCCCCGATATTTATAGGGGTGGTTTTGGTGTTATCTGGCGTCCATAATAGTCCTCTTTGGCTAAAAGTGGTTAGGATATGATTAGAGATCAAAAACAGCCCGAAAATGCAATTTTATCCCTAATCCCGGACAAGGGCCTGTCTGACCGGACCCATTGGGCCGGTCTGACCGGGCCTACATGGCCGGTTGGACCGGCCCACCATGGACGGTCAGACCGGCCAGTGCCAGATGGTCACATTTTTGACCAAAAGTACCAGTTTTCGGTATTTTGTATACTTTGACCATTAGTGACATTTTTGGGTGTAAACACTAAGGCCCAGATTAATGGGATGTTTGCCTCCTCGGTCATTGACGTGGCTCGTGAAGGTGTCACCAACCCGAGCCTCCTCGACAAAATTCACCGGAAGCCAATTTCCTCGGTGGCCTAGCTGATGATGTACTTCAAAGAGTACACCAAGTCCGAGGAGGGGTAGCTTCGCAGACAGGCGATGATCACCCCTGTACGTGCTTCAAAGGCCAAAGTCCATGAAGCAAGAAGCCACAACCCCCAGCGGACCACACCAGCGTAGCCCTGGTACCACCACTCTCAAAGAGGACGGAAGCATTACCGGGGAGAGGTTCTCAGCATCGCCTCCCCTACCTCGAAGCCCCTGAAGTTCCAGCACACCCAAGGTGGAGGGCGAGCCGTCAGCTTGAGGCCACAAGCGAAGGTCCTAGGTGGAAGCACGGTCTTCCACTGCAACGTCCATGGAGAAAATCGAAGCCACAACACTGATTCCTGCATGACCATACTTTCCCTTCGGAACGATTACCTCGAACGAAACTTCGAACGAGGGTCTACCGATAGGGCCCCACCCACCATTCGTGTCGAGTCGATCCAAGTGGTCGGGCGGATCGAGGAGCTCCCAGACACTTCTGGGAGAATCTAAAACAAGTCTAGAAGCTGGCTAGCCTCCTCGCCACCATCAGCCGCTTCCTCGCCAGGTGCGCCGAACAGAGCCTTCCGATCTTCAAAGTGCTAAAAGGATCGATGGACTTCGCTTGGACCACCGAATGGCAGAAGTGCTTTGACGAAATCAAGGAGTACCTCACCAACCTGGCCACTGTCACTACTCCCCGAAACAGAGAGACCCTCTTCATCTACCTCACAGCGACAGGCTTTGCGGTAAGCACCATGCTGGTACAAGAGGAAGAATTCAAAGGGAAGCTGATCCACAGGCCAGTGTACTTCGTGTCCAAAGCACTTTCAGGAGTCAAAACGAGGTACACCGAGCTTGAGAAAAGAGCTTATGCCCTCGTAATTGCTTCAAGGAAGTTGCACAACTACTTCTTGGCCCATGGCAACACCATCCCTACTTCATACCCACTCGGGGACATGTTCAAAAATAGAGATGCCACTGGAAGAATAGGAAAGTGGGCAATGAATCTCGCCCCCTTTAACATCACGTTCGTCACCCGGACCGCCATCAAATCTCAGATCCTCACCGAATTCATTGCGGAGTGGACTCAACCAACAACATGGACTCTGGAAGAAGCTAGTGAAGGGGTATGGATGGTCTATTCCGATAGAGCCTACCAAGCCTCCGGTGCCGGAGCTATTATTTCACCCTCAGGGAAAAAAGCACTGTACTCTATGAGATTAAATTTCAAAGCCACAAACAATATAGCTGTTGGGGGGAAATATTTCATCCTCCAAAAGCCAAGGACATTTTCATGTCGGCACAAGCAGAAGAAATAGAGTCAAGAACTTTGATCTCCGAAGATCTTAAAAGCAACAAGGCTCCGTCGGATTCCATGACCTAAACAGCGGAGACCTCCGTCAAGGCTTCGGCGCAACGGAGCCTCTCGAAGCCTCTTCACCCGAAGGGGGGTTGCCAGCGAAGACAGAAGACTTATCTTCTCACTAATTAGACTAGTCTTTTACTCTTTTACCCCTATGAAGAATATTAAACAATATCTTCTTAGTCGGTTGTAATTAGAGGGTAAAAAAGTATTTTCCCATGTATTCGATGTATAAATACCCCTCTTCACTCTGTAAAGGGTATCAAATACTCAAATATTCAATACACACTTCAAACTAGTTTAAGCTATTATCCATCTCGGAGGCTTAGAATAGTTTACTCAAACAAACACTTCGTTTGTCAAACACTTAGTTTCCTAAACCTGTTAGCGTAATGTTTTACGCCAATAGTTAGCGCCGTCAGTGGGGAACCTTGTACAAAAACTTCATTCTCTACCAATCCTTTCCTAGAACCATGCCTCCTGACCGGAGCCTAGGCACTAGTCCCCTCCGGAGGTGTTCTCGGTCCTCTGGGTTGAGATCTTCGAACACCATCGAGGTCGGAGGACCTTCCATGGTCCCCCCACCTCAAACTGCCGAAACAAATACTCTTCCTCGAGCATACGAAGCTCCTCTTGAGACTCCATCCATGCTCCGAACCGATGGAGCCTCTCTCGTAGCTCCGTCTGTGATCAGAACTGACTTCTTCAGTTCTAAAGCCCCGGAGGTCCCCTCCAGAGGAAATGAAGATCGTCCTGAGGACGTGGCAACCCAGATGACCCGTCTTCAGCCCGAAGTAAGAAGGTGGAGGTAGGAAGCTGCCGACAGGCTTTGCCCTCAAGCTAGCTCTATCATCCTAGAGGTGCCTCAATATGACGGTCCTACCTTCTATCCCGAAGCCTCTGAGATTCAGAGAAGCACTAAAAATGTTTTTTTCAATGATGAATCTCTGTTGCACCCAGACTTGCAGAAGGTACGCTTCGACCCCAAATTCAGGACTTCGAAGCTTTGTATGTACTCTGGAGAGGAAGATCCCAGAGAATTATCCCGTTATTATGCTTTAGCAATCGAAGCCAGTGGAGGAGTCTGATACACAATGGTGAAGTGTTTCCCTCTTGAGCTCGAAGGGGTCGCCCTGCGTTGGTTTTAGTCTTTAAAACCAGGATCAATTAGGTCTTGGGAGCAATTAAGGAAGAAGTTTCTGAGCAACTTCCACGGGACCTTTGTGCCCCCTATGTTTACCAAAAGTCTTTTTTAGGTGAAGAAGCAACCTAGAGAAACTTTGCGGTGATTTTTCAAGTGCTTTGCTCATACGAAGTCGCAGATAAGAGGGTTGTCCGCATCATCTGTGGTTGATGCGGCTCTAGAAGGAGTCACAAATACAGGCCTCCTCGACAAGCTTCACTGGAAGCATATTTCCTTAGTAGCGCAGCTAATGGCCTACTTTGAGGAGTATGCTAGGTTGGAGGAAGGATGGCTCCGAAGGACGGCTTCATCTTCACCAACCATCCAAAAAGTCAAACTTGAAGTAAATACTTCGACTCCTTCACAAGGGTACCACTTCGACAACTAGCATGACAGATAAAGAGGGAAAAAGCATCCTCATTCTGAAGTCTTGAATATTGCCCCCTCTTCGTCGAAATCCCCCCTAAGAATCCACAAGCTCCGGGAAGCAAGGTCAGCGGCTGGAGGCCATAAGGGAAGCCGGCTAGCAGGGGCCAAACCTTCTTATGCTGTGTTCACAGTGAGAATCGAAGCCATGCTACTGATGCATGTAAGTCTATACTAGCTCTGAGGAGCGAGTACCTCGAAAGGAGATCTGGTCGAGGCACTACTAACCAAACCCCTCCCGAGGAACGTCCGGAGCCGGTGAAGGCCATCGGACATGTAGACAACTTTGAAGCCCCAAGATAGCCTCCGGTGGCCAATGTTATGATAGCTCCGAAGCAAGAAGATACACAAGACCACGACAAAAGAGTGGTTCTTCCCATCTCCGGAGGAGGAACCTTGGGCGGCATGTCCAAAAGGCAAAGGAGGGAGTATGTTCGTGAAGTAGGACATATTGGGACCTCCGCGTTGGCCGCTGAGATGCCCGAGTGGTCTCACGTGCCTATATCTTTCTCCGCAGCCGATGCAGCGGGTATAAAATTTCCTCATGCAGACCCCCTTGTTATCACTGCTGATATTGCAGGAATGGAGGTCTGGAGAGTGCTGGTTGATGACGGAAGCTCCACAGATATTATCTTTGTCCAGGCCTTCGACCAGCTATGCATCCCGTGGAAACATCTACTCCTAGCAGCTCATCCACTTCAAGGCTTCGCAGGCCCTCCTCTCGATGCCCTCGGCCAAATAGGTCTCAAGGTCACCTTCGGAGGGGGCTCCTGGCCAGAACGGAGGAGGTGATATTCGATGTAGTTTATGCCCCTTATGCCTATAATGTCATCTTCGGAAGGGGCATGCTAAATCAATTCGGAGCCGTGGCGCATCATAATTATCTATGCTTGAAGATGCCCACACAAGGAGGAGTGCTTACGGTCTTCGGTGACCAAGCTACAACACGAAGGGCAGAATACAACCATGGTCCACCCCTTGATCCTAGACAGATAAATAATGTGCAAGACCATTCGGAGGATATCCCCGCGTCAAGTGAATTCTTGAAGATATCCTCCCCTAGGCCAAGCCCTAAAGGTGAAATTGAAACGGAGATCATTGTCAAGGACGACAAAGACTATCCCATCAAGTTTGGCAAGGAATTGCCTCCAGAAATTGCTACTTCGCTGGAAGAAGTAGTTAAAGAAAATTTGGATGTCTTTGCTTGGTCTGACAAAGATATTCCTGGAGTCGACCGAAGTATCATTGAGCACAGCCTACTCATCAACCCAAGGGTTCAACCTATTCACCAGGGGCTCCGCAAATTGTCAACAGAGAGGGTGAACCTTGCTAAAGCAGAAGTGGAAATATTGTTGAAGGCCGGGATCATTAGAGAAGTGGCCCACACGGAGTGGTTATCCAACCCTGTCTTCGTCAAGAAAAAGGCCTCCGGCAAGGGGCGCATGTACATTGACTTCACATCCCTGAATAAAGCATGCCCACGTGACCCCTACCCCATGCCCCGCATTGATCAACTAGTCGACTCCACTGCTGGCTCCGATATTTTGAGCTTCCTCGACGTGTACTCCGGATATCATCAAATATGGTTAAAATGCGAAGACGAAGCCAAGACAAGCTTTGTAACTCCTTCGGGAGTCTTTTGTTATGTAAGAATTCCCTTCAGCTTAAGAAATATCGGGACAACTTTTTCAAGGTTAATTGCCAAGGCTCTAGGTCACCAGATAGGCCACAATGTCGAAGCCTATATGGATGATTTGTTGTCTCTTGGGATGCTTCGGACTGAGATCCCTTTAAATGTTGCTTTGATCTTGTGGATCTCTTCTAGATATCTAGCAAGTTGCAGATGTCGAACTTGGAAACTTTTATCAACGTGCCCTGCTACAATTTGGGAGTCTGTTTTTATAACAACTCTTGTATCACCAAGGGCACGTGCCTTGCGAAGGCCTAGAAAAATTCATTCGTACTCCGCAATATTATTGGTGGACTTAAAGTTTAGCCTTGCGGAGTACATTGCTTTCTGCCCTGAAGGTGAAATTATCACCGCTCCAGCACCTGCTCTAGATGCTTGAAAAGCTCCATCGTTGTATATGGTCCATATTCCTTCATTTGATTCTTCCAGAGCCCATACTGCAACGGAGTCCATTCTGCTATAAAATTAGCCACCACCTGTGACTTGATTGCGTTCTTGCTACAAAGGAGATGCCGAAGGTTGCAAGCTCAACATCCCATTTCCCAATTCTCCCTATAAAGTCCTTGCTTCGGAGCATATCTCCCAGAGGATAAGAAGTTGGTACAATTACATTATGTGCCAAAAAATAATGGCGTAATTTCCTCAAAGCCATTACTAGAGCATAAGTGAATTTTTCCAATTCGGAGTATCGGGTTTTTGCTCCGGATAAGGCTTCAGACACAAAATATAGCGGATTTTGTACAAACTTCTCATTTATGTCCATCTCTCGAACAAGGACCACACTGACAGCAGAGCAGGTAGCTACAAGATAGAGGAGAAGAGTTTCATCTGCGATGGACACAGTGAGTGTTGCAAGGTTGCCAAGATAATCTTTACTATCATCAAAACTCTTCTGGCACTCCGGTGTCCATGCAAAACTTCTCTGAATAAAGCTTGCCCTCATGAACCCTACCCCATGCCTCGCATCGACCAATTGGTTGATTCTACTGCCGGTTCCGAGCTTCTCAGCTTTCTTGACGCTTATTCCGGTTATCACCATATTTGGTTAAATCGGGAAGATCAGGTTAAAACGAGCTTCATTACCCCTTCGGGAGTGTTCTGCTATGTTTGGATGCCCTTCGGTCTCCGCAACGCTGGGGACACTTTCTCCAGATTAATATCTAAGGCTCTAGGGCACCAGATCGGCCGCAATGTCGAAGCCTATATGGATGATATCGTCATTAAAAGCACGAACAAGAATTGCCATAGCACAGATATAGCGGAAACATTTGACAGCCTTCGGAAGTCCGGGATATGCCTCAATCCGGAGAAGTGCGTCTTCGGAGCTCGTGCTGGGAAGCTGCTCGGATATCTGGTCTCCAGTCGGGGTATTGAGGCCAGTCCAACGCAAGTCAGTGCACTGCAGAATATGTCTCCCCCTCAGAATTTGAAGCAGGCACATAAGCTAGCCAGACCCCAGAATGTCAAGACTGATCAACAAGATAAAAAAGTACCTCGCCGATCTCATTGCCCTCGCGACACCGCGGGCCAGCGATCCCCTTCTGGTCTACCTCGCCGCCTCAAGCAATGCGGCAAGTGCAGCATTGATTCAAGAAGAAGACATTGGCGGGAAGCTGGTGCAACGCCCCGTATACTTTGTGTCCGAAGCCCTCTTCGGAGCAAAAAATCGGTATTCCGAGCTCGAGAAGGTGGCGTATGCTCTCATCATGGCATCCCGGAAGCTTCGGCACTACTTTTTGGCCCATGATATAATCATTCCGACTGCCTATCCCTTGGGTGACATGTTCCAGAATAAGGACGCGACTGGGCGTATCGGGAAGTGGGCAGTGGAGCTCGCTCCGTTTGGGATCTCCATTGTGGCCCGGACTGCCATTAAGTCTCAAATCCTTGCCGATTTCATCACCGAATGGACGCCAGCAGTTAGTCACACCAGTGACGAAGCAGGCGAAGGGGTGTGGACCGTTTATTCAGATGGTACCTACCAAGCTTTTGGAGCTGGCGCCGGGGTGGTAATCGTTTCTCCCTCCGGGCAGCAAGCTTTATACTCCGTTTGGTTGAACTTCAAAGCTACAAACAATATTGCTGAATATGAAGGAGTGTTGCTGGGTCTTCGCAAGGCGCACGCGCTTGGAGCCGCCTGCGTGGTTGTCAAGACTGATTCTCAAGTCATCGCCGGGCACATAGACAAAAGTTTCAAGGCCCGACACCCTGATCTTCCGCCTACCTCGAAGCCATTTGGAAATTCGAGGCATCTTTCAAGGGGATATCAGTCCAGAGCATACCAAGAAGTGAAAATTGCCAAGTTGACGTCCTCGCTAAAGCTGGCGCCGGCGGTCATGCTCTCTCGCCTGCTGCCTTTTTCGAAGAACTTGCCGAGCCATCGACGTCTCTCCGCAGAGATGTGTCGTCCCCCGCGCTGACGGGTACCCCAGCGACCCCTCGGTCGGCTAAAGTCCTTTGCACGGCCGATGGCGACTGGCGAGAGCCCATTCTGTGGGCACTCAACGGCGATGTGGACGACCGACCTAGTCCGGAGCTGGCGCTGCTTCGACTCCGCACCAAGCCTTATCAAATCATTGACGGAATCCTGTACAAGTCGGGTGTATGCTCTCCGCTGCTTCGGTGCATTTCTCTTCCAGATGGACTACTAATGCTCAGGGAAATGCATGATGGTCTGTGTGGTAGTCACTTAGCCCCTCGAGCACTCGCCGGGAAGACTCTACGACAAGGTATGTATTGGCCCACAATCATCGCCGACGCCGAAGATCTAGTGCGCACCTGCCAAGGGTGCCAATGGATGGGGCGACGGAGCCATAGGCCCCCGGTCAGCCTACAGCTCATCGCACCCGCCTGGCCTCTAGCTCGCTGGGGGATGGACCTCATTGGACCGTTCCCTAGGGAAAGGGGCAACTTGCGCTTCGCCATCATCGCTGTCAAATACTTCTCTAAGTGGGTCGAGGCCGAACCGTTGACTGCCATTACCTCTCGAAGCATCTAGAAATTCTTTTACCAGAATATAGTCTGCCGCTTCGAAGTGCCCAAAGAGCTCACACTAGACAATGACACTCAGTTCGATGCTGGGTCCTTCAAAGCATTCTGCGAGGAGTTGGAAGTGCAGCTATGCTTCGCAGCGGTCCGGCATCCCTAGTCAAATGGAGATGTTGAGAGGGCCAATGGGCATATTCTATCCGGCCTCAATAAGCGGATCGTGGGTTTAGCCAAGGGATTGTGGCCCGAAGATCTACCTAAGATCCTGTGGTCCATTCGGACCACTCCTTCCCGAGCTACCAGGTTCACCCCGTTCCGGCTCCTATTTGGCGATGAAGCAATGACGCCGACGGAGGTTTGGGCTGGTTCTCTGTGGGTCACGACCCCCCAAATTGATCAATAGTGCGCCGTATCCCTCGACCTCATGGAGGAATCAAGGCTCCGAGCCGTCGCCAACCTCTCTCAGTACCAGAAGCAGACGAAGGCATGGTATGACCCCAAGGTCAAGCACAACGAGTTCTAGCGAGGGCACCTCGTGCTGCGCACGGTGGCCGCTCCGACGAAGCTGGGCAATAAATGGGAAGGCCCATACATCGTGATCGGCTCCGGACGGCCAGGGTCCTACCGTCTAGCTACCTTAGAGGGCGAAGATCTAAAGAACACTTGGCACGCGGAGCACTTGAAACGATATTTTGCATAATTTCATAGACATCTTCCGATGTTAGCTATTGTTGTATCAGATCCTCGATTCAATAATAATAATATAAGGTGACCGTTTTGACCAAAGTGGACGCACTATGGTATCAAGCGTAGTTTCACCAAGCCATTCGAGTTCCGAGCTCCGGCTCGACGCACCCCCCATTCGGGTTCCGAGCTCTAGCTCGACGCACCCCCCATTCGGGTTCCGAGCTTCGGCTCAACGTACCCTCCATTCGGGTTCCGAGCTCTGGCTCGACGCACCCCCTATTCGAGTTCCAAGCTCCGGCTCGACGCACCCCCATATTCGGGTTCCGAGCTCCGGCTCGACGCACCCTCTATTTGGGTTCCGAGCTCCGGCTCGACACACCCCCTATTCGGGTTCCGAGCTTTGGCTCGACGCACCCCCTATTCGGGTTCCGAGCTCCGGCTCGACACACCCCCTATTTGGGTTCCGATCTCCGGCTCGACGCACCCACTATTCGGGTTCCGGGTTCCGGCTTAACGCACCCCCTTCTCAAGTTCCAAGCTCCGGCTTGACGTACCCCAGCTATTCTCACTTCCCTTCTGGCCGTCCTAAGTGCAAGCGGTTTGTGCCCAGTCGACAAGTCGTCTACTCGCCAAGGAGGGGGAGAGGAAGGGCAGAGATTTGCAAATACCGCAAGAAAGGCTTCGATTATTTATGTCATACATAGAGCGTGAATGACATCTGTTGCGAAATCAAGCCAAAGAATAAGACTAAGAAAATTCCTCATCCAAGCCGAGCAGGAAGCCCCCTCCGGTCCGAAAGGTCACCCGGGCCAAAGCCCCCTCCGGTCGGGGGCTCCATCGCTGCGCGGTTGTTTTTCTCTTTCCTCTTCCACCTCTTCTCTTCCTTCTTTTGAGCCCGGAAGGCTTTCTGATCTTCTTGGAGTTGGGCCCAACTGCGCAAACCTTCGCCTCCGGGCCGCGGTTCGTTGAAGTCAGCCTCCGCGTCGGACCAATTCACTAGTTCGGGCGACGAGGACGGAGCTTGAATTTCTCTTTCCTCTTCCTTGATTAAACTTAAGACCTCGTGAAGGATCTCGGGGATTGCATGTCCGTTGTCATCCTGAGGGATGGCGAAGCGTGCAGGCCGGTTGGTCCTAAGGGCCTCGAAAGTGGCCCATTGGCGCCGAAGAGCCTCATCCTCGTCAAGAACCTCGACGTCAGAATCACGGGTGGAGCGGATGCCCTAAATGATTTCCAGGAAGTGATTACCCTTTATTAATAAACTACCAAGTTCCTATCTATTACAGGAGTTGTGATATTAAGGCCCTAAGGAGACTACACCTTCCGGTCCGGTTGGCGCGCTGCGACTGGGGGCTTCGAGGAAGTCGAAGGCTCGTTCGAGCGAAGGGCCTCGTCTAGCCAGGCCTTGACTGCACCAGGGCCCTCGGCTTGCGACGTCGCCTGGAGAACCCTCTAGGACTGGACTACCGCCGGGCTGGGGGAAAGAAGATGGCTTCCCCCAAAGGCGACGGGTGAGAACTCGAGGTCGAAGGCAAGGGGCTCCCGGAAGCTTCCAGCTGATGAAGAATGCCGAGGGCAGCTACCCGGGCCGATACTTCACCGTCTCTTGACATGGTGAAACCTATCTGCCGGACAGCGGCTTGGATGAACTTCAGCCAATGGCTAAGGGGCTCCCGGGCGACATCAAAAGTCGTGCACCCAGTGCTGTAACACGCCAGCACCCTTCGGAGGGACACCACAGTGTCAGCCACCGTCTTCTCCCCCTGATCCAGCGCCTCGGTCACTGCGTCGTTCTGGGCCAGGAGGTCTGCCGTGGTCTGCTCGAGCTGGAGTACCCGAGCTTCGTTGACTTCCGCGGCAGCCACCTTCTCCCGAAGCTCCTCCATTTCGGAGACCCGGGCTTGAAGTGCAAAGACCTCCGCCTCGAGCTGGTCCACCTCCTCATCCCGGGACCGAAGCCTCTCCACCTCCGCAACCTGGGCACGGAAGATGTTGACCTCCGCTTCGAGCTCGTCCGCTTGGGCAGCTCGATCTCGAAGCCCCTCCAGTTCGGCGACTTGGGCCTTGAGGGCGTCAACCTACGTGGCCTGAGCCTGAAGCTCCTCGACCCTGGTGGCCCGAGGACGAAGGACTTCGACCTCTGACTCTAGCGCCCAGAGCCGGTCGATCTCGGCCGCTTGCTCCCGGACCGTCCTCTCGGCAGCCTCCGCTCACCCGGAGAGCTCCAAAGCGCTGCTCTCACGACGGCTGCGTTCGGAGAGCAAGGACAATAGTGAGACCTGTGCCAGTGCGACTACCTGCACACAAAATGGCGAGTTAGGATAGGAGAGGCTAGGGGCTCGTCCTAGAGCGTCCCGAAGGCGTACCTGGCTCGCGGCACTCTCAATAGCCCGACCGAGATCGATGCAGTCCACCTGGCCGAGCTCATCTATCAGCCCGGCCTCCCTCAAGCGCAGGTAGGAATCGTGGAGAGGAGCCGTCCTCACCGCAAAGTCTTCGCCCTCCTCCAGGAAGGGGACCAGGAGGGGCACACTAGAGCGTGCACGCTTTAGGTCGGAGGGTGGCCGGATCTCGGCCTCCCGATCGGCCCCCTCGGGGGTTTCTTCTGGGGTCTCCTCCGATTCTGCCTCGTCGCCTAGTCCCGGAGCTCCCACCGCACTCGCGGGGACCTCGGGCCTTATGTCGGTGGCATCCCCGGAGAATGCTGGAACTGGAACCAGAACCCGGGCGGAAGTGCCTGCTCAGGGAGAACGGGGGTCAAGATCGAGGGAATTTGGTGCGTCTAAGCAAAGATGTGAGTAGAGCCACATACCTTCGTCCGCAGTTTTAACCGGGACATCCGAAGGCCGGACGCGTCCTGGGGTGCCGGGCCGATAAAACAACTCGTCCATCGAGTTTATCGGGGAACCCGCCGCCACCGCAGCGAGTTTGTCCTCGACGTCGACGCTCCCCTGGATAGCCCCCAGGGGATCATCTAACCCCCCTCGTTCCAGGCTGTCGGTTTCTCGGCTCCCCCGAGAGCTGGCAGAGACCCCCTCTAAGGCCAGACCACGCGGAGGGGTGGACTTAGGAGACGCCGCTACTCCAATGCCCGACGGCTCCTGCCCGGCCCTCGGAGCGGGAGGCTGCGGACCCGGATGGACTGGCGCGTCTCCAGCGCTGCCGGAAGCTGGTTGCTCTAGACGGGTTGGACCAGGATCCGCCAAGGAGTCGTCCGGCTCCGTCCCGGCATCCTCGCTAGAATACCCCCATTCGGAGTGGGAGGCGGAGGAGTGAGCCAGGGAAAGTCTCTTCGGACCCTTTGCCATCCTCTTCTTCTTCGGAGGGCGCTTGGGAGAAAGCCCGGCATCGAGGTCCGCCACCCTCTTCTTCGAAGGCGCGCGGAGCGCCTCCCTCTCCGAGAGGGATGGAGGAGTGAGCTCAAGCGTGTCCCACACGCGGTTGTATCGCCCCCAGGATCTGACGAGCTCCATCCGTCGCTTGTACTCGACCGGAGTGGGAGCCCTGAGGATATTCTCGGCGAGTCGGGCCACTTCGTCGAGAGTTTTGGCGATGAGCGACCCTGCATCCAAGGTTAGGTATGTTAGCCTTGCGGACTTTGTAGTAGAATTGCGAAAATCGAAAAGGGGCAAGAAGGGCTAACCTAGCCGGTTGGAGAGCTCTGCCGACGATGATTCATCCTGAGTGCTCCGGAGCGATGCCGGCCATTCTTCCTTCAACGGCGGAATGTCAAGGGCGACGATCTCCTCCATCAAGTCTCGCATGCTCATTCGGCGGGCGATGATCTGGAGCAGCCGGATGCGAGTGGAGACCGAGCCGGCACTGGCTTCGATGATCTCCTCCTTCCGAAACCAAATGTGGCGCGGAGGTCTGGCAAGTCCAGAGTTCAGACCCACCTGGACGTAGAACCACCAGTGTACCCACTTGGAGTACCACCGTTCGTTGATGGCCTTCGTAGGGAAGGAGTCTGCGTACCTCTTCCGAAGCTGGAAGTTGATGCTCCCGTAGGCTTGCACTAGGCCATCCTTCTTCTTCGGTTGGAAGAGGGCTTCGTGCATCTGAGCAAAGACCTCTGATCTACCCTCGTAGCCCTCCGCGCGCATGGCCCACTCAAAGATGGAGAGGCGGGCCACGGCGTTCAGAGACAGCTACGGGAGCTCGAGGTGGAAGGCATCCAGAACCCCCGAAAGGAGCTCTGAAGCCAGAAATCCTATCCCCGTATCGAAGAACGCCTCGAAGACGACGACCTCTCCTTCGCGCGGTTCCGGGATCGACTCCGTGCCCGTTTCCTGGCCCTCGTGTCGGGACCGAGGCGGCCCCGATCCGCAGCCTCGATGGACCCATCTGAGCATGCCGACAGCCCAAGCTCCAAGGTCTGCTCCCAAAACCGCTCTAAGGCCGGGCGGAGCTTGCGCGGGTCGCATGTTTCCGACGGGCCGGGAGCCGTTGCCGCCGTAGCTGCTGCCATCTGGCGCTGCAGAAAGCGTGGGTCCACTACTGCCGCGGGGGCGCTCCTTTCCGCCATGGTTGGCGGAGCAGAGGAAGGAGGCGAGAAGCTTGAAGAGTGGAAGTTTAGCCGCGAAGCTTGTGACTAAAGGCCAAACAAGTCAGCAGGGAGGGTTCAGCCGACCGGCAAGAGCTATTTATGCGTGAGATTAGCCACTACCTAGCCGTTTCGACGCCCCATCGATCCGCATTCCCCCGCTCAGCGCATGCGCGTCGGTCGCGCGGCCATCACATTAAAGTTTTGCCGGTCCACCTTTGTGTGCGCCAGTCTTCGATGGTTCACCTCCCTCACTTCGCGCACGCGCCAAGCGCATTGATTGTGTTAAATCAACGCCTTTTCGCTTTCTCATGCACTGGTGCCCGACGGTCAAGGTCGCGTGGGCGTCAAGCCCAGTTGGTCAAAGTCCCCCCCTTCGGAGTGTAATGCGACTAGCTCATCCGAGGCACTCCGAGGCCGGCACCCGGTCTCCAGGCTTCGAAGCACCACCGAAGCACCCGAACGAGGATGGTTCACAACGATCTAGGACCTCTATAAGTTGATTTCCCACAAATTATCGGAATTATCTTGTGCGCTCCTTACCTTTCTTCCGTGTAGGACTCTCAAACGAAAAGAAGCGAGGGGCTACTGTTGGGGGAGATAATCCCGATGATAGTTGAGAGTTTAATGAGCAAGAGTACGATCTGGAGTGGAGGCCATGTCCGCCGAAGGCCTGACGCCCCGCTCCGAAGGTGCCAGCGGGCCCCGAGGCTGCCTGGCACAGGACCTCCGGAACCCCCGAAGTAGACGGAAGAGGCCCTCGGGCAGATGCCCGACAGGATGCCGGAGGCAAGCCTCCGAAAGGTGCGAAGGCTCCGGGGCGCGACAGAAGACCAGAAGATAGCCCGGTCAAGGTGGTCCGAGGATAGGATCGCGATCGCCTGTGCAGTGTCGGGTGATCGCTGCAACACCCGACACAGTTGATACGTTGTCAGGGCAGCACTTTCTATCTATACTGTGTAGCAGCTATTCTTGTTTGTATTACAGACCTGTGCCAGGCAGTGTGACGGTTAAGGGATTTTGGAAGTATTAGACCCCTCCTGGCTGGGTTGCTCTATAAATACTCCTATCCCCCTATTGTAATGGACACACGATCCGAGAATACAATCTGAGCCCAACACTTCATTACTCCCATTCCCAAAAACCTGTTGGTTCGATCCGTCGCCCCAACAGGAGGATTCCTTCACACCATCGAACCTGAAACAAAATATGAAAGACAGACTTCGCTAGACCTAACAGAAGAAACAAGGCTTTGAGATATTGCTAACCTGACGAATTATCAACTTCAAACGAAGACTTGGTATGACCCAAAGATAAAGCTTAATGAACTTAAACCGGGTCATTTAGTACTATGAAGCATTGTTGCTCCGGGGAAATTAGGAAATAAATGGGAAGGACCATATATCATCCTTAGTTAAGGACACCTCGGGTCTTTTAAATTAGCTAATTTAGAAGGTGAAGAATTAAAACATGAATGGCTTGCAGAGCACCTTAAGCGATACTTCACATAGGGGCTCCTTGTAATCATTTGTAAACACTTTTTAAATGAATAAAGCTCATGGTCCGTGTAATGTGTACTTCTCAAGATGATTCCTACTCCTAGTGGGCGCACTAGGGGGATGGAGCTGATTGCGGAGGTAAGTATTATTCATTCGAACCGAATTTACGGACGTCGAGCTACCAGCTCGAAGCATCCGTAAAGGTGGGAAAGTAAGATGAAAAGTGGATTCCAAGCCACCGGCTTGAAATCATCCGTAAAAAGAGTCTAAAGAGACCAAATGATACGGATTCCGAGCAATTAGCTTGAAAGCATCCGTAAAGAGAGTCGAAGGAGACCACAAAAAGCGGATTCTGAGCCACTAGCTTGAAAGCATTCGTAAAAAGAGTCTAAAGAGACCAAATGATACGGACTCCGAGCAATCAACTTGAATGCATCCATAAAAAGAGTCCGAAGTGACCGTTATCAATGAATTCTAATACATCCAAAAAAGAGTACTAAGCGACCATTTATTTGAATTTCAAACCACTAGTTCTTAATTCTTTTTCAATATAATTAGGGGCTCCGAGCCTCCGGAAACAAAGTTATTGAAATTGTACTCTTAGCTGGCATTGTAATGATTGTGTGTAACCATCTTCAATCGAAATTCAAAGGTGCTTACCCCCAAAGAGGGGCTGGGAGATAATGAGACAATTTTGAAGCATTCTAGTTTATATTGCTCAATAGATTATATCACATTAAGAAAAATCAGTGTCTAAGCCAAGAAGAAAGCGAAGGCCCCTTCGATCCCCTGAGCTAGACTCGGAGTTAGCTCGGCTTCAAAGGCGACTTGTTCCGGAGCCCGGAGTCTTCAGAACTTTATGTTTAACTCGTTTCCCCTTCTTCGAAGCTCAGAAATCTCTTTGTTCTTCCTAAAGCTTGGCCCAGGTCCGAAGTTGTTCGAGGCTACTCTTCATTTGCTCCTCGCCAGACCACTCTTCTTCGGACCAATCAATGTCCTTCGAAGATGAAGACGCTATATTAACAACTTCTTCCCCCTTCTCCTTAATATAAGCTAATACTTCCTTACATATCTCGGGTATAACCTCTCCATGGCTCCCCCAAGGAATTGAAAATCGGGGACGCCTGTGAGGCCTTAAGGCTTCGAAGGTAGCCCATTGTTGATGGAGCTCTTCGTTAACCTCTAACACTTTGAGCTCATCCAAAAAAGGTAGAAAAGCCTAAAAAAATTTTCAAATAAGTATTTTCATTCAAAACAGAACAAGAACATAAGTTTTTACATAGGCAGAGCCCTAAGGATAACTAAACCTTCGTGTCTGAAGGAGGCTTGCTGCTCGAAGGCTGCGCCCGCGCTTGCTTTTGACGGAGGCCTTCATTAATCCACGCCTTCACGGCTGACCGGCTTTCAGCTCTCTAGGATGGCTGAAAAGCCTCCCAAGCTGCAACCACGTCAGGCGAAGGGGTCAACAGACGGTCACCACCAAAGCTAGCGGGCGCTGCTCCGGGCTCCGGTGAAACAGACAATCCGATGTATTCGTAGTAACGAAGCACTCCGAGAGTGGCTACTTGGCCGGAGATCTCTCCGTACCGAGTACACGCAGTCTTCATTGTCTTCGCTGCTGCTTGGATCATCTTCATCTTTCGCAGAAGGGAGTCATTGGCGGATGACGAGGAGGCGCAGGAAGTACCAAAGTATTCTAGAATACCCCAAAGGGCGTCCATGGCCTCGGAGGCCACACTCTCACACTTTATATTTTCTACAGCCAATGCCTTATTCGATTTAGTTAGCTCACAGATTAGAGAGGAGAGCTTGGCTATCTCCATCATTAGGAAAGTCTTCTGTCTGAGCAACTTCTTCACCTCCTCAGCCAAACCTTGCTGCTCTTCTCGGAGCTTGACAAGTTCACCTCCCGAAGCTGTCTGCTCCTCTCGGAGCCTTTCCACTTGAGCCCGGAGTACAACCTGCTCAGCCTCGAGCTCCTCCTTCGTAGCCTCCAACCTAGCTTTAGCGCTCCGCTCTGCTGAAGCCATCTCTTCCAAGCTCGAAGCATGGTTCTTAGAGTCGGTAAGACTCCCTTGAAGAGCCATCACCTTCTCTTTGGCCCGGTTGCATTCTCGCTCGTTCGACACAGCCGCGGCTCGAGCTAGAATGACATGCTACAAAGAACGAAGGACAGTGTAAGTAAATTATGTATATATGTTCAGACTAAACTCATTTTTGCAGGTGCTTCATACCTGGTAAGCCGCCCGTTCAAGAGCATCATCAAGCTCCGAACCTTCATCCTCTCTAAGGATGGAGACCAAGTCAGTCTCCCCAACTTCACAACTAGCTCGAGCCAGAGGCTCTAACAAAGTCCGAAGTCCTATCCTCCATTCAAGGAAGGGGGCCAGGAGAGGGAGCCTTGACAGGGCACTCCGATCATCATCGCTAGGAGAAGGACCGAAGCGCAATGAAGCACCCTCAGAGGCCTCTGTGGATTGGCCTCCGTATGTAGACTCCGATGGAGTCCACCCTGGAAGGGGAGCAGGCATGGGCCAACTTTTACCTTTACCCTTTCCAGGGCCTACCACCTCCTTCGGAGTTACCTCCAAAATTGGAGCCACCTCTTGTTCCACAGTCGATGACGGCACTGAAGCTGCCACAAGCTCCGAAACCACTTCCACAGCAGAAGCCACCTCCACCGGAGCTGATCCTATAAAGACCAAAGGTATATGATATTACTTAAATTGTGCAGGTAAAACCAAAAGAAGAAGAAAAGGTATTCAACTGAGGCTTACCTCTGACATCTTGTTGCCGGATGAGCACCAGACTGCTCGGGGGCTCGAACATCTGACCGAAATCCTCTTCGGACTCCGGACTTCGAACTGAAGGAATGGCTACAGAGATATCCTCGACCACTGCAACTATCACTTCGTCCGGAGCCAAGACTTGGGTTTCTACAATCTTGGCTCTGCCTTCCTCCATGGCGGGAGCATCTTCCTAGCTAGATGGGATGTTTATAGTCTTAGCCTGCTTAGGGTTATCTTCAACTATAGGCACCACCACCACGCCATCTTGAACGGAGACCTCGACTCCCATTCGAGACTATTCATCCCCAGTAAGAAGGGCCTCGAACTCCTCCCCCCATCGCCATGTATACATCCTCTTCATCTTCGGATTGTTCCAGCGACGAGACAAGAGATTTCAAAGGAGTGAGGGCATTTGGCTTCCGGACCACCTTCTTGGCAGGTGTCTTCACCAATCTTGAAGACCCCACCTCCGCCTTCCTTTTCTTCAGAGCCTGGTCCAAGGAGGATCAGTCTGGAAGAGTTGGAGGTTCAACTCTGAGCACGCTCCATACATAATTGAACCGCTCCCAAGTCCTGACCAACTTTACCCTTTGCTCCTTTTCAATGGGCATAGGGGCTCCAAGAACCTTCTCCGCAGCTTGGACGATTTGTTTCGGAGTAAAGGTCACACGCGGAGTTGAAAGATAAGATATCATTTTGATTAAGTCATTTCTGTAAAATCGATACTGTGTGCAAAACACTTTGATGTAGATATATGAAAAACTTACATGTGGAGCTTGAAGGGATCTCCCGAAGTCCCCCCTCCGGGTTTTCTTCGAAATTGATAGGCCAAGCAACCATCAGAGGAGGGATTCAGAGTCTGATGAACTCCTCCACCAAGTCATGCATGCTCATGCGGCGACTCATAGAGTGCAACAATCTGAGGCGGACTTGAAGATGGCTTTGGTCTGGTTGGACCTCCGCCTCCCTCCGGTAAAAGATGTCCTCCAAGGGTCTAGCCAAGGCGCATTCTGTCCCTACCTTGGTGTAGAACCAGCGAAGGATATAGTCTGAGTACCATCTGTCATTGATGGCCTTCGCTGGGAACCGGTCCTGGAACACTTCACGGAGTTAGAAGTTGATGCTCTTGAAGGAGATCACCATCATCTCCCCTCCGGCTCCGGTGAAGGTCTTCGGCTGGCACGAAGCTTTATGAAGAGCCGCGAAGATCTACGCTCTCCTGATGCATCCTTCGGCCCGCATCACCCATTCGAAGATGGCCAGACGAGCAATTGCATTTGGAGAGAGTTAGGGCAAGGTGACATGGAACAACCTCAATACCTCGGAGAGGAAATCCACTGCCGGAAGTCCCAATCCGGCTTCGAAGAATGCCTCGAACACCACCACCTCTCCACGTGCGTGGTGCCGGGATCACTTCACCCCCAGGATGGCGCACCTTGACTCTAGGTCCCATCTTCCCGGCGATTGCCACAACAATCGACTTCTTCAAGCATGACGATGCCCCCAAGCTATACGATTGATTCGTTTACTTGGCAGACGCCGGACAGAGGTCATGGGCGCTGGTTGGACAAGGGTTATCTAAAGGCCCTGCCACCGCTACTAACGCCATCGCCTGCTGCTGGGCCAAGGATGAAGTAGGGACGGGAGCTTTGTGGCTTGTCTTCGCCATTGGAGGAAAGGAGAGTTTGAGAAGATGAGCTCGGGAAGAAGGAAGGTGAAATGTGAAAGAAGTCGGTAAAGTATCTGAAATTTACCTTTACTTTCTTATTTATAGCATGGATTCCTTGTACTGTACGTTTTGGTGCACCGTTTGGTTGCCTTGTTACATACCCGATACCGTCATAATTTGCAGAAATGTTTCATGAGAAGTCATATCCTATGGAGATGAAACGACCATTAGCCTCCGCAAGGAGTAACGACTCTATTTCTAAGTCTAACGGCTATATTATCTCCGTCAAAGATCCATCTTCGAAGCCATTTTAATGAATATCTCCGCACAAAAGTTGGTCCAAAGACCCTCAATTTCCAAAAGTTTCTAAGAATGCTAAAGTTTTTCAAGTTCCTCTCTAAATTCTAAGCATGAAATTATTTCTTGCGTATACTGCCCTCTTCATTGCATAGACAATTCGGAGAAAAGTATTTGAGGGGATGACATTTTCATGTCGGCACAAGTAGAAGAAACGAAGTCAAGAACTTTGATCTCCGAAGATCTTAAAAGCAACAAGGTTCCATCGGATTCGGAGCCCTAAATAGTAGAGACCTCCATCAAGGCTTCGGCGCAACGGAGCCTCTCGAAGCCTCTTCACCCGAAGGGGGTTGCCATCGAGGACATGTGAATTATCTTCTCACTAATTAGACTAGTCTTTTACTCTTTTACCCCTATGAAGAATATTAAACATTATCTTCTTAGTCGGTTCTAATTAGAGGGTAAAAAAGTCTTTTCCCATGTATTCGGTCTATAAATACCCCTCTTCACTCTGTAAAGGGTATCGAATAATCAGATATTCAGTACACACTTCGAACTATTTTAAGCTATTATCCATCTCGAAGGCTTAGAATAGTTTACTCAAACAAACACTTTGTTTTTCAAACACTTAGTTTCCTAAACCTGTTAGCATAATCTTTTACGCCAACAATAGCTGAGTACAAAGGCGTGTTGTTAAGCCTTCGAAAAGCGCATGCTAAATGCTGCCCGGATTGTTGTTAAAATAGATTCCCAGATTGTGGCGGGGCCCATAGATAAGAGCTTTCAGGTGCGGAACCCGGATCTTGCTGCCTACCTAGAAGCAATCCGCAAGACCGAAGTAGCATTCAAGGGAATCTCTGTCCAAAGCATCCCGCGAGCCGACAACCAACAAGCAGATGTCCTCACTAAAGAAGCAGCCGGAGGCCAAGATGTACCTCAAGGGGCTTTTTTCGAGGAGCATTCCAAGCCCTCAGTGCCATCTACGGAACCTGTCGAGGTCCTCTACACCCCTCGAAGATTGGCGAGACCAAATTCTAAGCTTGCTGCCAAACGAGGGGGCTCCCCCGTAGGTCCCGAGCTTTCAAGACTTTAGCACATGGTGCGGAACTACCACATCATCAACGGGGAGTTGTACAAATCCGTTGTATGCTCGATGTTGCTCCGATGCATCTCTTGTCCCAAGGGGCAACAAGTATTATGAGACATCCATGAAGGCCTATGCACCAGCCACCTAGCACCTTAGGCCTTAGTAGGAAAAACACTTCGCCAAGGTCTATACTGGCCCACTATCATGTCTAATGTCGAAGCCCTAGTATGCACCTACCAGGGATGCCAATGGATAGGGTGGCGGAGCCACCGACCCACCACCCCGCTCCAAGTCATTACTCCAGTTTGGCCCTTGGCCCGATGGGGGATGGATCTCATAGGACCATTCCCAAGGGCCAGAGGAAACTTCAAGTTTGTCGTGGTTGCAATTGAGCATTTCTCGAAGTGGGTCGAAGATGAACCCCTAACCACCATCACCTCAAAGAACGCCCAAAAATTCTTCTAGAAAATATCATCTGCTGGTTCGGAGTACCAAGACAACTAACAATCGATAAAGGTACCCAATTCGACGCCGAACCATTCAAGCAATTCTGCGAAGAGCTGGGAATCCAATTATGCTTTGCTACTGTCAGACACCCACAATAAAATGGAGCCGTCGAGCAGGCCAATGGAAACATACTATCCAATCTAAACCCCTAGATTGTGGGCCTCGCTAGAGGACTCTCGACGGAGGAATTGCCAAATATTTTGTGGTCCATCCGAACCACTCAAACTCGAGCAACCAGATTCATGCCGTTCTGGCTATTGTTCGAAGACGAAGCAATGACTCCAACAGAGCTCAAGGGAGGCTCTTTGCGAGCGATGGAGCCCGAAGACGAGCAAGAAAGGAGCATTTCGATCGACCTCTTCGAAGAAACAATACTCTGAGTCGTCACCAACCTCACCAAATATCACAACCAAACGAAAGCTTGGTACAACCCCAAGGTGAAGCTGAAAGAGTTAAAGTCAGGACCTTGTGAAGGTGGAAGTCAAAATTGAGGATGATGACAAGGCGATTATTCTTCTATGTTCGTTGTTGGATTCTTATGAGCACTTGGTTACTACATTGACATATGGCAAAGAAACCATCAATTCAGAAGAGGTTGTTGCGGTGTTTCTTGTTCATAACCAAAGGAAGAAGAACAATGCAATAGGAGGGTCTTCTGGGGATGCTTTGCATGTAAGGAGTGATCATGGTTCATATGAGAATAATGGAAAGAAGAAGAAGAAGGGGCCGTTGTGCTACAAGTGCCATGAGTGAGGACATATAAAGAGAAACTATCCAGCACTGAAGAAGGATGGAGGATCCACAAATTTGGTAAATGTCAATAAGAAAGATGACTCGGATAGTGATGGTGATGTTCTCATAGTATCAAGTGAAAAGTCTTGTGAAGGGTGGTTGTTGGATTCAGCTAGCTCATTTCATTTAACACCAAAGAGAGAGTTGTTCTTATCTTACACTGAGGATGACGATGGTGGCTTTGCTTACTTGGGTGATGACTCGGGTTACCAAGTCATTGGAGTGGGCGACATCAAGTTCAAGATGTGTGATGGACAGGAGATACTACTGAAGGGTGTGAAGCATGTGCCAGGGTTACGGAAGAATCTAATTTCCCTTGGGTTATTGCATGAGGAAGGCTGGTTATATCAGGTGGCACCTGATAAGAAAACCTTAAGAGTCATGTGTGGAGGCAAGACAATTATGATTGGTGAGAAGTTAGGCGCACACCAGTACAAGCTACAAGGTAGTGTTGTTGAAGGTGGAGTCATGGATGGCAGTGCAACCATGACAGTATTTGATCCGGATGTTGGTGCGGCCGTGGGATCAGCCTCACGAGGCTGTTCTACATGAGTGGTTAAAGGATAAATAACTCAAGTCGATACATGGAGGTTTGTGCATGGATGACTACAAGGTAGCGAGCATATTCGTCAATGTGGAGTTTGTTAGAGATATGGTTTGAATATGTGTTTGATTTGGTTATGATTGGACTTTTAGTTGTAATTAGGGAATAGGTAGGGTCCTAGTCTCATATTGTACCTAGGGGCCTATATATATATATATATGAGGCCAACCCCCTGTGTACCCAAGTAGAGACAAGATAGGTGTTCGGTTAGGGCATGTGGCGTTGCCACGGTGTGCCTGGATGCCGGTGTAGACATCGTTTATGGGGAGGAGTGCTCGTAGTCATGCCCCAGAGTCGTAAGACTTTGTTACCAAATATCGTGCCTCATTGTTGTCTCTTGGTTGTGATCTTCTTATGACGTCTATTTGATCTTGTTAGTTCTGCTGCGTTAGGTCATATGGGCCTGATTTTCATAACATCTTCCATACCATGGCTCGAACGACGTCATGCCCTCGACGGACTTTGTTGGTACCTTATTTAGTGGGTACATGACCATGACCACCGCCTCACCCCAAAACCAACAAGGAATATTCTTTGCTTTTAACAGACTACTGTGAGGGGTATGTTGCCATCAATTGCCACTAGACACCACTCGCAACACAGTACTCCATGAACTCCTTGGAGGTGAATTCTCCTCTACGATCAGTGCGAAATGCCACCAACTGGTAGACGTATTCCACCTCCACCCGTACCTAAAAATCCTTGATGGCTCATTCTACAAGATCCTTCCAATACAACAAAAACACCCACATGTAGCGGCTTTGATCATCGACAAGAAGCATGAAGTAATTGTTCCCGCTCGGTGTCATTGGAACCATCGGCCCACACAAGTCACCATGGACTAGCTGTTGGACCGAAAGTAGCGACCAGAGGGGGGGTGAATGGGCGCCTTAAAAATTCTTTCAAATCAATGGCCTGTTCCCAATACCCAACGCACCTCAAAAAGACTACGCAGCAGAAAATAACCAAAAGGCCTAAGTCTAAAGGTTTCTAACCTAGAAGCAACTGATGATAACTAAGAACTATTAAAGTAGTGCAACTAGGCAGATGAACACAGTGTGACAGGCCTAAACTTCTCAATGAAATGATCTAAGTATGTGTAAGATGAAAAGAGATGTTACTGTCCAAATTTGTCTCCTGTTCGGAACTTGGCGAAGCCTCCTTCGCACGTCGAGGTCTGCTTCGGAGGTTGGTGACGGAGCCAGCTTCGGAGGTCAGTTGCGAAGCATGTCAAAGATGCCGAAGGTGTTTGGTTCTAGTCTAGTTCGAAGTGGCAAGAAGCGAAGTATGCTTCGAAGCGAAGTATGACAAAAGTCGGAGCCTGCTTCGAAGTGTGTACTTCGAAGACAAAGCTTCGAACACAGCTTCGAACCAACAGCTTCGAAGTCAAACCTTCGAACACAGAACTTTGAACACAACAAACAGACGAACAACCTTCGAACACAGAAGCGAAGCCTGCCACACGACAGAAAACCAAGTCCGAAGCCTATACTCTACCTTCGAAAAGAGCAAGCTTCGAAAAGAGAAGCGAAGGGTGACACCCCACACAGAAGTCAGTACGAGGCCTAGCGGAGCTACAAGCTTCGAACCCAACTTTGAAATCTATCGAGGTATGGACTTCGAACAGCTAGAGCCGAAGCCCCTTCGCACTGTCGTTCGAAGTATGCAATGCTGTCGTTCAGAAAATACTTCGAAGCTTAGCAACACAGAACACAAACCGAAGATCGAAGATCGAACGAAGCCTTCGAGGATGTTAGATCAAAGCCTGCCTCACGGAGCTGAGGGGCTTCGAACAGAGAAGGACTTCGCCAGAAACACAGCCAAAAAGGTGACAGAGCCTGTCAGCTTCGATCAAAAAGCTGAGCAGTAGAAGGTGAAAAGCTGCACAGAACACTGTGGCTACAGGAAAGTAGTACTACTTGCAACAGCAAGAACTAGTACACGGTTTGTGAAGAACAGAAGCAAAAGAGAAGTTTCTGCTCACGAAATAAATCCAAGCTGTGCATGTAGCCGAAGCATTAACTCCTCAAACTAAACAATGTGCACCGAATGAAATCAACATGGACCAAGGCTTTAATGCATCCAAAAGATTTGAATAAATGCAAGGCAAAAATGGAACAAGCAAGAGCCTGGCGGCGCACACAGGAGAGAGAAACGTGAGAGACAAAATGACCCAATAGAGTGGATTTGATTTCAGCCAAAAGGTTAGTCCAAACCCTAGGGATTGGGGTCCTATTTATAAGCAGCCCAACACTAGGAATATTCTACCAGCCCCTTAGGGTTTTTACAGACTCAAGAATAAAGGAAAAGACTCTACTGCCCTTAGGAATTTTTACAGACACAACTGACTGACTGTGGGCCTAGAGTTACAGATGACTTATCCGGAAGCTAAGTTTTCGTAGCGACTACAGCTTCTCTTCTGGACAGTCGGATACAGAATCAACGGTTGTCAGTTTTGCGCCGAAACTGACAAAGCCTCCACCGGCTTTGCACCAGGTACCTGACCGACTCCGCAGCTCTCTCAGCCCGGCAATCGCTCACCGCCCGTGTACCTGAGTCAATCCTAGTCAACAGCCCAGTGGGTCTTCTACTGCTTCTGGCCCATGCACCCGGATTGGGCCAGCCCGACTTCGCAGCCTCCTCTGCCCGACAGTCGCTCGCTGCCCGTGTACCTGAGTCACACGCGGCCCATGAAACAGTAGATCTCCTCTCTTCTTCAGTCCACTTTGACTATCGTTGACAATGACTCATCACTTCTGGAGCCATGAGGCCCACGCTATTCAGCATGGCTCCTCAATCTCCCCCTTGATGAGTGCATTGTCAACACTCCTCTTCTTCAGCTCTTCAGCATCTGCGAACAAATGTGGAAACACGAAAACGAAACACAAGAAAACAAAGAAGAAGAAAAATAAGGTAAAAAGGTTAACCCTAATGACCAAAAGCCGAACAAAAGCAAGAAGCGGTCATTATGGTTAACCAAGGTGTAAAATCTCAAAATGAGTGCGATCCCAGAACAACAAGGATATCAACAGAGTAAGAACTCCCCCTTAAACTCTGATCCCAAATTTTCTCCCCCTTGTTGACAAGTGAACTCATCAAGCACTCAATAGGGACACAGACTCCCCCTGAAATGCAACTCCCCCTCAAAATATGCAGTGAATTCAACTGGAGTGCAGAAGGAGTGTAGAAAGTATGCTTCTCAGATATGATTGACTGCAATTACAACATCTAACAGATACGGCAAAAGACATACTGTAACAATACATGGCATGATCAGTGCAACAGATGATATCTAAAGAAAGTCATTTGCACGCATTTTTCAGTTTTTGCAAACAAAAGCATCACCACATGTTCCAATAAACAAGCAAGGTAAAGCATGAGATGCAAAAGCTAACTGATATCTACCAAGATAAGCATTGTCCAAAAACAAAGTGCTTCAGCAAACTTGTTATCATTTCAATTTTCAAGCTTTTTCTTTTCCCTTTTTCATTTTTGCCAGGGGTATTTGCATGTCAAACCTTATGCTGACCGACCAAGTCAAGCCTAGGCCAGAACTAGGCCATCAGAAGCTTAAGACATTGGTCTTGGCATACACTACAGTGTCCTAGTTCATACCAAAGTGCTATGGTACGCAGTCCAGAACAATGCAATGCGACAAGACAAACCCACCTAGATCTTTTAAATTTTAAGCATAAAAAGGCATGGAATTTTCATTTTTCTGTTTTTTCATTATTTTATAGCACATCTCCATGTTTAAAGCATACAGATGTCCAAGTTGCATATTTGCATCTAAGTCAGGAACTAGCTACAAGGCATGCAACAGATAGCAAGAGCATTCAGCCTACGCATGCTAGTTACCAGAAGCAATGGTGATCATTTTTCAATTGTAAAGCATAAAAGCCATGCATATGACATATATCAGACTTATCAAGCGAACTGAGACAAGACATGATCATTGACAAGTAATCAAAAGCATGTACCAGCTAGAATAAGTAAAACAGTTCAATCATATAACAGAAGCAGCTTCAAAGTGTGATATGTGAATATGCAAAGTATGAACACACACAAAAGGGACTCAAGAAAAGAGTAAAGAAGAAATAAAACTGACGCAAAATATCCTAAAAAGGATACACAACACCCAAATCCCCTCGTAAACGCTCAAATGTAGACTGATCTAGGGGTTTGGTGAAAATGTCAGCCAACTGATGATGGGTATCAACATGAACAAGGTCAATGACACCTTTCTCATATTGATCCCGCAAAAAGTGAAAGCGCACATCAATGTGTTTGGTTTTTGAATGGAGACATGGGTTTTTCCCTACACTAATTGCACTGGTGCTGTCGCAAAACAAGGGAACTCTGGTAGGAAAGAACAACCCAAAATCTCACAGAGTGGAAATCATCCAAACCAACTGTGAGCAGCAGCTAGCAGCAGCTACATACTCAGCCTCTGTGGTTGAAAGAGCAACTCCAGATTGCTTTCGAGAAGACCAAGAGACAAGAGAAGAACCAAGAAACTGGCAAGTACCAGAAGTCGACTTGCGATCCAACCGGCACCCACCAAAGTCAGCGTTCGAAAAGCCAGATAAATCAAGAGATGATGATGTTGAATAGTAAAGACCAAGATCAGGCGCAAAGGTAAGATACCTGAAGATACGCTTGACAGCTTGCCGATGAGACGCGCGTGGTGAAGACTGGAAGCGCGCGCACAGCCCCACGGCAAACTGAATGTCTGGTCTTGTCGCCGTTAAGTATAGCAGCAACCCGATCATCCCTCGAAATTCCCTTTCATTGACCTTGACACCGCTCTCATCCTTGTCCAGTCCCCCAGAAGTGCCCATCGGGGTCATCTGCGGCTTCAATTCACCACCAAAGTCAAATTTCTTTAACATATCACGAGTGTACTTACCTTGGTGGATGAAGGTGCCGTCCTTGGTCTGCTTGATCTGGAGCCCTAAGAAGTACTTAAGCTCACCCATGAGGCTCATCTCAAACTCACTGTGCATCTGCTCAGAAAACTTGGACACAAGATCACTCGTAGTACCGCCAAAGATAATATCGTCCACGTAAATCTGAGCGACTAAGAAATCTGAAGCATCTCTGAGCAGGAAAAGAGTTTTATCCACAGAACCCATCACAAAACCCTTCCCCAACAAAAATTGCTTCAACCGGTCATACCAAGCCCTGGGGGCTTGCTTCAACCCGTATAAAGCTTTTTGCAATTTAAAAACATGTCGAGGAAACTTAGGGTTCTCAAAACCGGGGGGTTGCCTAACATAAACCTCCTCTTCTATGTACCCGTTCAGAAAAGCACTCTTAACATCCATTTGAAAAAGCTTAAAACCCTTCGAAACGGCAAAAGCTAGAAGAATACGAATGGACTCAAGACGGGCAACAGGAGCGAAGGTTTCTTCAAAGTCAATACCTTCCTTCTGGCAATAACCCTGGGCAACTAGTCGAGCCTTGTTGCGCACCACAACCCCATCTTCACCTTGTTTGTTCTTGAATACCCATTTGGTGCCTATGGGGTTGCATCCTGGTGGCGGCTCAACTAGCATCCAAACCCGATTGCGGACAAAATTCTCAAGCTCTTCTTGCATAGCATTAATCCAATTAGAATCAGAAAGAGCATGAGAAATGTCTCTGGGCTCAAAAGATGCAACAAACGCAGATTCAGCAAACACAGCAAGAGAGGCAGAAGAACGCAAAGTTCTCTCAGTCAAATCACCAATGATGAGCTCTGAAGGGGTGATCACGCTGAACTGCTCGGGTTCCCTGGTGATCCGAAGTCACCTCTCCGGAGTCAACAGCTGGCACTTCTGGACTCGACTGAGGGGGCTCGATCGTAGTGGAAGAAGTGATCAGAGGTCCGCCCTCATCATCAGTCGAAGTCTCAGAATGTGTGGGCTCTGCGGGGGATGCAGAAGGCCCAACCTCATCAGCAGCTGGAGTATCCTCATCTTCCTCAAAGATGGACTCTCCGAGCTCATCATCACCAGAAAGCTCAAAAGAAGGATTCAAAGAAGGCAAGGACTCATCAAATGAAACCTCACAGGTCTCGACAAGCAGCTGGGATTCGAGGTTCCAAACACGGAAGCCTCGAGAATGCAATGCATAACCAAGAAAAATACCATCCCAGCAACGAGACTCAAACTTGTCCAAATGCCCTCCCTTCTTGAGCACAAAGCACTTGCAGCCAAACGCTCGCAAGTGACTCACCTTGGGCTGTCTGCCAAACCGCAGTTCATATGATGTCTTACCAAGGTAAGCTCTAAGAAAAATGCGGTTGGCCAGATAGCAAGCCGTGTTCATGGCTTCAGCCCAAAAACGCCTAGGAGTCCTGTGCTCATCGAGCATCGTCCTGGCCATCTCAACTAGCGTGCGGTTATTTTGTTCCACAACGCCGTTCTGTGGGGGAGTGTAAGGAGAAGAAAACTGATGGTCCAGACCCTGATCGCTACAGAAGCTGACGAATTGAGAGTTCTTGAACTCAGAGCCGTTGTCGGAGCGAATTGCTCGCATTTGACCATTGTTCTCATTCTTCAACTTCAAAATCAGGTCATGAACAAACTGAAACGTTTCATCCTTAGACTCCAAAAAGAAAACCCACGAAAATCGAGAAAAGTCGTCAACAATTACAAGTGCATACCACTTCCCACCGACTGAGCGTACTCGAGCTGGACCTACAGTGTCCAAATGTAAAAGCTCGCCCGGATACGATGTCATCACCTGAGTCACAGGTGAGTGCGAAGCGGCAACCATTTTCCCATGACGACAGGGATGACAAACTAGATCCTTCTCCATCTTAATCTTGGGCAGTCCTCGGATGAGGTCCATAGAGCTTAACCTGACTAACAGATCAAAACTCAAGTGACCTAACCTCCTATGCCACTTCCAGAGCTCAGAAGAAGATCCAGCAATCAAACAGCGAGAAGGGCCAAAAGAACTAGAGAAGTCAATTCGAAAGACTTTACCGAAAGGTAAAATCTGACAAACCAAAAACCCTCTAGAATCAACCACAGAAGAATTGCCCTTCTTAAAACGTACTTCCAAACCATCCTCAAGAAGTTGCGAAACAGAAATCAAGTTGAAATTCAAATTTTTGACCAAAGCAACATTCTTTAAAGAGAAATGATCTGAAATGCGTATTGAGCCTATGCCACTTACTTTCCCTTGACCGCTGTTCCCGAACGTGATATATTCTTTGGAGCTTGGGGGAGTGAGATCGGAGAACCATCTGCGATGTCCCGTCATGTGGCGAGAGCATCCTGAGTCCATGATCCAAACATCCTCCAGTCCCCGGTCCTGCACAATCAGTGTCTGTAAGTGGGAGCAGATGGTCTGGCACCAGGTTTAGCAAAAGAGCTAAACCAGTGTCGAGCCATCTGCTCAAAAGATGGAAAGCGAAAACCATCAAAAGAGTTCGGACCAAAACGCGCCTCAAAGCGCGGTCCTCGGTTTTGCCTAACCCTGAGGCCACGAGGTCCAGAACCGTAGCCAACATGGTCTGGAACTCTGCCGGAACGGACACCACCAACTGGAGCACGGGCAAGAAAGTCGTCTCCTCTACCACCACCTACACGACGCGGCCTGGCCTCCAGCCTCTCCCCGCGCCGAGGAACACGCAGTCTACCACCCTGCTGGTAGAACTGCTCCTGATCACTACGAGCCCTCTCTGCTCTCTCAACCCGCTTCCTCCTGAAGCAGAACTACGCAAGATGCCCGTCTCTCTGACAGTACTCACAGTGATAGGTGGGCTTCTTGGGATGTGGTTGAGTCTTAGGATGTTTGGGCTTGGTAGTGTTTGGTGTGGTCTTCTTGGGTTGAGAGAGTCCAGGAAGAGAGTCTAGAGAAGTGTGGAGATTTTTTGGCTTTGGAACCCAGATAGGTTTCTTGGGTGGAGCTTTAGGTGGTTCATGGATCACTCCATCCTTGGGCTGACAAGCCTGGGAAGACTCAGTGGAGTGAGTCTTGGGATACCTCTGCTCTGGAGTCTTTTTACTCCACTCCACTGCCCGGCTAATGGCACTCTTAAAGTCAGCCTTGGTGTAGGTGTAACCTACCCCAAACCCATCCTGCCTCTTGAACTGTTGGATCATCATGCCAAGCTGTGGCTCTCTGGCACTGATCCAACTCAGGATAGAATGGAGGTAAAAGTTCTCATTCTGAGAATCTGCTAGCTCCTCTCTCAAGGAAGCTAGAACCTCCACCTGAGACAAGAAGGTCTCACACTCATTCTCTACTTGAACAGACTTCTCGGCTTTCATCTTAATCAATTCCATTCTAAGAGACAGGCAGTTTTCACAGACAGTGGGTGGAACTGACAGTGTCTCAAGCTCTAGCCTAGTCTGGGCAAGCTCAGCTCTCAACCTCTCCAAATCGCCCAAATGCTCATCGCCCTTGGATTTCACCTCAGCTAAGGCAGCTAGATGGGATGGGCAATCAACACAGGGTGCGACGACAGTGGCTTGAGCATCTTTCAGCTCCAGCTGAGCACTTTCAAGCTCAGAGGCCAAAGCGTCCCTCTCATCAACCCTTTCTGCGTACCTGGACTTCAGAGTCGAAAGGTCACACATAAGCACCTCACACTTTGGGCACTCACTACTATCACCCAAGCAAGGGGAAGAAGATAGACTCTCAATTCTGCCGTTGGCCACGGCAAGCTCACTCTCTAACTCGTCTATCCTCTTCTTAGCCCCCCTAAGCAGTTTTTCCCGATATCTCAACTCCTGACGATTGCTCTCAAGTAAATCAACTATTTCACGCTCATAAGATGATACCTTGCTGTCGTCGTCGTCGGAGTCATCGGAGGAGGTCTTTTCTTCTCTATCCCCAAGAGCCATTGAACAGAAGCTCTTGCGGGATCTTCGGCGCTGGTGTGAGTGGCTCTTCGGCTTGTCCCTGAAAGCCATGAAGCAGAGGCCCGCCGGATCATCCTTGTCCTTCCCCTTACTGATGGTGATCTCCTCATCACTTGAGCTCGATGAAGAGGAAGAAGACGTGGACCACTTGGAGTAGCTTTTCTCCATCTCGGCGAAGAAGGCCTTGTCGCGCTTCTTGTTTTCTCGCCGGTAGTCCTTCAGGGCCTTCTTGAAGAACCGGGTCTTCGGCTTGCCCTTGTTGAAGGAAGGGTTCTCATGCTTGCCGGAGTCGTGGAAGCTGCCACCAGTGCCCTTCTTGTATCCATTGCGCTTGGGGCAGTCAGCGATGAAGTGTCCTGGATCACCACATTCAAAGCATCTGGATTTTGTGCCGTGTCTTTTGAACATTCTCTTATCATAGACACGACGCACCCGATTGTTAAACAGACACAAATCATCATCTCCCAAAGACTCAAGCTGGTCCTCAGTGATAGACATCAAAGAGAACCCAGCACAGCTCACAGCAGAGGGATCAACAGAAGGTGTAGCAAGGGCCAGGGATTTTGAACCAGAACCAGTGAGATTTGATCTCAACTGGATATCTACCTCAGTGGCCTTCAGCTTGCTAAATAACTCAGAAATGGTGAAGGTATCGTAAGAAGTGCTCTCAACGATAGAGGATACCTTGATCTCCCAGATCTTTGGGTCCAAGGTATGGAGAACCTTGAGCGCCTGCTCATGATCTGAGATTAACTTAGCACCCTCAGCCTTGTTGTCCCGAAGCTTGTTTATGATCGACTGAAAACGACCAAACAAAGCTTCAACAGATTCACCCGGCTTTTGTGTGAAGTTCTCGTACTCATGCCGGTAGGTCTGATAGAGCCGAGCCTTGACCTGAGCTGTTCCCTCATGGTGTGCCTTGAGGGTAGCCCAGATCTCTCTCGCAGTGGAGAGATGGCTCACACGCTCAAACTCAGTGGGACCTAAACCAGAGAAAAGAATGTTCACAGCCTTACTGTTGCTCAGATGCTGAGCAATGATACGAGCAGTACCCTGCTCAGTGACTGGCAATATGACAAACGTGGTGTGAACGCAAATGTCCCAAATGTCCGAACCCTGGCTCATGAGATAGGCTCGCATGCGAGTCTTCCAGTAGTTATAGCCATAGACTTCCAAGGACGGGACTTTGCCAGGAGACGTCATGATCACTACTGGGGTTTAGAACCGGTTAAGGTATGAAAAAACCCTAACCAGGCTCTGATACCACTTGTTGGACCGAAAGTAGCGACCAGAGGGGGGGTGAATGGGCGCCTTAAAAATTCTTTCGAATCAATGGCCTGTTCCCAATACCCAACGCACCTCAAAAAGACTACGCAGCAGAAAATAACCAAAAGGCCTAAGTCTAAAGGTTTCTAACCTAGAAGCAACTGATGATAACTAAGAACTATTAAAGTAGTGCAACTAGGCAGATGAACATAGTGTGACAGGCCTAAACTTCTCAATGAAATGATCTAAGTATGTGTAAGATGAAAAGAGATGTTACTGTCCAAATTTGTCTCCTATTCGGAACTTGGCGAAGCCTCCTTCGCACGTCGAGGTCTGCTTCGGAGGTTGGTGACGGAGCCAGCTTCGGAGGTCAGTTGCGAAGCATGTCAAAGATGCCGAAGGTGTTTGGTTCTAGTCTAGTTCAAAGTGGCAAGAAGCGAAGTATGCTTCGAAGCGAAGTATGACAAAAGTCGGAGCCTGCTTCGAAGTGTGTACTTCGAAGACAAAGCTTCGAACACAGCTTCGAACCAACAGCTTCGAAGTCAAACCTTCGAACACAGAACTTTGAACACAACAAACAGACGAACAACCTTCGAACACAGAAGCGAAGCCTGCCACACGACAGAAAACCAAGTCCGAAGCCTATACTCTACCTTCGAAAAGAGCAAGCTTCGAAAAGAGAAGCGAAGGGTGACACCCCACACAGAAGTCAGTACGAGGCCTAGCGGAGCTACAAGCTTCGAACCCAACTTCAAAATCTATCGAGGTATGGACTTCGAACAGCTAGAGCCGAAGCCCCTTCGCACTGTCGTTCGAAGTATGCAATGCTGTCGTTCAGAAAATACTTCGAAGCTTAGCAACACAGAACACAAACCGAAGATCGAAGATCGAACGAAGCCTTCGAGGATGTTAGATCGAAGCCTGCCTCACGGAGCTGAGGGGCTTCGAACAAAGAAGGACTTCGCCAGAAACACAGCCAAAAAGGTGACAGAGCATGTCAGCTTCAATCAAAAAGCTGAGCAGTAGAAGGTGAAAAGCTGCACAGAACACTGTAGCTACAGGAAAGTAGTAGTACTTGCAACAGCAAGAACTAGTACACGGTTTGTGAAGAACAGAAGCAAAAGAGAAGTTTCTGCTCACGAAATAAATCCAAGCTGTGCATGTAGCCGAAGCATTAACTCCTCAAACTAAACAATGTGCACCGAATGAAATCAACAAGGACCAAGGCTTTAATGCATCTAAAAGATTTGAATAAATGCAAGGCAAAAATGGAACAAGCAAGAGCCTGGCGGCGCACACAGGAGAGAGAAACGTGAGAGACAAAATTACCCAATAGAGTGGATTTGATTTCAGCCAAAAGGTTAGTCCAAACCCTAGTGATTGGGGTCCTATTTATAGGCAGCCCAACACTAGGAATATTCTACCAGCCCCTTAGGGTTTTTACAGACTCAAGAATAAAGGAAAAGACTCTACTGCCCTTAGGAATTTTTACAGACACAACTGACTGACTGTGGGCCTAGAGTTACAGATGACTTATCCGGAAGCTAAGTTTTCGTAGCGACTACAGCTTCTCTTCTGGACAGTCGGATACAGAATCAACGGTTGTCAGTTTTGCGCCGAAACTGACAAAGCCTCCACCGGCTTTGCACCAGGTACCCGGATTGGGCCGGCCCGACTCCGCAGCTCTCTCAGCCCGGCAATTGCTCACCGCCCGTGTACCTGAGTCAATCCTGGTCAACGGCCCAGTGGGTCTTCTACTGCTTCTGGCCCATGCACCCGGATTGGGCCAGCCCGACTTCGCAGCCTCCTCTGCCTGACAGTCGCTCGCTGCTCGTGTACCTGAGTCACACGCGGCCCATGAAACAGTAGATCTCCTCTCTTCTTCAGTCCACTTTGACTATCATTGACAATGACTCATCACTTCTGGAGCCATGAGGCCCACGCTATTCAGCATGGCTCCTCACTAGCTCAAGTGCGTGCTCTACCCGCCATTCTGCCTTAATCGAATAGTGCTGCACACCATTGTATCCAATTCTGCAAATGCCTCCTAGGACCCCGACATGTGGTTTGTGGCACAAGTGTCACAGATCCACAACTTTGAGTCCCACTCCTCCTTTGCTCCAAGGTGGACGAACACCTTCTCCTTGTGAAGACTTACTAGTCTATTGAGCAATCCCTCCTTCATTGTGCATACACCTTCAGGCAATACATGTTGCTCTTCTTTCACTAGCACATTCATACCTACACTGAGAATCGATGGAGGTAGTGTGTAGATCAGAGAAGTAGCATGTGAAGATGATGATGACAAAAATAATGATGCCATCAAGGTGGGTGAATGTGACGAGCTCACCTTCCGCAGCATCAACGTGACCTCCTCCTCTTGTGCAACATGAGCCTGCTCCTATTTCTTTGGCTTGGACCTACACTCCCACGCCTAGTGCCCATAGTTTTCGTAGTTTTGACACTGATCCTAGGACTTGATGTAGGTGTGAGACGTCTCAGACAATGGTGAACCTAAGACATAGCTACCTTCGCCACTAGTGCAACACTTAGCAGAATTCGGTCCTCAGTCCGAATTCGTACTTCGAATCTACTCTGTTGTAGGTTTCCACGTTCGGAGCTACTTCATCGGAGGTGTCTGAAGCTGAGAGATCGATTTCGGAGGTTGCTAGAACACCCTTCAGTGAGACTACTGCATCGACCGCCCGTGCCGGACCGTCACGCTGTTGTCGGTTTGGCCAAGTCCCACATGCAACGTGCTTCGCCGACAAACTTCACCATGAAAGGCTACGCCACGCCCGTACTCCGCTCTGCACGAAGTCGCGCTCGCGCGTTGCACCTAAGTCATTTCCCTGCACCTCGCTGTATCAGAGAATTTACGCTGAACCCCGTTGTTCGGAGGTGATTGTCGTGTCTAGATCGGTTCGGAGTTTATCTCCGTCCAGATCAGTCTGAACACCGAAAGCACCCTTCGGTGGGACACTTCGCATTAGACGCTGAAGGTACGCTTTGGCGACATCCTTCGCACCATACTTCGAATCAGTCAGGCTCCGTCAAGTTTCTGACTTGTTCTGTTTAATACATTTCTTTCGGCTAATTGGATTATTTCTGTGTGATCTGATTACCTGGCGACTATACCCCCTTACCACGGCTAAGGGTAGTCAGAACACAACGTCGGTGTTATGTTATGCTTAGGCTTGTCGTCCCTAAGTATCCGCACACTTTTGGATCGTCGAACTGACCCAAGTACGGGGGCACATTTCTGTGTCAACACACTTTTTGGCGACTCCGTTGGGGAAAAGCTACGCCAACATGACGGGTACATCTACATCAGCCGCCAGTACATCTACAATGACTACTACGTCTACACCGCCGATGGACGCCATAGGAGGCATGGATATCAACAACCAGAACATCCTAACACCTACTCTTGAAGATATTCCCATAAAAGACCGAGTAGAGATTGAGGCAAAGATGAAGGCGCTCCAAGACATGATGCTTGGGAGCTACATCAAGACACGCATGGGCTTCATCAAGCGCGACATCGTCATCCCCGACCTTGCTTGGATCCAGGTAACACCCATATCGCCTCGTTTATCTTCAATAGAGATTGAGCGAAAGATATCCGCATCGGTAGATCAAGCCATTAGCGCTTCGCTAGCCAACCGTTTAGATTCGGCAGTTAGCTCCCAAGTAGAGGCGACATTTAGAAGGTTTGTCTTTACTGAGGCCGTACCATCAGCCCTTATTGCTAGTATACCTCCAATAAATCATGTTTACAGTAGAACTGACGGTAGTACTAGCAAAACCGTTACGTCAACAGCCTCAACATCCATGGCCGAGACCAGTCATTATGCTTACGGCCAAGCTAGCACCACATACATGCACCGCACCGACCTGCGCCGACGCCAGCCTTGCCCACACTGTCCGCACCACATGCACAGGCACCTAGGCTCGAGCATGTCGTACAGTTAGTGCATGGGGAGGAAGCCCATGGCCGACACGCCGATATCCCGCTGCGTGTGACGCCCCCACATGAGAGATGTGCACAGGTAGTGGGCCAAGATGACCTTGAGGAGTGAATCCGTGCACTTTTTAAGGAATGCGCTGGCTTTGTGCCTAGGGGTCGGGCTAGGGTTTACCGGAAGCCATATCCCGACCATTTTGATACAATACCATACTGTTGGGGGAAAATATCTCATCTTCGGGGTTATTGCCGAAGCAACATGAAGGCAGACAGCGGCTTCGAAGGTTCCCAGATGGTCATCTTCGAAGATACTCGGAACCCAGTTCGAAGTACGAAGTAGGCATTGGTTCGAAGTACATCTTCGAACTAAGGCCCTTCAAGATCTTTTCTGCCAGCTAAGATGGAAGACTTATCTTCTTTCTCATTAGATTAGTCTTTTACCATTTTAGCCCTATTAAGGGAACCGAATAGTTTCCACTATGTCGGTTGCAATAGAGGGGTGAATAGGTCTTTTCCTTAATGTTTGGGCCTATAAATACTCCCCATTTCACCCTGTAATATGGACCGAATACAAGTTATTCAATACACACATCCGAACTATTCTAAGTTATTATCCTTTCGGAGGCTTAGAACAGTTCTCTTCGCAAACACTTCGTTTGTTAGTTTCTCTTCTATAGAAACCTGTTAGCGTAATCTTTTACGCCAACACATACCCTCATGGCTATAAAGTTCCTGGATTTACTAAGTTCGACGGCGAGGGTAACAAAACCACACTAGAGCATGTTAGTCAATTTTTAGCACAGTGTGGAGAGGCTAGTGGGTCGGACGCTCTAAAACTTAGACTATTTTCTCTCTCACTATCCGGCACCGCTTTCACTTGGTTTTCGGCGCTCCCGCCGAAATCCGTTCAAACGTGGGATGAATTAGAACAAAAATTCCATGACTACTTTTACATGGGTGAGACAGAACTTAGGATCTCACACTTGACATCGGTTAGGCAAAAGTCTAACGAGGGCGTCTCTGAGTATATCAAACGTTTTAGGGACACTAGAAACCGATGTTTTAGTCTTAATATTTCAGAAAGGGATTTGGCGGATCTAGCTTTTAGCGGGTTGCGTTCCAAGATTAAAGAAAGATTAGACAACCAGAATTTTTTAGAGGTTAGCCAATTCTTGCAACAAGCTTTGGTCCAGGAAGGCCGAGCCAAAGATAATAAATTTATTAATACGTTTAACAAGCCTAGGGATGAAATCCACGTCATGGAACACTCCAACGAGGAGGAGTCAGGAGAAGAGGATTCAGCCGACATGTACGCGGTCGAATGGGTTTGGAATGCTAAGAGTAAACCTATCACTTGCTCCGAGTTATGGCCGTCGCCCACCAAGAATCGGCCTAGTGAGATCAAGTACTCATTTGACATAACTAAGTGTGATAAAATATTTGATTTTCTCTTGAAGAACCAGCTTCTCAGATTGCCTAAAGGCTAGGTCATTCCATCTGCCGAAGAGTTGAAGAAACATCCATATTGTAAGTGGCATGATTCACATTCACATAATACTAATGATTCACATCCATAGAAGAAGGACGAATGAAAATAGACCACAATCCCAAGATGAAGCTAGACAAAGATCCCTTCCCCATCAAAACCTTCGACCTCGACGAGAAGAAGATATTGATTCAGCCAGAACAGGCTGAGTCAACTAAAGGGAAGGCAGTAATTGTTGGAGAACCGCGCACACGCACCCTCATACCTAAAAACCCCGAAGTGGGAGTGTGGAAGCAAAATGTTAGCATTCCTTCCGCTAGGGCTCGCAAGAAGCCAAAGGTAACATATAAGATGTTGTTGAACAAGCACCAAAGAAAAGCCAAGGAAACAGGCCCCCGCGCCAAAAAACTAAGTCAGTCGAGGGGCCCAAAGCATTCGGAGGATGGCTTCGGACCACAATGGCCGAGCCCTCCACATGGCGGCTTTAGACCGCAGTGGCCGAACCCACCGCACCATGACTCCGGGCCACAGTGGCCTAACACCCCCTGTGGCAGCTTCCGACCTCAGTGGCCAAACCCCCAGTATGGTGGCTTCGGACCCCAGTGGCCGAGCCCCGCGCAGAGCAAGTTCGGCCCTCAATGTCCAAACCCTTCACCACTCTGGACAAGCCCTTCGGCAGGAGGCTTCGGCCCACACTGGCCGAACGTACCTCCGGCCTAGCAGGACCCCTCACTGATATGGTCCGTGACACCGTCGACTCTGCCGAACCCCCCTCTAGGTAACGGGTTTAGCTCACAATGGGCGAAGCCACTGGAACCACCGATGCCTCCGCCGTATAACTAGGCAGGGACTCCGTGGGCTCCGTACGTATCACAACTGGAGTACCCTCTGCAACTTAATGCTATGCCTTATTTTCCTTCGGAGTATTATGAATGGCAGGGACAGGAAGACACAGCGGAGGAAGGCATCGTCCACAGGCTATCCGTGGTACCTCCAAATCGACTCGTGTAGAACGAAGTCGAAGAATATGGGCATGAAGAGGCAAAGGACAGGGAGACCAAAGCTATCACAGTTAGAGTAGGGTCTCAGGAAGTCCCGGTCCCGAAGGCCCCATTGTCGAAGTTTGACGGAGGTAAGTCCCCTACTCCGGCCGAAGCCTGTGCCGGAGCCTGGTCCGATCAGCCAAATGAGGCCAGTCCGACTGCCGGGGTCCGCAGCGAAGGCTCCTCCGAATACAGAGTGCGCGAGGCTGAGATGGACAGTACCACTTTAGCCAGGGTTAACAGGAACCAAGCAGTGGCACCCGGCACCAAGCCACATCCATCTTGGGCACCTCTAGGTATGTCCAAATCACAAAAGAGGTGTCTACAACGACTACGGGCATAGGAGATGCGTGAGAAGAAGGCTGAGGATGAGCGAGATGCTATTTTTGAAGAAATCCGCCCTCGACTAACGACAAGACAGGTATGGAGGATGAAGCCGATTGAGATAACCAACCCGGATCCTAGCCCGAGCGACGACGATGATGATATGCTCGACGACGACTACTCGCCCGTCTTTGAGGGGCCTGCACCTCGGGTGATGGACATCAACGTCATCACGCTACCCGCGGAGTTTTCCCTTCCATAGGATGAGGCCGAGGTCACTCAGTTGAACCTCATCCCACGCAACGCTATTTTTGAGAAGCCCGAGGACTCGGCTCGACATCTAAAGCCTCTCTACGTCAGAGGTCACATTGACAGAAAGCCGATTTCTCGGATGCTTGTTGATGGTGGTGCCACTGTTAACCTAATGCCTTACTCGCTGTTGAAGAAACTTGGCAAGGACGAGGATGATCTGAAGAAAACCAACTTGATGCTCAACGGCTTCAATGGCGAGAGTTCCGAGGCCAAGGGTGTACTCTCCATGGAGCTGATAGTAGGAAATAAGACATTGCCAACAACATTCTTCATCGTCGATGTACAAGGTAACTACAACATGCTGCTAGGGTGTGACTGGATTCACACGAACTACTGCATTCCTTCTACTTTGCACCAGTGCCTAATTCAGTGGGACAGCGATGAAGTAGAGGTCATACCTGCAGACACTTCAGCCCAAGTGGCATTGGCTGATGTGTCCATCAACACCGCTCACAAAAAAGTAGAATGTCTATCTGGTAGAGATCTTTCGGATTACGATTTTGTCAGTGTGTCCGGAGGATGTTTTGTACCAGTGTCCATAACGCCGGCTGGTGTAGAACGACTGTTTTTATATTAGTAGTCATGTCTAGCAAGAGTAATCTGGATTAGCTAAAGTCTCGGGTAGAGCAGTGTCGGTCTACTAAAGACGGTATTGCCGAGGCCATCGAGGACTTTAGTGAAGTAGAGAAATTGGGACAAGGTTTTGCGTCGGCTGATCCTTTAGAAGAAGTTGACATAGGAGATGGTAGCATCCCGAGGCCGACTTTTGTAAACCAACTTTTGCAGCCTGATGAAAAGGCTAAAGTAATAAGGTTGCTTCGGTCGTATGTCGATTGTTTCGCATGGGAGTATAGCGAGATGCCAGGACTAAACTGTGAGCTCGTGGAGCATCGACTACCTATCAAGTCTGGATTTAGGCCTTATAAACAGCCTCCTTGTCACTTTAATTCGGCCGTCTATGACCGAGTTAAAGAAGAAGTGGAACCACTGCTCAAAGCTGAATTTATTAGGCCATGCAGGTATGCAGAATGGGTCGCTAACATTGTGCCCGTAGAAAAGAAAGGGAGCAGCAAAATACGAGTTTGTATTGATTTCAGGGATTTGAACAAGGCCACTCCGAAGGACGAGTATCTGATGCCAATAGATGACATGCTAATCAACAATGCTTCAGGACACAAGGTACTAAGTTTTCTTGATGGCAATGCTGGTTATAATCAAATCTTTATGGCCGAAGAGGACGTCTATAAGACAGCCTTTCGATGCCCTAGTTTTGTCGGTTTATTCGAGTGGGTCGTTATGACTTTTGGTTTAAAGAATGCTGGCGCTACGTATCAATGTGTTATGAACTTGATCTTTCATGACTTGCTAGGAGTTATGTTATAAGTTTACATTGATGACGTTGTAGTCAAATCGGACGCTATGGGGAACCATTTAGCCGATTTGAAAGTTGCTTTTGATAGGATGCAACAGTACGGCTTAAAAATGATCCCGCTCAAGTGTACTTTTGGCGTGTCGGCGGGCAAGTTATTAGGTTTCATGATTCATGAAAGAGGCATAGAGATTAATCCTAAGAGGCTTGAGAAAATTATAAACGTTGCGGAGCCGACATGTAAGAAAGATGTGCAGAAGTTGCTAGGCAAGATGAATTATTTGCATCGCTTCATATCTAACTTGTCAGGCAAGATTGATGCCTTTGTCCCCATACTCCGGCTAAAGAACGAGGCCGAGTTCACTTGGGGGGCAAGACAGCAAAGCGCCTTTGAGAAGATCAAAAAGTGCTTGTCATCGCCACCCATGGTGAGGGCGCCCAAAGCCGGGATTTTGTTGCATCTATACATCGCTACTGAAGATAGCGTAATTAGGGTCGTGCTAACCTAGGAGGTAGAAGGAAAAGAGTACATCATCACGTTCTTGAGCCGCCGCCTGCTGGACGCCGAGACCAGGTACGCGTTTGTGGAATATTTATGGTTATCACTTTATTACGCGTGTACCAAATTACGCCACTATCTTCTCCCTACTACATGTGTTGTCATTTTCCAAACCGATGTTATAAAGAACATGTTACAAAAGCCAATTCTAAGTGGAAGAATCGGAAAGTGGGCTTACGCTTTGATTGAATATGATTTGGCCTATGAACCCCTAAAAGCTATGAAAGGCCAAATTGTAGCAAACTTCATAGTTGACCACCACATAGATGTTAATTGGAGTACCAATGTTGTTTTAATTGAGGTTGTACCGTGGAGACTTTAGTTTGATGGTTCAGCTTGCAAAAATGGCCAAGGTATTGGAGTAGTTTTCATATCACCTAGTGGAGCGCACTTTGAAACTTCGGCTCGTTTAGAATTTCCCTCTACCAATAACCAAGCTGAATATGAGGTCTTCCTGCTAGGGCTTGAATTGTTAGAATCCATGGGTGTTAAACATGTTCATGCGCATGGTGATTCCCTTTTAGTGGTGCAACAAGTGGCTAAGAGTGTCCAATGTTTTAATGGCTTGCTAAATAGCTACTTGGATAAGTGCCTAGACATAGTTGCTACTTTTGATGACTTCAAAATTTCTCATGTATCAAGAGAGGCAAATTTAGTTGCAAATGATTTGGCTCAGCAAGCATCTCGCTACCAAGTAAGGAGAGGAAAATTTTCTGTACGAGAAAAGCCAATGTTTAGTCTCACTACCGAAGCCAGTGACTTCGGACAGGCGCACCCTCCGGGTCGGACCCCTCCGGCCACCGGAGATTACCGCGCGCCGAGGCCCCGGGGCCGGAGTACTCCGCCCACCAAAGGGTATGGCACGCCGGAGCCCGTGAGCTGAAGTCCCCAGGACAGTGAGGGTTTCCGAGAGACCGGACCCTCCGGTAGGAGACTTCGGCCTGAATAGCTTCACGTAGCCAGTCCAAGCAGGCTTCAACAGAAGCCAAAAGGGCTCGGGGAGCACTCTGAAATCAATAGCTTAGACATTTTTCCAGGGAGCGAGCTAGAAAAACCCTCAGAAGTCCACAAGAGATATTTGAGAACTCCAATCGTCCAGTATTTGAGAGACCCTAGCTAAAGGTTTGATCGGAAAGTTCGGCGGCAGGTGTTTAAGTTTGTATTGCTAGATGATGCACTATATCGCTGAACTAGTGATGGAGTATTGTTGAAGTGTTTAGACAATGAACGATCCCAGGTGGCTATGGGAGAATTCCACGAAGGAATCTGTGGCACTCATCAGTCGGCCCAGAAAATGAGTTTGATGCTCAAAAGAGAGGGTTTTTACTGGCCAACTATGACTGAGGATTGCTTCAAGTACTATAGAGGATGTGAAGCATGTTAGAAGTTCGGCAATATCTAGTTAGCTCCTGCCTCATTACTTAATCCTATTGTCAAGCCATGGTCGTTCCGAGGTTGGGGTTTAGACTTCATCGGCCAAATTCACCCTCCTTCTTCAAAGGGGCATCAGTTCGTATTGATGGCGACGGATTACTTCACCAAGTGGACCGAGGTCGTGCCTCTCAAGAACATGACTCACAACGAGGTACTTGACTTTATCTTGAAGCATATCATACATAGATTCGGCATTCCTCAAACTCTCACTACAGATCAATGTAGTTCATTTATTTCTAAAGAAGTGAGAGACTTTGCCGAATATTATGGTATTAAATTGATAAACTCTTCACCATACTATGCTCAAGCCAATGGTCAGGCCGAGTCTAGTAATAAAACTATGATTAAACTCATTAAGAAGAAAATTGAAGAGTTCCCTAAAAGGTGGCATGAAGTGCTCTCTGAGGCTCTATGGGCTTGTAGAATTGCAAAGCATAGTGCTACCAAAGTTAGTCCATATGAGTTGGTATATGGACAAGAAGTCGTTCTACCTGTAGAAGTAGATCTTGGCTCTCTAAGAGTGTTAAAGCAAGATGGCTTATCGGTTGACGAGTATGAAACTCTTTTGAAAGACAATCTAGAAGAAGTGACCGATAAGAGATTCAAGGTTTTAGAAGCTATAGAAATAGACAAGAGGAGAGTAGCTAAAGCCTACAATAAGAAGGTAAACCAAAATCATTTCAAGTAGGTGACTTGGTTTGGAAGACGATTTTACCCTTAGGCACTAAGAGTGCCAAATTTGGTAAATGGTCACCTAGTTGGGAAGGCCCTTTCAAAATAGCAGAAATTGCTCTTGGCAACGCATATGTGTTAGAATCTCTGCAAGGAGAGCGGTTTCGAAGAGATTTGAATGGTAGATATTTAAAAAGGTATTTCCCAAGTGTGTGGCAAACAACTTGAAAGATGTCAAAAGGCCAATATGGAAGGTATCATCTTTAGCCCATTGTGCTTTTAGTTCACTTAGTTCACTAAAAGGCAGGGGGCATGTGTTGATAGCAAAAAATGGCATTAATGGTTAAAATTGTCAAAATATCAATTTTGGTAATTTGGGCCGAAAATGCAGATGTCTCGGGTTAGGCCGAAGCCCTATAGGGCCGAAGGACCACTGGGCAACAGGATTCGGAAGCTTCCAGTCAGCCCACAGCCTTCGACCCGGAGGCCTTCGGAGGCCCACTCCACCGAAGCTTCGGCCCAAGGAGCAGGCTTCGGTGGGCCTGGCCAAAGGCCCACTTCGGGCAAGAGTTAGAGATTGAGTCTGATTTTTTACTAAGTCTTTTACGCGTGATCAAACATAATTCCACTAGATTAGGCTTAGAGACTAGACGTCTAGCCCCTATAAATATAGGGGTGAGGCCGGTTCAGAACCCCCTCCCCCCAACACAAATCAACCACAAAGCTCTAGCTTTGAACTATACTTTACTTTATCTTTATTTTCTGTATTCTTTGTGTGTTTGACTAGAAGCCCTCCGACGGCCACTTCGGAACAGTGGTAATACTTGTTACTTCGCTTGTGAAGTATCCGTTAATCTACGTAATAGATTGCTATCGCCTTGTTATTTCACTTGTGAAGTATCTGTTAATATACGTAATAGATTACTATCGCCTTGTTACTTTGCCTATGAAGTATCCGCTAATCTGCGTAACAGATTGCTACTTTCGCCACTAGTGCAACACTTAGAAGAATTTGGTCCTCAGGCAGAATTGGTACTTCGAATCTACTCTGTTGCAGGTTTCCACGTTCCGAGCTACTTCGTCGGAGGTGTCCAGAGCTGAGAGATCGGTTTCGGAGGTTGCTAGAACACACTTCAGTAAGACTGCTGCTCCGACTGCCTGTGCCGGACCATCACGCTGTTGTCGGTTTGACCAAGTCCCGCACACAACGTGCTTCGCCGACAGACTTCACCACTACAGGCTTCGCCACACCCGTACTCCGCTCCAGACAAAGTCGCGCTCACACGTTGCACCTAAGTCATTTCCCTGTACCTTACTGTATCGGAGAATTTACACCGAACCCCGCTGTTCGGAGGTGATTATCGCGTCCAGATCGGTTCAAAGTTTATCTCTAGCCAGATAAGTCCGAACGCCGAAGGCACCCTTCAGTGGGACACTTCGCACCAGACATCGAAGGTACGCTTCGGCGACATCCTTCGCACCATACTTCGAATCAGTTAGGCTCCGTCTGGTTTATGACTTGTTCTATTTAATACATTTCTTTTAGCTAATTGGATTATTTTTGTGTGATCTAATTACCTGACGACTACACCCCCTTACCACAGCTAAGGGTAGTCGGAACGTGACGTCGGTGTTGTGTTACGCTTAGTCTTATCCCTAAGTATCCGCACACTTTTGGATCGTTGAATTGACCCAAGTGCGGGGGCACATTTCTGTGTCAACAACCTCCTCCTCTCTTTATATAGGGCTAAGAGCCCCTAGTCGTCCACATCTCAAAACCCACAAATTGGTTACAACCGATTTATATTTTAACAGATCCAATATGTTTTACCCACGTCAGAACTTTCGATCCTAGATCGGAACTTCCCACAGGGTATTTTGGTCTCTCGATTCAGTACGATACCGTAACAGATCCAATCTGTTTTCACCAACCTCAGAACTTCCGATACACATATCGGAATTTCCGATCAGTATAATTTTCCCTGATTCTAAATCGGAACTTTCAGCTCGTCGAAACTTCTGATACCATATTGGAACATCCGAAGCAATTTTTTCTCTATGACTCGAGTCCATAAAATAATCGGAACATCCGATTCCAAATCGAAATTTTCGATTCATGTTGTGAATCCAACCATCGAAACTTCCAATACCATATCGGAACTTATGAAATCGATTTCGCTCTCTAACTCGAGTCCCAAAAATAATCGGAACTTCTGATACACCTATTGGAACTTCCGATCCTCGGAATTTTCTTGGGCATACTTCTTTCATACTATGCGTGCAGAAGTCCGACTTCCGCCCCAACTGGTTAAGATAAAAGATAGTACCCTGCTTTGACAGATCCACTATCGATGACCGAGATACTTGATGGGTGCAGTTATTAGAAAGAGCATTAATACTTAATTTTCTAATGGAAAACTATTCTAGCAAGGTAATGTCCCTAGCGTGTACGAAACATGCAAGAATAGTATAACATGAACATAAGAAAGCATCACAAGCAATCATATTAATTGTGACATAACATGACCCTCTTCACTTGGCGATCTCCATCTCCATGGCTTCCGTCATTCAGAGCTTGCTCCCGGCCTCCATGAAGTGTACTAGTCTATCTTGCATAGCTTATACTATTTACATGGGTCGAAGCACCACGGGAACAACATACAAGCTGTATTTAATTTACATCAGCCTTGGGCTGCAAATAACCATGACACACAGGCCATATTTAATTTACATTCATTGCATGAATCTCATACATTGCATTTAGTCAAGGCCATGCTAGTCACAACATTCTCTGCAAAACAAAGTTAGGCAAAGAATCTACACGTGACTGAAATCTGGATCTGAAAAACCTAGCTCAACAGGCTCGGAATATCAAATTTGGGTGAGCCGAAACATCCGATCTAGCATTAGAACTTCTGTTCCGCTAGAACTTCCGATCAGTATTAGAATTCCTAGTAGCAACAATTGCTTTCTGCATCGAATCATTATTCAACATCGTAACGTCTAATCAGTATCGGAACTTCCAATCTGCCATCGGAACTGCTGATCAGTATCGGAACTTCCGATCAGTATCGGAACTTCCGATTTGCCATGGATAGAAACATATCTAATTTATTTTTCTACCATGTGAGATCAAAGATCGGTACCTTCTAGCATAAGAAATGCTTGGTACAGAGAAAGAAGATGTTGAGGAAGCACGTCCTTGCCTATCCTCGCTTCGTCCTAGCCGTTCCTCACCAATCAAATTGGTAAATACGACGTAGTTATTCACGTGATAAAGTCTACGACTGTCGCTTACCTCCACAGTATCCACACGTCCAAGGATGGAGTCCTTCCCACGTCGGCATGCTAGCACCGCTCATGAGAAAAAGGGAGATCCTCAATTTCAACTTTTGAGATCAAGAAAGGACGGAGAGGAGCTCTTGGTGGCTACGTCTAAACTATCAAAAGCTTATTCTCTAAGTCCTCTCTTTATATAGGAATGAGATCCCTTGGTCGTCAGCATCTCGAAACCAACAAATCGGTTTGTGCTCTAACAGATCAATCTATTTTACCCATGTCGGAACTTCTGATCTTGGATCAGAACATCCGATCGGGTATTTTCGGTCTCTCAATCTACTACGATACCATAATAAATCAAATTTGTTTTCGCCCACCTCGGAACTTCTGAGCCACATATCAGAACTTCCAATCAGTACAATTTTCCCAATTCCAAATCGTAACTTCCGGATTCAACTCTCTATCTCTAATTAGAAATTATCGGAACTTCTGATACCATATCGGAACTTCTGATACCATATCGGAACTTCCAATTTGAGATCTCAGTTTCGCAAACCATAAATTATCGGAACTTCCGATACCATATCAGAACTTCTGATTTGATCACTCTGTTTCCAATTCAGAAAATAATCATAACTTCTGATTCCAAATCAGAACTTCTGATCTAACCGAAATTTTACTGGGCATAATTCCTTCATGACCACCCTGTGCCAGTTGTTCGGCAATGGCCAGTTTGACCGACGTGTGCCAGATTGGTCTAGAGCCTAGGGGCAAGTCAAGAATTTTGTTTTGAGTGCCGATTTGGTTGAGAATTCGGCAGGGGCTTCCAGAGAGCATGCAGATGATTGGAGAACTCAAATTATTCAATATTTGAGAGATCCTAGTCAAAAGGTTGATCAGAAAGTTTGGCGGCAAGCGTTTAAATTTGTATTGCTTGATGATGTATTGTATCTCCGAACAATTGATGGAGGTCCATGAAGGACTTTGCGGTACTCATCAGTCGGCCCAAAAGATGAGTTCAATGCTCAAGAGACAGGGTTTTTATTGGCCAACTATGACTGAAGATTGCTTGAAGTATTATAGAGGGTGTGAGGCATGTCAAAGGTTTGCTAATATTCAGCTTGCTCCCTCGTCTTTGCTTAATCCTATTATCAAACCATGGTCGTTTCGAGGTTGGGGCTTGAAATTCATCGGCCAAATTCATCCTCCCTCTTCAAAAGAGCATCAGTTCGTGTTGATGGCTACATATTACTTCACCAAGTGGACCGAAGTTGTGCCTCTCAAGAATATGACTCACAATGAGGTGATGAATTTCATCTTGAAGCACATTATACATAGATTTTGTATTCCCCAAACTCTTACTACGGATTAGGGTACTCATTTGTTTCTAAAGAAGTAAGAGGTTTTGTTGAATCTTATGATATAAAGTTGATAAACTCCTTGTCATACATTACAACAAAATGATAAAATTATGTTGGCTATTTTATCTTCCATCGGCATTTCGGAAAGCCGACGGAAGTTATTTAACTTTCGTTAGACTGAAGTAGCCGACGGAAATTAAAAGAGATTTTTTCCTGCCCGATACAGAAGCCTTAACTTCCGTCGGCTAGCATTAAAGCCAACAGTCGGCTTTAATGCTGGCCGATGGAAGTTAAGAAAGATATTTTTTCTCCCCCCGCGCGCGTACATGGACACCTTACTTCCCTGTATGCGCGCCCACGCCGCTGCCCGAGAAGCTGCCGCCGCCCGCCGCCACCTCTGCCCGTGCGTGCGCCCCCTCCAAAGTGCCTTGCCCCGCCGCAGCCGGCCAAGCACCCTACCCCGCCACCGGCCAAGTGCCCTCCTGCCTCGCTGTCGGCCGCACGAGCTCCCTTTCGCTGGCCACCGCCGTCCGTCACCTGCCGACCACTGTCGTCCATCGTCACCCGCCAACCGTCACCGTCCGCCAAGTAATTTTTACCCCTCTCGATCCTCTATATAATTTCCTTACTTGCATTGTGATTGAATTATTGTTTACTTTGTGAATTGTATTGTGAATTGTGAATATATGGTGTGAATTGAATTGAATTGTGAATTGAATTAAATTGTGAAATGTGAATATATGTTGCGATGTTTATATGAAATGTATGTTGTGATGTTAAAAAATTGTTCATGTATTAATATATTTCATATGCAATATTCAGTCGGCCGTCGCCCGTCGCCGCCCGCCGGCCTCCGATTCGCCACTGCTAAGTAATTTTTTCTTCTTTAAGAATTTTCTTCACTTTTGATTTGTGAATTTTGTCATAGTGGATTGCAGTGATTGCGCTAAGTTATATTAGCAACAATTTTGTCGTAGTGGCTGGATCGAGATTGATTGTATGATAGACACTTAAATTTTGTCGTTGTATGTGATATAATGAATAATTGATTCATTTGCTAATGCATGACAAGTGGAAATTGATTCATTACATTGACTATTTATGCTATTACAAGTGTTTCGTATGCGATGTGTTATTATATATGCTATTAATTAAATCCTTGTATTAATTTGTGGTTTGTTGATGATTTCATTATGGTGATTAGTATTACATATATATATATACTTTCTTATATATATTCTTTCGTATGCATTTCATTATTTGACAACAACGTAAATAGTATACCAAAACCTATGCGTCACCCGTTTGGGACCAACATGTCTCACACATGTCATGCGTCTGAGATATGTAGGTCCAGAATTGTCCCTTTTTGGACAGCCTTGGAGTGGGCGATAGAGCGTGGTATTTATGATGAGTCATGAGTCCGAACGAGATTTCAGTGTCATAACCTTGTTGTTCTCCATTGCACCAATATCAGGCGTGCAATTAGAGAACAACGGGGTTATGTTGCTGAAATTTCGTTCGGACTCATGGCTCATCATAAATACCATGTTATGTCGGTTACTCTTGGATGGGTTTAAGACTTATATTTTCCTATAGACAACATAGGGTTGTGGTATGTACGTAGAATCGTATAGTACTTATGATGCACTCTCGATTGAATGAATGTTTTGTCTCTAGAATGGCTGATGGCGACCGACGGTGGATGCATAGTGGTTGGACAAAAAGTGGAGCTCACACGAGGGAGTGGGTAATCAACACTGAGAAATTTGTTAAGCGTGCATTTGCTTTGACAACAAACACTGGCGCGAGGTGCCCATGCATGAAGTGCATAAATTATCGTTGGCAAGATAAGAGAACGTTGTCACTGCATATTTGCAAATATGGTTTCGTGCCAGGTTATGAAGTTTGGACTTTTCACGGCGAGATAGGCCATGCAAAAACGGTATTAGTAGTGGAAGAAGATGATGATAGCGTGGCTGATGATAGGATGGATGAGATGCTTGATGCTATACGGCCGGAGTTTAAAACAAACCCTAAGGATCCTCCAACACCAGATGTTCAAAAGTTTTTCGACATCCTTCGAGCTTCAGAAGAGTCGTTGCATGAGCACACCACCGTAAGCGTTCTTGCTTTTGTGACCCGTCTTATGGCCATTAAGTCGAAGTTTGTATTCTCCAATAATTGTTATAAGGAGCTCGTGAACCTGATCAGCGGTATCCTTCTTATAAACCATAAGGTGCTGAAAGACATGTACTAGTCAAAGAAAATGCTTTCTGCTCTCGGAATGGAGTATGAGAAGATTGATGTGTGCCAAGATAATTGTATGCTTTTCTGGACAGAACATATGAATGAGATGAAATTCTTAAAATGTGGTAAACCGAGATTCGTAGAGGTCGTAAACGAATACGATGAAAAGGTGACGACAGAGGTTGCTCATAAGCAACTTCGTTACATACCTCTTACACTTCAGGTGAAATGATTGTTTCTCTCAAAGAAAACTGCTAGGCATATAAGACGACATAAGGAAGGTGTACGTGAGAATAACCATGTAATGGTGCACCCATTTTATGGTGAGGCATGGAAGGCTCTAGATGATTTTGATGCAGACTTTGTTAGGGATGCAAGGAATGTTCGCATCGGGTTGGCAACAGATGGATTCACACCTTTCAATGTAACTGCATCGTCGTACTATTGTTGGCATGTCTCTGCTATTCCATACAACCTTCCACCTTCGTTTTGTATGAAATATGAATTTATGTTCCTGTGTCTCATTATACCTGGTACAGATCATCCTAGAACACGTCTCAACGTGATGCTGAAGCCCTTAATTGAAGAGTTAAAACAATTGTGGAAAGGAGTTGAAGCATATGACTATGACCGGAAGGAAAAATTCAATCTTCGAGTTGCGTATCTGTGGTCGGTCCATGATTTTTTGGCATACGGTATTTTTTCTAGTTGGAGTTGTCATGGAAGGTTGACATGTCCAATATGTGCTAAGGACATAGATTGTTTCCGTATTAACTTTGGGGGAAAGCTAGGGCAACGAATGAGCAAGGCGAAGGGTGCTTTAGCAATATACTTGACTGAAGAGCAATACCGTTCGGTAAACAATTCTAACTCTTTTAATCTTTGATTTTTGAGATTTATTTTCTTATAATGCAGAAGCTTAACATCTCTATTCAGGTGAGGATTCCGTGGTTTGAAAACCGCGAGGATGCCTACTTTGAATTCTGTAAGATTTGGTCTTCAACTAGATTCAAGAAGACTTCTGAGCAAAAAAGACAATGTCGTGGAACAAATCCAAAGCACAGATATGGGGACGATGGACATATCCTCCTTGCTAAACGCATGGTAAGACCAACACTTGTCACTTTATCTATATATACATTGTAATGCGACTAACTCATATCTACTGTACAGGAAGCTAAATCTGGCAATGTGCTAAGTGACATTGAGGTCTATGCTTCTTGTCACAAAGGAAGAGATCCTACACAACCAGATATCTTGTGTATCCAGTCACCCATGGATCATTTGGTGAGATGTTAGAAACATTAATAGTTTGCGTTGTTTTTCTCCGTCTAATCAGACATGTTGGTTTTTTGTAGACACAATATGGTCAACACATGGTTCAACTCTATGGAGAGGACTATGATTGGCGAAGAGAACCTGTCGAACCAATGGGCGTGTACTCCAGCGGAGGTGGAAAAATCCATGTATGGTGAGACGATGTTTTTCTTAATGTTTTGTATATGGTACTATAATGGTAACTAACTTATTCAATGGAGTTATTGACTCAAGGGCGATGAGAGCTCAGAAGTCAGCTCAATCGTCGTCAATTGTCGCAGAGCTCCGTCGGAGTTGGCTCCAGCCGTCGTCGCTCAGAAGCAAACCCGGAAGTGGTTTGGTTGAGGGAGGAAATGAGGTAGCGAGACGAGCACATAAGGCAACAACAAGAGTATTATGTCGCTTGCTTAGCACAACAGCAAGCGATGATGCAAGTAAGTTTAGTTTACTGTATTTCAGTTATAAAGTATTTAATAATAGGTTTAAAACTAACTGATTGCATTATAACATATGTAGCAAATGGCCCAGCAGCTTCATGGATTTGACATGTCCTTGTTCCAACCACTACTTGCCCCGCCACCATTTATTCCATTTGTTCCTCCTCCTGCAGCTGAGGTACCTCCTGACATGTCGTTATTTGAGTTACTTTAGTTAGTTAAGATACTTAAGTTTGCGTTTAGATGGTTATCTGAGTTCATTCTCTAATTTTATATATTGCTTCAAACTATCCGTATGCCTGGTCAGGATGGACCCTCGGTTTCAAATGTGGATGAACTGGGAGGCAGCGGTGGCGCCGACAACTCCAACTAACTAAATGTGTGTGATAAGTGAGTATGGATTGTCCCTTACTGGATTTGACTGTGAATTTGGAACTGATATGTGGATTTGGATGTAATATGTTAATTTGGATGTGATATCTGACTTTGGATGTGATATGTGAAGTTTGAATGTGAATTTGGATATGATATGTGAAGTTTGAACGTGAATTTGGATGTGATATGTGAAGTTTGAATGTGAATTTGGATGTGATATGTGAATTTGTATGTGATATGTGAATTTGGATATTAAATTGTGATTGTATGTGAGTGTGATTGGGAGAACTTGGAAAAACAAAAAAATCCAACTAACTTCCATCGGCTTTGACCATAGTCGATGGAAGTTAGTTGTTTTTGGCCACATCAGCAGAAACAGCTAACTTCCATCGGCTAGGGTAAAAGCCGACGGAAGTTACGATAGTTTGCCATGTCAGCGGAGGCCATCTAACTTCCGTCGGCTAACCTGGCTGACGGAAGTTAGCTGGCCTCTGCTGACATGTCAAAATACCACGCAATCTTCCGTCGGCCACGTGAAGTCAATGGAAGTTAGCTAACTTCTGTCGAACAGCTTCCGTCGGCTAGATACCGACGGAAGTTAGGCTTTTGCCGACAGAAGTTGGCTTCTTCCGTCGGGAAAGGCTTAACTTCCGTCGGCCAAGTTTGTCGCATTCCTGTAGTGATACTATGCTCAGGACAATGGTTAGACCGAACCTAGTAATAAAGTTGTAATTAAGCTTATTAAGAAGAAGATTGAGGAGTTTTCTAAAAGGTAAGTCCATATAAGTTGGTGTATGGACAAGAAGTCATTTTACCCGTAGAGGTGAATCTAGGTTCTTTGAGGTTACTTAAGCAATATGGTTTATCGGTCGGTGATTATGAAGCATTCTTGAAAGATAGTTTGGAAGAAGTGACCGATAAGAGATTGAGATCTCTAGAGACAATAGAAAGAGACAAGCGAAGAGTAGCTAAAGCTTACAACAAGAAAGTGAGAGAAAAATCATTTTAGATTCGTGACTTAGTTTGGAAGCCGATTTTGCCTTTAGGCACTAAAAGCATAAAGTTTGGCAAGTGGTCACCTACTTAGGAAAGTCCTTCTAAGATTGTTGAAATCGCTCCAGATAATACATACTTATTAGAGTCTTTGCAAGGAGAGCGATTTCACAGAGCGCTTAATGGCATGTTTTTTAAAAAGTACTTCCTTAGTGTGTGGCAATATTTAACTAATCATTAATAGTTAAATATATTAATAAAATATAAATCAATTCAATTAAGAATAGATAGCGAGTCATATTTGAGACTGACATTGAAGTGGATAAAAAATAAGAATCCAATTTGAATATAGAGCCTTGCTAATTTGCTATTGCATAGAATAAGTCAAAAATAACAATCATAATAAAGATGCTCTTATCCTATATGAGATTTAAACCAATCTCAATCGAAACAAAAATCTCAATGGCTTCAACCTTTTTCTTTCTCTGACTCAAGGGCTCGTCGAAGTCCTGACAGGAGAAAAACGTGTCTTGGACTTCCTCACATCCGCCGCCAATGGTGAGCGCTTCACTCCTTTTCCTGTGTTATTTCGTTTTCGTGATGCACCGATAAATCATCCTCGAGATATCATTCGAAAATATTGGTGAGGTCACCTCGTCAAAGTTGCACTTTGATTGATATAATCTTCTCGTGATCCGGTAGATTGCTTAAATTCTTGGCATTTGTTGATCATTTTCTTCAGTCAGACAGAGCTCATTCTGAATTTTTCAGGTGCATTTTTACTCTTCCTGGAATAATTTGTCAGCTCATTTTGTAGATGGATAGTCTACCAGGTAGTGTATGGATTGTGAAATGGGACCTGCTCAACTGGAGATTGAAGCAAAATTAGCAACACTTATCCATATAATCGGGTGAAGTTTTTTCAACTGAAGGGTGTTGGTTCAAATTGTTATAACTGTAGGGACATGTAGGCTATAATAACATGAACAAAAAAAAATACCACACACCAGCAGATCATGCAGGTAAGAGACCATGGTTTGTTACCACTTAACACGTAGTGCAACGGAAGATAGGTTAGAGAAGTCGGTCTAACCACACAAGCAATGGAAGTAGTTGATCCCAACGATCCAATCATCTCCTCCAAACACGATCGATTCTGTATCCACGCGTAAAGGGTGGAATATTGAGTGTCGGTCTGTAAGCACTGTGCACAGCTAGAATATTGAGTGCCTTTACCGTTTAGAATATTGAGTGTTTTTCATAGTAAACTTGAAGTGTATGTTAATAACTATTCAGTTACTGAATAACATTTATCAACCCTTAAATGAAATATTACACTATATGAAACCAACTATTTTTTAAAGGTCACATAGGACTCACCTTAATTGAAGGATATGGGTGTTTTGGTACTACTTCCGCCTGAACGTCTAATATTAGAATTCTAACGAGATTTAGTGCCAGCTAACTCACGTCGCCACACACATTATAATTCGAACAATGTCTTATGGTGGGTTTATCCAATCACATATTCTTTAACAAAAATCCACATCTTAGATTAGATATCCACACTAATATTTATGAGACGTCTATCGATGTGCTGTAATGTATGATTTAGAATTATATAGGACTAGTATAGTATAGCATAAAGCGTCTCACAAACAAACCACATATATACTCATTAATTAATAATAATGATACACATTTCAAAGAACGAAATAAATTTTATTTATAAACTCATAAAACATAGTAAGTGATATATACATCTCCGTGTCACAACGAAAGGATATCACTAGCAATAACTAGTTTTTTTCCATGTCCGATAAAAAAATTACCATGTACTTATTTAGCAGCACAGTGGAGAAAAATTATGATACCCACAACACGGTGTGCGCAGTGGTCACCATGGAGAAGGCTTTAGCATACAAATTTATCCTGAAACTGGTTTAGGAAACGAGATGTCGGTTCGATCTCTGCCTTCTCCATCAAAAGTGGCAAGGAGTTTTTGCATCATCCTCGCTAGCCCAAGCTTTTCCCTGGTCCCTGCTGACCCTTGCACATGGTGCCCCTCAAACAATGGCAAGTTGCATCCATAGTGGCCATCGATTTCCAAAGAACAACTTGCATTGCAATCCTGTTACTTTTGACATGATGATACAGATGCAGAGGAGGGTGTTGGCTATGTCCATTATATTAATCTTTATCAGAAGCCTGAAAGGCAGTAGGGTGCAAGGTCCATTTATATTGATCTGGAAGCTGAATGATAGGATCATATATAGTTGTAGGAGGCAATGAAAGCATTGTCAAATCAGAGATTATCACCTACCCACCAAGAGATTGGCCCTTCCCGACCCATAGTTTCCAAGATAGTTTCTAGATAAGAGATGAGTGTAATAAATTTTATTTTAGATCTAACCATCCGTAAGGAGATGTTAATGAGATATGGCAAACAACTATATAGCCATATAAATATCAATTATAGTAACTCATAATGATATTACTCGTAGTAGTTCATGTTCAATCATAGCACTTCATAGCGATTAGAATTGCAATGTATTCTTATGTCTGATGAATATTCCGAATTTTCAGAATACAATATTGTGATAAACGTTGACTATAACAATCTAGAAAAAAACTAATATGATAAATCTACTTACTTGCCATCAAATTTCATTTATTCAATATTCCATATATTTTTCATGCGTGCAGGAGATGATGGATCACTTACAACATTTTTCTAATTCCATGTGGAGGTAAGTATGTAAACCTGAATGTCATGGACCTGACGCTCACCGTTTTGAAATTCCATTTTCCGTGTTAGAACTTCCTTTTTAATTTGTCACTCTATCAAATTAAGAGTATCAGGACAGCAGTGGCCGGACTGCAGTCACGGGCGCAAGCGGCTGGCGGAACTAAGCGACGAGTGATGCCCAAGACGCAGGGACTGGTTTCTCCAGGTGTTGGACGGTGAGCCGACGTGGTTTCTTGAATAAGAAACGGTTTACCTTTTTTCTTTTTTCTTAATTCTCCTTCCACCTTGACATTGTGAATTGATGCCATGGAAACTATTTTCATGGTGTCCTTATCAATAACAAAACCAGTAAAAACCAAGACGGTCAATTAGGGATATGCATATGCAACAGTGGGAGCAGACCCGTGTTTAGCTGGCCACCTAACCTGATCTCTCCCATGTTTTAACCCCGTATGGAGAAAAGAAGATGATGTTCATTTGATGTTACCCAGATTTGCCCTGGCGTTTGGGAAACCACAAATTTCAGAACTGCAAATATATCAACTTTTAATGTGTCTAATTAAGTTTTCAGACAGCTAGTGCTAGTTACGTGCATTTCTTAGGATTTTTTTAAATAATATTTAAAAAACAAATTCAAATATGTATACCCATTTCAAAAAATTGCAAAAGTAGCATGCGATCGGCACTTGAAGTGCCGACTGGATGTGGCATCCACTCAGCACTTCAAATGCCGACCATATGCTACTTTTGTAAATTTTTCAAACGGATATATAGATTTGAATTTTTTTTAAAAAATATTATTTTAATAAAACTCATGTTCTGGGCGTCCTGACAGAAGTCACACTACATGCATGAACATAAACGTTCTAATTCAAATCATGCATATGAATCTCATGCTTTCGTTTCTTTATAATTTATAAGCATTCATTTCCCCGGAAAAATGAAGACAAGACCAGAGATGAGATAAGAGGTGTGTCGCATTTAACTATTTCTATTCTGTCTAATTTTTATGGATTGATTTTTATATTAAAACATAGGTATGTTAGTTTTATTATATATATATATATATATATATATATATATATATATATATAATAAGAGGTAATAAACACTGACTTGTTTTTTCCGATCCGGATGCAAACTTCACCAAGATATTATGAGAAAACAACACGAATCGGAACTTGACATAATAAATTGTAGCGATTAATTTCGGAGTCAAGCCAGTAAATTAACTGTACGTACATTCAATTCATGATGCAATCACGTACTCTATACATTTATGTACTATACAGGATCACAACCTACGTTCGTACGTATGTATACGAGTATACGACGACCGTACCAAATCGTACACACATACATACGACTATATACGTATTTAATTAAGAGGCTACGGCTACGCGTAGATGGCGTAGCGCATGCTCTCACGCACCATGATGTGGCTGACCTCGTCGGCGCGCGGTCGCCACCCGCTGGCCGCCCAGGCCTCCTCCGTCGCGCCGCCGCCGTCCTCGCTGTCGAAGCGGATGATGTTGCACGCCAGCGCCAGCAGCGCCCTGGCCAGAGCGGCGCCCACGCTGATCGGCGCCACAACCGCTGCTGCGCCGGCACCACCATCATCACCCTCGACGAAGACGCCGCCGTCCGCGGCGTGCCCAAGCGCACCCTCGTCCACCACCCGCGCCGTCCGCCTGCACCGCCGCCGCCGCCGCCACCGCAGCCCCTTCCGGACGAGAGCCGCCACGTTCCACATGGTCCGGACCAAAGAAGCCGAGCTAGCTAATTAAGTATATATAGCTAGGTTGCACACACATACAACCTAATCTTTCTCACGAGTCACGACGACGAGATCCCGGCGGCGACACGGCAGCCGGGCGGCGCATGCACATCCTTTTCGCGTGCACGCATGCAGGAGTAAGACGTCACGCGGCCCGCGGCCCGCGCCACATCTCGGTCACGGCCTCTCATCCTTTGCCGCCTTCATCACGAGTCCACGACATGGGATCGATCAATACACCACACAAGATCGAGCTAGCTACCGACCAAGGTTAGCATGCAGCTAGAGAGCACTGCACATCGACCGATGGAAGCAGGCGGGGGCAAATGGCGCGTATATATGCAGGCAGGGTGAGCTAGCTGGCTGGAGAAGGAGACAACAAAAGACAGCAGCAGTGACCTCTCGTCCTTCAGTTCGGTCTGCATCGAATTATGAGATATATAAGCAGGATTACCCGAACGATTATCTCAGAGAACACCTTTATCCTCCGGTGGCAACCAGATTTTTGGTATCGCTTACGGGCGATCGCTTACACCTTGATGGCTTGATCTCGACTATTTCTTTCGTATGCTCTTTTGATATGAGTTTTACCTTGCAGTATTACACGTATCTAAGCTAGCAGATCGAGCAGTACTGGATGGATCGATCATCGGGCGAGCTAGGCAGAGTGCGTGGTAGAAGAGAAGGCTGTGGTAGTGGGGAGAGGGGAGCACTAGTTGGGGGCTCATCGTACAAAAAGGTTGGTAGTGGGGTGGGATTCTGGTGTGGCGACGTGTAGGTGTGACTGTGTAGTGGTGGTGCTAGCTAGTTTCTATCTATCACACCCGTGCGTGTGCGGTCGCGAACTCGCGATACCGACCGGAGAAGACGCAGACCGGCGCGGCCGGCTCCCAAAACCTTTTCAATTAAGAGTATGCTTGAATGAGTTTCTTATTTATCCATATAATCTAAATCATTTTTAAATGTTTTCAATTCTAACTCTAAATTATTAAATTTAATATCAGTAAAATCAAGAAATGTACTAGAAACTGATGACTTAGGTGCTTATGGGATCTTCTAGATTAGGTCTAGCAAAGTACATCTTAGAGATGAAACATGACATTTGGCTGACTTAGAGTAAAGAAGATGGGGTACCTATCGCCTTCGGGTTTGGAAGAGTAAGACGGTGCCATTGTACTGTCGTGCGTTGGTGGCGTCGTCAGAGATGTCATGGAGGTTGAGGAAGATACCAGCCGCTTCAACGCCTTAGTGATCGGTTTAGGATATAGTATCCGTGGGACGGAGTGTACAAGCTTAATTAGCGAACAACAGTTGTTTGCATGCCTTGGCCTTCTCCTTTTAATTTGTGCTGCGAGACGGGCCCCTCAACCATAATTTGTTGGAGCGCCCCAATCAGGGTGCATGAGACTCGATGTCGGGAAGAGATTAGGGACTCAGTCTCTCTCTCCTCTCGGGAGATCTTAACCAATATTCTCTCCCTAGATCTTAACTTAATTCTTATTTTAAACTTAACTCGATATGTGTTCCATTATGGATGGATGCATATAGTATGTTGTATCATAATAACCAGTTACATACTACATGACTCAACATCTACAACGCACCTTTCCCTTTTGAAACATATTCATAACTTATTTTGGACCATTAGAATCCAAAGATCATAGACTTTCACTTAAACCCATACCGGCTAATAAGTGTTCTCTGAACACACTAGGTGGTAAGTGTTTTGTGAGCTGATTTACAAACATTCGCTTGGTGCTTATATGCTCTAGACTAATAGTTTGATCTTGAATATTCTTCTTAACAACATAGTACTTAATATTGATGGTTTAGCAGCACCACTCTTCTTACTATTATGGGAGTACAATACTGCCGGCTCATTGTAATAGTATAACTTAAGTGATTTTTTAATACTGTCAGCCACTCTAAGACCGAAAATAAATTGCATAAACCATAATGCTTGTCTGGTGACCTCATAACATGTAAAAAACTTAACATACATCATTGAAGATGAAAACACAGTTTGTTGGAGCTTTTTCACGATACAACTCCATTTACGAGTGTGAATATATAACCTGACATAGAGTTCTCAATATCTACACATCCCACAAAATCTAAATCTGAATAACACACTATCTCGAGGGTATCTGATCTTTCATATGTTAGTAGGAAGTCTTTTGTGCCTTGTATATATCGTAAGGCTTTCTTAACTTCTTTCTAGTGAACTATGCTTGGATTTTTTGATATCTGTCAAGTATCCTGTTAGCAAAAGCTAAGTCGGACGAGTGCAAACTTGAGCATACATCAAGCTTCCAACAACAGAAGCATATGAAACCGATTTCATTTGATTGATCTCATATTGGTTCCTAAGACATTGAAAATTCTCAAACTTATCACCATTGACTATCAGAGCAGGCGTAGACTTACACGCATGCATATTACATTTCCTTAGAATCTTTTCTAAGTATGTGTTATGCGATAATCATAATACCTCTTATTTCTATCTTAGTGAATCTCAATTCCTAATACATAGGAAGTTTCACCAAGATTTTTCATGTCAAAATGTAAGGACGAGAAGCTCTTAGTTTCTAAAAGTAGACTGACATTACTACTGCAAGTAAAATGTCATCCACACATAAAACGAGAAAAATATTTTTTTCATTCTTAAACATAGCATAAATGCAGTTGTCCTCTTCATTTTCTATAAACCTAAATTTTATTATGGTCTCATTAAATTTAAGGTACCATTGCCTAGAGGCATGTTTAATCCATAAATGGACTTAATTAAGTGATATCTCAAATTTTCTAACCCTTGGGTTGTGCCATATAGACATTCTCATATAAATCTCCATTGAGAAATATCATCTTTACTTCCATCTGACTTAATTCTAAGTCATAATGTGCCACTAATGTCATAATGATTATGAATGAATCCTTAGATGAAACATGAGAAAATGTCTCATTATAATCTATTCCTTCTCTTTGAGTGAAACTTTTTGCCACAAGTCTAGCCTTAATCTTGTAGACCCATTTACAGCCTACTATTTTGGCTCCTTTAGGAATTTCTTCTATTTTCCAAACTTTGTTGGTGCTTATAAACCTCATCTCATCTTCCATAGATTCAAGCCATTTGGATGAGTGGGAACTTCTCATGGATTTTTCAAAAGAGGTGAGTTTGCCCTCCGTTTAAATTTCTTCACTTATATAAACCTCATAATCATCAAGAATAGCTGATCTTCTTACTCTTTGTGATCTTCTGATGTTCTTCTTGTTGCTCATCAACAACATTGGGAACTTTGGGTTCCTGAATAATAGGAGCCTCGTAAACAATGAGTATTGCTGATGATGGTCCAACCACATGTGTTAGACAAAATGGTTCTACCACAGGCATATGAAAAATTTGCTCTTGAATCATATGAGTGGGTACATAGACCCACTTTTCTTCAAGTCTAATATCTTAAAGCATTTTTCTCCCCCTGATCATTGTGTGTTCTAAAAATATCGCATATTTCATTTCTACAAACTTAGTATGTATGTCAAGACAGTAGAAATGAAAGCCTTTGGACTTATCTGGAAAGACAATAAAATGGAATTTTACTGTCTTAGAATATAATTTACAAATATTTGGGTTAAATACCTTAGCCTCAGCAGGACAACCCAATACACATAGATAATTAAGTGAGGGTTTTTGTCTAGTCCATAATTCATACGACATTTTAAGCATCGACTTACTAGGGATACAATTAAGAATATGAATGGTTGTTTTTGACACCTTCATCCACAAATTAATCGGTAGAGTGGAATAACTTAGCGTGCTTCTTACCAGATCCATTAAGGTGTGATTGCGCCTTTCTGCCACTTCATTTTGCTGAAGTTCGCTCAGTGTAGAAACATTGCAAAAGGTGTAGGAATTTGGCCATAGGGGGTATGACGACGTAGTACTCTCCCACGATCAGATCTTACTATTTTAATTTTTAGATCATGATTATTTTCTACTTTAGATTTTATCTTAAATTTATCTAAAGATTCTAATTGCTCTTTACTTGGATAAATCTTGCCATAGCGTGAATTGTAAATGTTATGAATGAATCATAACCATCCACATATGTCACAAGAAATGGATCACAAATATCCGTGTGAATTATTTCTAAAATTCACGCGCTTTGGTTTGCATCTTTCTTAATTTGTTTGATGTATTTTCCTTTAATGCAATTGATACATTGCTCAAAATCTAAAAATTCTAATGTCAAAACAATTGATTCCTTATCTAAATGTTCAATCCTCCCCCTCAAAATGTGACCCAAATGATAGTGCCATAATTTCGAAGATATGTCATCAATTCTTTTACGCTTATTCTTATTCACAGACGAGTAGACATTTTAGCACTTACAACATTCATAGACTCATTCAAACAAAGCAAATAATGCTTGTCATCCTAGAAAGAAAGACCAATAATTTTATTATCAAATATAATAAAACATCATTTGTTGCCAAAATGACAATCAAAACTATCATTGTCTAAATAGGATACTTAAATCAAATTCCTTCTCATAGAAGGTACATAAAGTATATCATGCAAATGATTAGTAAAGTTATTGTTTATTTCTAATAGGAGTTCTCCAATGGTTTCAAATTCTGCTTCGATGCCATTCGTGACTCTAATTGTTCTTTCTCTTTTTGCTAATGTTCTCATTATAGCGAATCCCTATAAATAATTTGCAACATGAATAGTTATACCTAAGTCAATCAACCAAGTAGAACTTGAATATTTGAAATATAGAGTTTCAACTGTTGATGTAATTTCACTCTTATCATTTCTATTCATCCATTTGAGAAACTCCACACAGTCTTCCATGTGATGTGCCTCCTTCTTGTAGTGTTTGCAAATGCCCTTTGGGACATCGTGTTCCTTCATCGGAGCCTTACCATGTGGCTTGAAAAAGGATTCCTTAGCATCATTAGAAAAATCCTTATAATGCTTTTTAGGAGAAAAAATAGAATAATTCTTCTTCCCCTTATTGTGATGCACATGGTTGACTAAATCATCACATGTCTCCTTAATCCTCTCTCCCTCTTGCACATATGGGGAGATCACTTTCTCAATACTCCAGCGCTTATGCTGTGAGTTGTAGTTTATAACAAAGGCCTCAAAGTCCTTGGATAGAGACACCATGATCAAATTAACAACAAAGTCGTCCTTGAGCCCCATGTCTATTGGCTTGAGTTTGGAAGCCATATTGCTCATTCTTAGAATGTTCTCTCTTACCCCACCGATATTGTATTTCTCTGTCACAATCTTCTTAATAAAGGTACTCATGTATACTAACTCTCCACCATCTTGAGGTACTCTTTGGTGGTCTCACATGGTGGAATTGATCCCCTTATTGCTTCCATAATGGAGCTCTTAATGATCATAATGCACTTACGATTGAACTAATCCCATTTAGTATGATTGATGCCGTACTCCATTCTTACTTTAGCGAAGTCCTATGACCTAGTGCAAAACGACTCCTGACTCTCACCATCACAGATCACGGGCTCCGAGAGCTCCGAGATCTATGTCCCATAGTGTGAGAGTTATCTCAATGTTTTCTCTCCAAGAACCGTAGTTCTCTCTATTGAGAGGATCAATGGAGGAGATCTGACTTAGCATGTTTCTTGATAAGGAACAATTATCAAAATGGTTAATTCAGCGAATAGAATATACTACATGAAAAAACTAAACGTTGGTCAAATTTAACATGTAATATGCTTAAGGGAAAATTAATTCTACATTACCGTTGGACATAAATAGAATTAACTTAACTTAGTCATAATAATTTTATCAACAACATTGGTTAGTACATAAAATTATTACGTCAACAAAATTATTTATCCTACCAATTAAATTTTCCCGTTGGTTCCAATTTAATCAGCAAAATAAATAAGTCTTAATAAATGGACGAACAAAAAAATCTAAAATTATGTAAAAACACAATGAAAGACTTCAATAAAATTCTTACATTAATAAAATAGTAGCAAAAAATATGAATTCAATCTTAATTATAATTTTAAATGAACCAATTTATAATTAAATATTGTTGTTGGACCAAATTTAATCAGCAAAATAACATGATAAATTATCAAATTTCAGAATATTTCCATTGAGTCATGTTTAAATTATCCAAATTTTACTAGCAAGTTAAACTTAATTTTCTCTTAAATTTGGGCCAAATTTCAATTTGTAGAAAATAGAAAATTAGAAAAATATATTCTAAAAATCGAAAAAAGAAATATGGTCCAGTGATGAATTCGGTGCCAGCATAGGGCACCGCACGTGTGTAGGCCGCATCTTGGGCCTAGGCTGACAAACTGCTCGTCGCCTAGACCAAAACTGGCCTAAACAATGTTGGCCGTCGATCTTGATCAACGACCACACGCTGTTCTTGGTCGGTTAAAAGGCCCCCGCACCACGTGTCACCCTAACCATAGCCATTTCCTAGCACCCGAGTGCTTGTGAGCAAGAGCAGTGAGCACGAATGAAAGTGGTGATGGTTGCAAGCGTAGCGGTAGTGGAGTCCGAGTGCCACCTGCGGGTCTACTCACCAAAGCACCTACTCACCCGAGGGTGAGAGAGCCTCCGTCGATCGACATTATGCGTTGCTGACCCCAGAGCATCTTCCTAGATTAGATCTAGCCACCAAAGAGTTCTCTCCTCCCTTTCTTGATCTCAATCGTTGAGGTCAAGGATCCCCGTCTCTTATGTGCGGTGCTATCACACTGCCATGGGAGATTCTCAATCCATGTACGTGTGGACTCCGTGGATGCGTTTCTCTAAGAGCGACGCTCATGGACATCTACATCCAAACGATTACGTCATCTTCATCGATCGGATCGGTGAAGGAAGGTAAGGACGAAGCAAGGATAGGCTTGACGCGCTACTCCAACATCTTCTTCCACTGCACCTAGCGCATCTCGTGCTAGAAGGTACCGATCCATGATCTCACACGCGCATGAGTCTTGGGCTTAGGGCGTAAATTTTGAATTTACCAGCTAGCGTAGCTTCCCTAATCCTCAACATATGGCTCCATGCCACCGTTCTTATTTTGCATTGCCTGAGCGCCGTGAGTGGCACGAGTTTTTCCCTCGTACTTGGATTGAGGCTCACTATAGCCATAATTGTGCTCTACTATGCTAGGCGTCCTAGACATTGCACATCGGGCCACGTGCACAAGCTACTCCACCAGCCTGTGTACATGGAGAACACACACGAGGAGCAGGACTCTGGCACAGTGTTTTCAGCACCCGTCTCCATCCACCGACGATCGAATTTGTATCTCCTCAGCTAGTTCTTGATCAAGCCATCATCCACAACACACGTAAGTGAAGGTATATTTCTTTCTACCTAGCAAGCATTTTGGTTTGATGAAATGCCTATAAGTTTTGTCAATGTCATATGTTTGAATAGTTGTCTATGAACCGCAAATGCATTTTAACTTGTTTAATTAAATGGGAATGAATCAGTTCATTATGAGCTTTGTGATTTGAACATTTGAAGTTTGAGTATTTGTCTTTTAGCACTTTGTGATTGTCTTGTCAATCAGGACATTGGTTGCTTTATGAAGGCTCGATTATTTCTGTAGTGCTTGTGATCTCTCATACTATTGCTTCACTTTATATCAGATAGGAGGGTGATAGCGCTAATTTCATCTATGTTTTGCAATTTTTTATTTCCACTAGTTTATTTGGAGGAGCATTGGGTGTTAAGATAAGTCCATCTATTCAAAATAATTTGTTGAGGCGCCTATTCACCCCATCTAGTCGCATGTTTTTGTACTACATAGGGTGCAACACATTCGCACAACAAGAAAAATTTAGACAAATTTGGTTATTTTTCATGGTGGCACTTTAGAGATCAAGTCCAGGCGCCAAAGCACATACAATCAAGAATATCATATGTATGTGCAAGGCTATGGTGAATCTGTAGATGTCATGTTTGCTAGATTTGATGGAATCATTAGCAATCTTCACTCTACTGGAGTTTTAGCTTTGTCTGATTATGAAAGGAAGATCAAACTTCTATATACTCTTGATCGTAACATATGGGAAGTAAAGATCTCCAGCATTGAGGAGTTGTCAAGTTTTGATATTGTTAGCGTAAAAGATTACGCTAACAGGTTCTCCAAGATTAAGAACTAACAAACGAAGAGTTTCTGAAGCAGACTATCTCAAGCCTCCGTATTGGATAATAGCTCGAAGTAGTTCAAAGTTGTGTATTGAATATCTGAATATTTGATGCCTATTACAGGGTGAGAAGGGGGTATTTATAGGTAAAAAACTAAGGAAAAGACCTTTTTACCCCTTAATTACAATCGACATAGTGGAAATTATTCAATACCCCGAATAGGGCTAAAATGGTAAATGTGTCCGAAGAGGATAGATAAGGCAGACGTCTCGTCAGTATTGCTGTTTCCCACTATGAAGATGGAGCCTTCGGAGGGTATCTTCGAACTGGGATTTGGACGAACCCTTCGGCTTTAAACCTTCATCAATTCGGAGACAAGACTTTGGCTTAGAACTTTATGAGATGTCTTTGTCTCTTAATCTTGAAGGTCCCGGGGATGAAGTATTGCCCCCCAACAGTAGCCCCTCGAATATGCTTCTCCGAATAACCTGTATAGCAGGAGAGTAGTATACACAAGAAATATTTTCATGCTAAGGGACTTAGAAAAAATTCAAGGTACCATAATCATTCGAAGTGTCTTCAACATCAGAGATATATCTGATGGAAGCTTCAAACTTGATTCTCGTGTGATCTTTACAAGAAACCAGACCATTGCGGAGGTGGAGCATCGCAGAGAGCCATTAATTTTGAGTCGTTACTGCTCAAGTAGCCATTAAACTTCCTTGAAAAAGTAACAGATCTAATTTTAATTGTGAGTTCACACATTTTTACCTTCTGGTCCCACCTGTTAGTGGTGGAAGTTGAAACTGCAGTGTAAACGTGTACTCGAAGCGTAGCAATTGAAGGCGAAGGGGCTATAAAAAGGGGAATCGAGCCACAACGGAAATTTTTACAGAGCTCTTAGTTCTAAACCTCCGGACTTCAACCTTCAAACTCTCCCCAACTTCTCTAAGTGATTAGCCCGATGGCGAGGACCAGCGCAACAGTTCCGAAAGCAGCGGGAGCCTTGGCGTAGAGGCAGGCTTGGGCAGCATCAGCAGTGGCAGCAATGGCAGGAGCTCCGGGAGGTTCTTGGCCCAAAAATCCACGAGAGCTCCACCCGCCGTCCAAGAAGCTGTTGAAGCAGAGCTTCTTCCTTGGGTAGTCGACGATCACGGCGGAGTCTATCGTGGAAGCAGTGGATGGGAAACTGGACCCAGGGATGAGAACTCGGGTCCCCAGAATGGCAGAGGTACTAGAAATGTTTCACATTACCTTGTCGCAACTATCTCCCAACGCCATAGCTAGACTAGCCGTCTTTGAATGGGCCCTTCGGGCAGAAGGGTGTGAAGGGAGGTCAGAGGTCCTCGCAGCTACCCACGAAGCCTCCTACCAGCCGAAGACGCAAGATGGACCGGGGATTCCAAGGTGCTGGTAGCCTTCGAAAGTGTCAACTTCCAACTTCGAAAGGAGTACGTGAAGAGCTTTCCGGCAAAGGCAATCAATGGCCGATGGTATACCAATTGGATACTCTGGTGGTTCTACGCAGAGGTAGGGGAAGCTTCCAGCCTCGTGGGGCCTCTGCAAGAAATATGGTATCAGAAGGAAGCCGAAGTCACTCCGAACCCAAGCTTGATTTCAATGCGGCTTGGGTTGCTTTCTTCGGTGGCCAGCCGCATGAATATGCTGGACCTGGCTGAAGAATTCATCGCCCTCTGGATCCCTCCTCTCGGAGCTGAGTGGCTGATAGCATTCCAGAATGCTTCGGAGGGAGAGCTTCGAAGCCTAGGTGAGTCTTCGTACTTTCTGCATTAATACTGATTAGAAAACAGATAACATACTTACTAGAATGTTACCTTCTTTCAGCGGCTCCTTTGGCGCTAGCTCTGGAGCAAATTGCCAGAGCTACAGAACGGGTGCTCGGAGCCCCTACTGTAGTAGAGAAGCAACAAAGGGTGGAACTGGTTAGGAGCTGGGAACGCTCCAACCGAGTATGAAGCGCTCTTGGAATGGAGCCTCCTCCTCTGCCAGACTTCGACTCGATGGGAGTGGTCTCCCAGAAAAGAAAGGTTACTGCCGAGGCCTCCAAGAAGGCCGCTAAGACTCCCATCAAGAAAGGGGAAAAGAAAGCGAAGCTCCCCCACCTGTGTCTTCGCTGCAGGAGTCAGAAGAGGAAAATTCGAACGTACAGATAGGAAAGAAACTTGAAGAATACTTGCTGCAGGATGACGAGGGTGAGACCTAAGTTGTAGCTGAAGACTCCCTTCAGGAAGTTGTGGTGGCTGATGTGGTAGCCCCCTCCGAACCCATCGCAGTTGACTTAGAATCGGAGTTAGGAAATCCTAACTCGCCCGTGACCGGAGTGGTAGCGACAGAAGTCAGAGCTTCGACTTCGGCTACCCCAGAACAGACTTCAGGGGATGATCTCAAAGAATACCTCTGGATGTATGAATTTCTGGGGGCCCCCGAAATTCTCCCTCAAGGTGTGGACGGAGGTATACCTTGGAACTTTTCCTTCAAAATTCCTGAAATGACCACTGTACAATAAATATTTAACAAATATCTTAACTTTTGTAGATGCTTCGAGGAGTGGCGTGGCTCCAACCACTGGTGGAGCTTCAGCTTCACTCGAAGTTGAGGCTCTAGTCGAGGTAGTGGCTCCGACGACCGAAGTTATTTCAGGTGAAGTGACTTCGCTCGAAGGAGCGACGATCGAAGGAGGATCCACTTCGACCGAAACAGCAACTCTAGTTTTTTGTAAATATCACAAGAGAATCAATTTCGGGCTATTATCCAATACGGAGGCTTGAGATAGTCCGCTTCACAAACTCTTAATTTATTAGTTCTTAATCTTAGAGAACCTGTTAGCGTAATATTTTATGCCAATAGATTGCCAATGCATCTCGATTAGGAAAAGAAAACTCCCTGCCTCGGAGCATGGCATTAGTTTTAGATTCTTGGGCGGTTTTACATTGTCCTCCTTGGTGTCCGTCACAAAAGAGCAAGTGGACACTTTAGATAATGAAGAACTTGCTCTCATTGTTAAAAAGTGTTGATAGCAAAAAATGGTATCAATGATTAAGGTTGTCAAAATATCAATTTTGGCAATTTGGGTCGAAAATACACATGTCTCGGGTCAGGTCGGAGCCCTACAGGGCCAAAGGACCATTGGGCTATGGGCTCCGGAAGCTTCCAGCCAGCCCACAGCCTTCGGCCAGGAGGCCTTCGGAGGCCCACTCCGCCGAAGCTTCGACCCGAGGAGCAGGCTTCGACGGACCTAGCCGAAGGCCCACTTTGGGCAGAGATAGAGTTGGATCCAATTCTGGCTAAGTGTTTATCTCTACACTTGAGTCAGCTGAATCATAGCAGATTAGATTTAGAGATTAGAAGACTAGCCCCTATAAGTATAGAGGAAAAGCCAGTTCAGAGGCCCCCCGACAAAATCAACCACAAAGCCCTAGCTTTGAATCATATTTACTTTATCTTTACTTTTCTATACTCTTCGTGGGTCTGCCTGGAAGCCCTCCGACGGCCACTTTGGAACAGTGGTAATCTGTCATGCCCCGATTTAATAAATTAGGACCTTTATTGAAATTCCATAAAAAATCAATAAAAACAAGACGTTCATCATGCGACCACGAATAATACGAGAAATCATTCATGGTTCGTGTTGGGGGAAAATATTCCATCTTCAGGGTTATTGCAGTGACGAGATAAAGACTGGTGATAAAGACGAAGCCTCTCAACATATAATTTCGGAGATGCATCAAGTCAAGTTCGAAGTATGATGACAAGCTTTAGTTCGGAGTATATCTTCGAACTTGGACTCTCCCGAGAACTTATTTGCCAGTTAAGATGGAAGACTTATCTTCTTTCTCATTAGATTAGTCTTTTACCATTTTAGCCCTATTAAGGGTACCGAATAGTTTCCACTATGTCGGTTGTAATAGAGGGGTAAGAAGGTCTTTTCTTTAATGTTTGGGCCTATAAATACCCCCCGTTCTACCCTGTAATAGGGACCGAATACAAGTTATTCAATACACACTTTCGAACTATTCTAAGTTATTATCCTTTCGGAGGCTTGGAATAGTTTACTTCGCAAACACTTCGTTTGTTAGTTTCTAATCTTCAGAAACCTGTTAGCGTAATCTTTTACGCCAACAGTTGGCACCGTCCGTGGGGAACCTAGTCCAAGAAACTTCGTTCTCTACCAACTCCTTACACCATACCTCCTAAGCGGAACGCCACTGGTAACCCTGTTCGGAGGTCCCCTTGGACCTCCGGAGTGATATCTCCAGACACAGTTGAGGTCGGAGGACCTTCAACGTTTCCTCCACTTCAAACTCCGGAAGGGATTCCTATTCCTCGAACATACGGAGTTCCTCCGCCAACTCCATCTATACTTCGACCACCCGGAGTTCCTCTTCCACCTCAAGTTCCCACTACAAGAAAACAAAAAGTTTTCGTCGGCTATTTTATCTTCCGTCGGCTTTTCGAAAAGCCGATGGAAGTTAGCTAACTTCCGTCGGCCTAAAGGAGCCGACGGAAGTTAAGCTAACTTTCGTCGGCTTTTCACAGTGGCCGACGGAAGATAGAGGCATTTTTCCCCGCCCGGTATAAATCCCTTAATTTCCGTCGGCCAGCATAAAAGCCGACGGAAGTTAAAATTAACTTTCGTCGGCTTTAGATGTGGCCGATGGAAGTTAAGTACACGCGCTTTTTTTTTCCGCAGGCCGCGCCTCTTTTTCTCAGCCCATGCCTTGTTTTAACCCTAGGTTTTCCCCTTCTCTCTTCTTCCCCACCGTCGCCTCCGCGCGACTACGCCCGCCGCCTCCGCCCACCTCCGCCGCCTCCCCGGCCTCCCGCCGCCTCCGCCGCCTCCGCCCACCTCCACGGCCTCCGCCGCCTCCGCCCACCTCCGCCGCCTCCACCGCCTCCCGCCGCCTACGCTGCCTCCACGGCCTCCCGCTTCCGCCGCCTGCCCTCCGCCGCCTCCCCTCCGCTTCCTCCCCTTTGCCATCTCCCCGCCTCTCTTCCTCCGCCGCCTCCCCTCCGCTGCCTCCCCTCCACTTCCTCCGTGCTCGGGTTGGTGCAGCGGGTGGGTGGAGGACTTCGGCGCGGCTTCGCTTCTCGGGTAAGCGTCGCTCGCCCGGATCTGGAATGCAGTTGTCCAATCTCTGTGTGTGCGCTAACTCTCTGTTTGTGTTTTCTCTTCGGATCAGGTGTCGTGCAGAGCAACGAGTCCTCCGCAAAAGTCGATGATCTAGTAGCTAGTAACGCTGCTCCTACTGAGGGTTCTGCAGATGCTGAGGACGACAAGAAGGATGCTGGGGAGATGGGCTCTGAGGAGAAGCCGTCAAAGCCGACAACAACGGAAGCTCCGCAACAGAAAGGTAGCGCACCAGGTCAGGAGACATCTCGCATGATTGATGTGCTTTTCTTACCTAATTGGCTTAATGTACAAGTCTGAAAAGTGTTAGCATTGTTAATATATCTTTCTGAGGTCGAGTGAATTGCAGGAAGCAAAACATTGAGAATTATTTTTGAATGCTGTCATTTGGACGTACTTGCTTATGCTGGTAATGTTCATTTATGTTGTCTGTAGAACACCACTTTTATTTGCTATGCTCAAAAGCAGCAGTTTTTTTCACATCGCATGTGTGCCACTTATTTGATGTGTTAGCTTTCCAACTAGAATATTCAATTAGGATGACAGATGTGGCTGATTAGCATTGTTATCATGCCCAGTGTTTTGGGAATAGCTATTAATCATCAATGTGAGCTATGCATGCAGTCTTTTTGATATATGCATTCATCATATTGCCATTTTGTGTTTATCTACTGATTAGATCTCACTGCTCCTTTTAAAAGATTCTTATTTTAGATGTCTGAAGGATGTTTTGGAATGCCATACTGTTAATATTTTCTCTAACAATGTTTGTGAATGCTATATTGTTTTCTACTTTCTAGTGCTGTTGAGATAATCTGTACTGTGGGATGCAGTTGTCCAATCACATTGGCTGTTTTATATGGTTAGCCTTGCAATGCTATATTGTTTTCTGATATGCTACTTATACGAAAATGTGTTTTGTTGAATTCTTCATTGCATTGATGTAGAGTTTAGACCATTTACAATTGGAACTGCAATACTATGGTATATGTGTTCCAGTTTTTTATATAAGTTGGTTTACCCTTGTGTACAAGAAATATTCGAAAGCTAACCTAACAATTCCCTGAAAACTGGCATCTCATTGCAGTCTTTTGGTCTGGTCAGATTAGGTGGGAGACCAAAACTTTGGCTCGGTAGTCAACTAGCAAATTTTCTTTTTTTTGGATTTTTTAGTTAACTTCCGTCGGCCAACATTAGCCGACGGAAGTTATTGGCCCATCGACAGAAAAAAGAAAAAGAAAAAAAAGTAATTTCCGTCAGCTAGCATTTGGCCGACGGAAGTTAACGATTTCCTGGTAACTTCCGTCGGCTAGGTTTGGCCGACGGAAGTTAGCTAACTTCCGTCTACCCGCTTTCGTCGGCCAAATGCCGACGGAAGTTAGCCTTTTGCCGACGGAAGTTAACTTCTTTCGTCGGGAAAGGGCTAACTTCCGTTGGCTTTGGCCGACGGAAGTTTCCTGTATTGTTGTAGTGTCCACTCCGAACTGATCCTTACAGTTCTCAAGACCCGGAAGATCCTTCCGGATGAGATGAAGACAATCTTGGTGATATGGCCGCTCAAATGGCCAGTCTCCAAGCTGAAGTAGCGAGATGGCGAGAAGAAGCTGCAAATAGGCTTCGCTCTCAAGCCATCCCAGTTATTCCAGAAGTGCCTGAAGACGACGAACCTATCTATCCTGAAGCCCCAGAGAACGCCTCCTTTGATACTGAATCTCTGTTACATCCTGAACTGCAAAAAGTTCGCTTCGACCCGAAGTTGAAGACTTCGAAGCTTTGCAAGTATGCCGGAGATGAGGATCCTGGAGAATTTGTCCGTTCTTATGCTCTAGCAATTGAAGCTAGTGGAGGAGTGCGGGACACCATGGCAAAATGCTTTCCCTTAGCTCTTCAAGGAGTGGCATTGCGGTGGTTCTGGTCCTTGAAGCCAGGATCAATTAATTCACGGGGGCAACTGAAGAAGAAGTTCGTAAGCAATTTCCAAGGCACCTTTGTGCCCCCAATGTCAGTGGGAAGTCTTTTCCAGGTGAAGCAGCTCCCTGGAGAGACATTGAGACAATACTTCAAGCGCTTCGCTCATACGAAGTCGCAGATCTGAGGGTTGACTACGTCTTCAGTAGTTGATGCAGCTCGAGAGGGAGTCATTCATCCAGGCCTCCTTGATAAACTTCATCGGAAAAGCATATCTTCTGTTTCTCAGTTGATGTCATATTTCAAAGAGTATGCGAGGTCAGAAGAAGGATGGCTTCGGAGAACCGCTGCAACCCCGTCGATATTGCAAGAAGTGAAATTGGAAGTGAAAACTTCAGCACGGCACCAAGAGCCTAGCTTCGAGGTTCAACATGACAGGCGTAGGGGGCAAAGGCATCCTCGTTCGGAAGTTCTGAACATTGCACCCCCGCAGAAGTTTTCCCAAAGAGCTCCGCAACCATCAGGAACCAAGACCAGCGGCTGGAGGCCACCAGGGAAACCGGCTGGCAAAGGCCAAACCCTTTTCTGCTGTATTCATGGTGAAAACCGAAGCCATGCAACTGATACTTGTAAGGCTATACTTGCTCTGAGAGGAGAGTATCTGGAAAGAACTTCGGGTCGAGGTACTACTGACCGAGTTCCAGCTGAAGTGCGCCCGGAGCCTGTCCAGGCTGGGGCGCGGATAGAAAACTTCGAAGCCGCAAGACGCCCTCCAGTGGTCAATATTATGCCACCTCCGAAGCAAGAAGAAGGGCAAGACCGAGAAAAAAGAGTAGTCCTCCCCATCTCCGGAGGAGGTACTCTAGGAAGTATGTCAAAGAGGCAGAGAAGAGAGTATGTCAGAGAGGTGGGCCATATTGGAACCTCTTCATCTGTAGCTGCTATGCCCGAGTGGTCTCATGTGCCAATATCTTTCTCCACAGATGATGCAGTTGGTGTTAAATTTCCACATGCAGACCCACTTGTCATCACTGCTGACATTGCAGGAACTGAGGTTCGAAGAGTGTTAATTGACGGAGGGAGTTCGGCAGACATTATTTTTGTTCAAGCCTTCGATCAATTATGCATCTCCACAAAGCACCTCCTTCCAGCGGCTCGTCCTTTGCAAGGCTTCGCAGGACCTCCGCTTGATGCACTCGGCCAAATTGGCCTGGAAGTTACCTTCGGAGAAGGATTGTTAGCCAGGACAGAGAAAGTAATCTTCGACGTCGTGGATGCTCCATATGCCTACAACGTCATATTCAGAAGAGGCATGTTAAATCAGTTCGGAGCTGTGGCACACCACAATTACTTGTGCATAAAGATGCCCACACAAGCGGGGGTGCTCACTATCTTCGGAGATCAAGCTACCACCCGAAGAGCGGAATATGGTCACGGCCCCCCTCTTGATCCAAGACAAGTGAATAATGTGCAAAATAATCAAGAAAATTTTTCAGCTCCTTCCAAATCTTCGAAGAAATCCTTCCCAAGACCAAGTCCTAAAGGAGAGATTGCAACGAAGATTATTGTTAAAGATGGTAAAGAATATGCATTTCAATTTGGTAAAGATTTACCTCCAGAAGTTGCGACCTCCTTGGAAAAAGTAGTTGAGGAGAATTTAGATGTCTTTGCTTGGTCTGACGAAGACATCACTGGAGTCAATCGGGATATTATTGAACATAGTTTACTTGTAAACCCGCAGGCCCGGCCTGTTCGGCAAGGACTCCGAAAAATGTCTGCGGAAAGAGCTGTTCTTGCAAAAGACGAAGTTGAAAAATTATTGAAGGCTGGGATTATCAGAGAAGTGGCTCATACGGAGTGGTTAGCCAACCCAGTCTTCGTTAAGAAGAAATCTTCAGGGAAATGGCGCATGTGTATTGATTTTACATCTCTAAATAAAGCATGCCCCCTTGACCCCTACCCCATGCCCCGAATTGATCAGTTGGTCAACTCCACTGCTGGTTCGGAGTTATTAAGCTTCCTTGACGCGTATTCCGGCTACCATCAAATTTGGTTGAAGCGCGAAGATGAAATCAAGACAAGCTTCGTAACTCCTTCAGGAGTCTTTTGTTATGTAAGAATGCCCTTTGGCTTAAGAAATGCTGAGGCTACTTTTTCGAGGTTAATTGCTAAGGCTCTAGGTCATCAGCTAGGTCGTAATGTAGAGGCCTACATGGACGATATTGTAATCAAGAGTGATTTTAAGCACCAACATAGCCTAGACATAGCAGAAACATTTAATAGCCTTCGGGCATGTGGGATCCGTCTTAACTCCGAAAAATGTATGTTCGGGGCGTAGGCTGGAAATTGTTAGGGTACCTAGTTTCAAGCAGAGGGATCAAAGCTAGCCCCACTCAAATAACTGCGTTACAAAAGATGGCTCCCCCAGAGAATTTGAAGCAAGTGCAAAAGCTGACAGGTCGTCTAGCAGCACTTAGCAGATTTCTGGCAAGGTCTGCGGAGAGAAGTTTGCCTATTTTCAAAGCATTGAAAGGGTCCGAAGATTTTGCATGGACACCAGAGTGTCAGAAAAGCTTCGAAGATATTAAAGAGTATCTCAGTAATCTTGCTACACTCACGGTGCCTACTGCAGACGAAACCCTACTCCTTTACCTTGCGGCTACTGGCTCTGCTGTCAGTGCAGTTCTTGTCAGAGAGATTGATGTCAACGGGAAGTTGGTACAAAATCCAGTTTACTTTGTGTCCGAAGCATTGTCCGGAGCAAAAATAAGATATTTCGAGCTTGAGAAATTCATTTATGCTCTAATAATGGCTTCGAGGAAGCTAAGGCATTATTTTTAGCTCATAATGTAATTGTACCAACTTCGTATCCTTTGGGAGATATGCTCCGAAGTAGAGATTCCACTGGAAGAATTGGAAAGTGGGCAGTTGAACTAGCACCCTTCGGCATATCCTTTCTGGCAAGGACAGCAATCAAATCGCAAGTCTTAGCAGATTTTGTAGCAGAATGGACTCCCCCTGCAACGTGGGTTCCGGAGAAGTCAAGTGAAGGAATTTGGACTGTTTTTTCTAATGGGGATTTCCAAGCATCCGAAGCAGGTGTTGGAGCAGTTTTGATTTCGCCTTCAGGGCAAAGAGCAATGTACTCCGCAAGACTCAATTTTAAGTCTACCAATAATATAGCGGAGTATGAAGGGATTTTACTGGGACTCTGAAAAGCACGTGCTCTAGGGGCTACAAGAGTTGTTATAAAGACAGATTCTCAAATAGTAGCAGGGCACGTAGATAAAAGCTTTCAAGTTCGGCATCCACAGCTTGCAAAGTACTTAGAAGAAATCCATAAGATCGAAGCACAATTCAAGGGTATTTCAATTCGGAGTATACCAAGAACAGGAAATGTGCAAGCGGACATCTTAGCAAAAGCTGCAGCCGGAGCTATGGATATACCAGAAGAAGCTTTTTATGAGGAGCTCAGTACACCTTCGGTGCCACAAATTCCCTCCGCAGAGATTCTTTGCATTCCAAGTACAGATTGGAGAAATTCGATCATGGAACTTTTGCAAGGAGGAGCAAATTCATTTGAAGAGCCACAATTTTCAAGATTGAAACTCAGGGCTAGGAATTATCAAATAATCAACGGTATTTTATACAAGGACGGAGTATGTTCCCCTTTACTCCGATGTATATCCCAAACCGAAGGCCAAGATATTCTTCGAGATATTCCTGAAGGGCTTTGCGGTAGCCATCTAGCCCCTCGAGCTTTGGCAGGGAAAACACTTCGCTAGGGGCTTTATTGGCCTACGATAGTAGCAGATGCGGAAAACTTAGTCCGCACATGCCAAGGATGTCAGTGGATGGGTCGACGGAGTCATCGCCCACCAACAGCTCTTCAAGTTATTGCTCCGGTATGGCCCATGGCCAGATGGGGTATGGATTTGATTGGTCCTTTTCCAGTAGCTAAGGGAAATTTAAAGTTCACAGTGGTAGCTATTGAATATTTTTCTAAGTGGGTAGCAGCAGAGCCCTTAACAGCTATCACTTCGAACAATGTACATAAATTCTTTTGGAAAAGTATCATTTGCCGATTCGGAGTGCCTAGACAACTCACAGTTGATAATGGAACACAGTTCGATGCAGAACCTTTTAGAAAGTTCTGCGAAGATCTAGGCATCCAGTTATGTTTTGCTACAGCGAGGCATCCTCAGTCTAATGGAGCTGTAGAAAGAGCCAATGGAAATATTTTGTCAGGGCTAAATCGAAGGATAGTAGGATTAGCAAAAGGACTATGGACCAAAGAACTTTCGAAGATTTTATGGTCCATTCGGACTACGCAAACAAGGTCCACAGGTTTTACTCCATTCAGATTGCTATTCGGAGATGAAGCTATGACTCCAACGGAGCTCAAAGGAGGATCACTTCGCAGCACCGAACCGGAGATTGAAGGAGAGACAAGCTTCGCTAGATTTAACAGAGGAGACAAGACTTCGAGCTGTGGCCAATTTATCAAAGTATCACCAGCAGACGAAGGCTTGGTTTGACCCGAAGGTTAAGATCAATGAGCTTAGACCGGGTCATCTCGTTTTGTGAAGCATTATAGTGCCAGGAAAATTAGGAAATAAATGGGAAGGTCCATACTTAATTGTTTGTTCAGGACGTCCTGGCTCTTTTAAATTAGCTAATTTGGAAGGTGAAGAATTAGCACATACTTGGCATGCGGAGCACCTAAAGCGATACTTCGCATAAGGGCTCCTTGTAATCATGTGTAATCACTTTTCGAATCAATAAAGCATATGGTTCAGATAATGCCTACCCCTCATAAACTTCTAGCTTCCGAGTGGACGCACTAGAACCGCGGAGTTGACCGAGAGGGAAGTGTCATTAATTTGAATCATATTTTCCGAGGTGGTGGGCTGACATAATCCAGAGTCCAAGCCACTAGCTTGAAGACATCCGTAAAAGAGCACGAAAACCACAGAATGCGGAGTCCAAGCCACCGGCTGGAAGACATCTGTAAAAGAGTCCAAAGAGACCAAATAATGCAGAGCCCAAGCCACCGGCTTGTAGGTATCCATAAAAAGAGTCGAAGGAGACCAAATAATGCGGAGCCCAAGCCACCGGCTTGTAGGTATCCGTAAAAAGAGTCCAAAGAGACCACTGCGAACTCCAAACCACTGGTTTGACAAAATTCGCAAAAAAGAGCCGAAGGAGGCCAAAACAAAACAGAGTTTGAGCCATGAGCTTCGAATGTCTGTTAAGAAAGTCCAAAGTGACAGATTATCTAAGACACTAAAGTGTCCGGAAAGTTATCTCAAGTGATTTATTTTCAAAAAATAGAAGGTACTAAGTTACCATTCTTCAGACTACAAATAATCGAAGACATTTTATAAGATTTTATTCGATCTTTAAATTACTGAGGAGCTCCGAACCCCAAAAATTGTACTCCTAAGTTTTCTTTGTGCCTAACCATCTTTGAATACAATTCGAAGTTGCTTACGCCCAAAGAGGGGCTAATAAATAGGGAGACAATTTTAAATCAATATTTATTATTCGAACAAATATGATTACATCATGAAAAATTGGTATCTATACCAAGAAGGAATCAGAGACCTCTTCGATCTCTAGAGCTAGAGTTGGAACGACTAGTTCCAGTGCCGGGAGTCCTAACAACTTTGCGTTTAACTCTCCTACCTCCCTTCGAAGCTCTAAAGTCTTTTTGTTCTTGCTGAAGCTCGGCCCAAGTTCGAAGCCATTCGGGGCTCCTTTCCCAGCTTCCAAGTTCTTCAGGCTTTTTACCTTGAGCTTCATCTTCATCTTCGGACCATATAATGTATTCAGAAGATGAAGTTTCCAAGTTAACTTCTTTTTCTTCCTCTTTAATGCAAGATAATATATCTTTGCTTATTTCGGATGTAATTGTTCCAGAACTATCTCGAGGAACTAGAAATCGAGGACGCTTGTGAAGTTTTAAGATATCGAAGGTAGAACATAATAAGCGAAGTTCGTCGTTAACATATAACACTTCGACATCTTCCATATGAGGCAAAGCCTAAAAACATGATAAACAAATCTTCATTCATAAATGTACATAAGCGTAATGCTTTACATAGTCAAAGATCCTAAGGTATTTCTAAACCTGCGGGTTTGGAGGAGGCTGACTGCTCGAAGCTTGGGACCGAGCCTGCTTCTAGCGTTGTCCTTCGTCAATCCAGGCCTTGATCGCAGAACGACCTTCGGCTCTCCATGAAGTTTGAAAGGCTTACCAAGCAGCGGCCACACCTTCGGAAGGAGTAAGAAGCTGGTCGTCATCGAAGGTAATAGGACCCTCTCCTGCGCTCGGAGTTATCGATCGACCTAGATCTTCGTAGTAACGAAGTAGACCAACGGCAGCCACTTGTCCGGAGATTTCTCCGTAACGAATGCCTGCTGTCTTCATTTGCTTCGTGTAACACCCCAAATTTTCAAAACAATAAAAATAATATTAAATTCAATTTCTTGGAATATATATTTCTGGAAATACTTTAAATACCTCTTTATACCCAATTGAACTACAGCATAGAGTAGATGGCCAAACTAGGAGGTGAAAATTTTTGTATATGATCCTAAAGCCAAGAAATATTTTTGAGAATTTTTATGAATTTTTGTCCACTTTGGAAATGCCCCAAATGATTTAATCTATTTTCTGCAATTGTTTTTAATCAGAAAATAATTTCAAACAGTAATGGGCTCCCTCCCCTCCCTTCTCTCCCTCCCGGCCGGCCCAGCCCGTTACCCTGCGCGCCTTAGACTGACATCCGGACCCCACCTATCGGCGCCGATTCCCTCCCCTCGCGCGCGCACCCGACAACCCGGCCCCACCCGTCAGCTGCCTCCCTCGCTCGTCCGCGCTCGCTGACGAGTGGCCCCCGCCTGTCAGGGCCTTCGTCCCCGCGAGATCCGCCCCCAGATCCCCCCCTCGCCGGCCGAAGCCCTAATTCCGCCTCGGATCCGCCCCCGCCGGCCCCCTCCCTTAAATTCGTCGCCGGCAATGAATTCCCCTCAACGCGCCGGCCGTTTCCCCCTATTAATTTCGCCCGATTCGCGTCCAGGTGCGTTGAACCGCGTTCAACCCGAGCTCGCCGGCGTCAAATCACATTTATCTCCGGCCACCGCCAATCACGCCCCCTCTGCCCTCGCCGACGACCCTATTTAAACCCCTGCCCTCCACCGCGTTCGGTTCACGCGTTCAAGTGCACCCAGACCAAACAGAGCGCCCTCCATTCGGTTCTTAGCGCAACGCCGCCGCCCGACCTCCGGCCACCACTCGCCGTTGCACCGGACCGCCTCCGACCACGTAGTCGCCACCATCGTGACCACTAGGACCTCACCAAGCTCGACCATCACTCCGTCGACGACGAACCTCGCCGGATCGCCGTCGCCGCCAAGGACCCGAACGCCTCCACCGCCTCCGCTCGTCGCCGGCCTCGCTCCGTCGACCTTTCCTCGCCGCAAGGGTACCCTCGTGATCCCCGTAGCATCCTCATTCCGTTTTAGGCCTTAGACTCGGTCGTCGTCGCTCACCGTGGCCGCTGGCCCGCTCGCCGTCGTCGGAGAAGACGACCGGCACGGGTCGAGTACCCGTGCCGTGTCGGATTCACGCACGATCGTGCGATCTGGATCCGACGGTGACGATTAATCCCCGCGTGCGGTTTAATCCGATCCGTTAGATCTCGGCGAAGGGGTACGTTTTAATCTCATGCGTCCGTTAGTTTTAAAACCCCGCATCGCATCTAAGCCGTCCATCGCGTACCGGTTCAAACGTTTTAATCCTGGCCGTCCACGTCACTTTAACGCGTCCCACCTCGCCCTCGCGCGTCGGATCTGGATCCGACGGTCCAGATCGACCCGGCGCACGCGCACAGTGCGCGGGTTCACCGTGGGCCTGGCTCACCGTGGACCCGAGGAGTTTAAAAATTGAAAATGAATTTCAGAAATACTTTTAAACTTGTAAAATTCATATCTAATGCATTTGAACTCTAAAAATTACCATTCCAATTTCAGAAAATTCATAAAATTATTCTCTACATGTTTATGCAATAAAAACAGTAGGTTTACTTTGACATTTTCATGTTTATTCAAATAAATATTTAAATGCCTTTAGGATTAAAATATGAATTCAAATGTTTGAACTTCAGAAAAATTCATATTTATTCCTTTCTATTCATATACTGCAAAACACTGAATTACCATGAACTTTTCATTTCAAAACTTATTAGGGAACTTAATATGGGACTATTCACATTGGTTTTCTAAAAAGGACAACCCTTCATTTTAATCCCTTTAAAATTATTTATGAAATAACTTTCAGAACCTTAACCATGGAGATTATTTTACTTTTAATCAAACCAACAGTAACTTATGTGCTATTAATGTAATGTTATATTGTTTGATTGAATGTGCTCTTTTCATTTTGCTTTATTATATTAAAAAGACTACGACGTCGCCGAGGAGCCAGAGTACTTCCCCGAAGTCCCTCCCTCTCCTTTTGCTGAACAAGGCAAGTCACCAAACCATTCTTTTGAACATATTGAACCCATGTTTGAATTGACTATCGCTAAAATACATAGGTTATATATGCATTAGTCAAATGAATCCTTACATTATATTTATTTAGGATCCCCCGACCTTGATGTGTAACCCAAGCCATGCTATCTCGCCTAACCTCCTTGTCACCATATGGTCAATGATATTAGCTAGTGTCCAATGTATTGACACGGCCGCTATAGGATAAAAATGAGTCGTAGCAAAATGGTTCTATTATATGATCCCCGTTACTTCTTATCCTTGGAAATTCTGTTGGTGATGAGTCATGGTTGTGAGTGTATGCATGGTGGGTTCCGGGTGCAAGCTAGGGCATTGGTTGGTAGCACCCGGGGCACTATAAGGACCGGTCTGAGGGATCCGTTGCAATACACTTACGTACTAACCACAAGTCTAGTGGGTAAGTCCTAACTAAGGTATGGGTTGTCCAAACCGAGGCCACCAATTTGAGATGGGTCAAGTTGCACCTGCGGGTGACTTGTACCAATGTGGCGCAAAAGGGGATGCGACGTTAGCCGGGATGCGGCCCGGCGCGCCGGCGAAACCTAGAGCGGGTGGTTATCGCTTGGAACATCTCATATTGAGGTTTTGGCACGAGTTCCCGTGAAATGGGTCATCTCGTTTGGGATGAGTGCGTGCCTTGTGGGTACAGTAGTACATCTCTGATCAGAGTCTTAAATCTTTTCGAAAAGCTGAGCCCACGGTCAAGGGCGAGTTGCGTGACATCCCCCAGTTAGTTTACCTTGAATATGTATGTGCATGATGGATTGACATGTAAGGACCGTTGAGAGAGGTGGGGCTGACTGTACCCCTCGAGTTAGTCGATGTTGATGATGTTCATGTTTACTTTCCGCATGATTAAAATATGATTACACTAAATGCCATAACTGCAACTGCATTATTCTGCAATGTTAGCCATTATCCTTCCTTGTTTATTATCATGCATTATTATTTGCATTTGCGGTGGCTTGTTGAGTACTTTTTGTACTCATACCCGTTGGACCCCACAGAGGATGCTTACTACGAAGACGGTCTGGAGTAGCGACCTAGTCGGGAAGAAAAATCCAGAAGAAGATGTTCGTCATGCCGTTTTCTAATTATTCTACTTTACTGTTTTTATTAAAAACAATGATGTAATAAATATGGTCTGTGTACCATGAACACTGTCGTATGTACGATTGTCGCATGATGAACCTCTTGTATTATTGTTTTTCTTATGAAATTCAATAATGTCTCGATTTGTTAAATCGGGGCGCTACAAGATGGTATCAGAGCCGACTCGACTGTAGGAAGCCAAACAGACCCGCCTAGCCATTAGCCACAGGAAATTATTTCTCGAAAATCTACTTCATAAACTTTGTTCCTCTCCTCACTTTTATTCAACTTGCTGTTTTGTAGATGCCTGTCTACCAAGTCCACAGTTACTGCCGCCACTACGAGGGCTTCGTCCGGGAGCTCCGTATGATGCTCACCTTCCTCGGGTTCCTCTTCGAGCCCGAATTTCAAGGAGTGTACCCCGACGAGTTCGCCGGGCCTTGCGACGTCTCCCTCACCGTCCACGGCTCCGGAGAACACCTGCCGCCCTACACCACCGCACTTGGAGGCCTGACTTTTGACGTCGCGTGCCAACGAGTTGCCCTCCAGGCCCTCATGGAGCTAGGGATGATCTACGATGATCGTCTTAAGAACTCATCCTTCCGGCTCGTGCCGAAGCGCACTCCCGGAGCCCACCGTAGCATCTACCTCGGAGTTCACTCCGTGCGTGATCCGGTCATGGCCCGGCAGTCGCGTCTTCTGCAGGCCATGGATGATCTCCACACCGAGGCGGTGCTCGACGCCGACGAGCACCATGAGGCGGTTGAGTTCCTTCGTGAAGAAACGAAGAACTTGATCCAGCAGAACGGCGAGTTGCAGCGCAAGATTATGCAGCTGCAGAAGGATATCGCGGAGATGGTTCCTCTTCTTCCAAGGAAGAAGAAGCCCATCCGTGAGCCCCTCCCTCGCCCCAAGAGGATCCCGCCACGACCCTCCCCCGCCAGGCCCTCTACCAGCGCCCCTCCTCCACGCCCCGGCCTCGACTCCGACTCCATCATCGAGAATTTTCTCGAGCCCACCATCTCTCTGGAGCCGCGCACTCGTGGTTCCGAGAGCACGGAGACCGCCTCCGGTGGCGAGTAGGCGTTAGGAGACGCTATTTAAATAAAAATCATAATTTTGTATGTGGTGTCATCTGCAACGAGTTGGGTTGTAGATGGAATAAGAGCTTGGATGTAATGAACAATTTATACCACTATATATATTTATGTGCTTGAATCTTATATGATATTTTTGGTTGTATTATTGTTTCGTCATCTTTTGCTTTATCACTACGTATATTAAGAAGATGGCCGATCACCAGAACACCGGTTCCAACAACGGAGCAGGAGGAAGCCGTGATGCGCCCGAGGGTGTTGTACCCAACTGGGGTGCAACGGGCCCGTGTCAGTCTGGGTCGCCCTCCGCCAACCACCCCACCTTGGCGGAGATGATGGCGAATCAAAACCACCTGATCACCGCCCTCCTCACCCAAATGCAGAACCAACAGGCTCAGTTGGACCGTCTACAGAACGGGGAGCCCGCCCCTCGCGCACCAGCACCCGCGCCCGCTCCGCAACTCTCCGAGTTTTTGCGCGTGCGCCCGCCCATCTTCTCGAGCACCACCAACCCGATGGAGGCCGGATATTGGCTTCGCACCATCGGAAAGAAGCTCGACCTCCTCCCCTGCACCGACCAGGAGCGAGTGGCCTTCGCCACTCACCAGCTCCAGGGTCCCGCCGCTGAATGGTGGGACAACTATCGTGAGTCCCAGCTAGAGGACCACGTGGTGACTTGGGCGGAGTTCACCATCGCCTTTCGTGCCGCTCACGTCCCCGCCGGTGTCATCGCGGTAAAACAGCAGGAGTTCCGCGACCTGCAGCAAGGCAACAGGACCGTCATGGAGTACCTCCATGAGTTCAACCGCCTCGCCCGCTATGCGCCAAAGGAAGTGCGCACCGACGCCCTCCGCCAAGCCAAGTTCCTCAGGGGACTTAAGGATGAGCTGTCCATCCAGCTCGTCGCCGCCGACTTCGCCGACTTCCAATGGCTGGTCAACAAAGCGCTCATCCAAGAGACTGAGCAGAACAAGCTGGACCTCAAGAAGAGGAAGATGATCGCCTTCAAGCATCAGCAGGCGAACTCTCAGAGGCCCCGCTTCATCCCTCCACCACTAGTGCCTGCCTACCATCCTCGACCCGCCTACAGGCCACCTTACGCCACCGGTGGATCCAACGCCGGGCATCCTCGCCCCGCTCCACCAGCTCCGGCCGCCCAGCCGACACCAGCCGCCAAGGCACCGGTCTTGAAGGATCGCCAAGGAAGGCCGGTCGTCTGCTTCAACTGCCGCAAGGAAGGGCACTATGCACACCAGTGTCCTCACCCCAAGCCAGCTCAGGGCACGGCCCCCAACCAGGCAGTTCGTTCCCGCGTCAACCACATCAGCGCGGAAGAAGCTCAGGAGGCTCCTGAAGTCGTGCTCGGTACGTTTACTGTGAATTCCATACCGGCCGTAATATTATTTGACTCTGGAGCAACACACTCCTTCGTCTCGGAAGATTTTGTGAAAACGAACGAACTGGACGTACTCCCTCTACCCATCCCCATGGTAATTGCCACCCCCGGCAATAAGACCTTAGCCCGCTCGTGCAGCCCTAAGGTTCGAATTGACATCCAAGGAGTACTGTTTTGGGCCGAGCCAGTCCTCATCCAATGCACCGGACTCGACCTTATACTAGGGATGGATTGGTTGATGAAGCACAAGGGAATGATCGACTGTGCCAATAAGTCCGTCACGGTGACCAACCCTGAAGGCGCAACCGTCACCTTTCGGATGACCAGTCGCAAACCACTCGGAGCATCCCTTCGCTCGATAGCTCTTGAAGAGGTGCCTATAGTCAAGGAGTTTGCGGATGTCTTCCCTGAAGATCTACCCGGAATGCCTCCCAAGCGGGACATCGAATTCAGAATCGAACTTGTCCCCGGGACCACTCCAATCTCCAAGCGCCCGTACCGAATGGCCGCCAATGAACTAGCTGAAGTCAAGAGCAACATCGAAGACCTAGAGCAGAAAGGTTACATCCGACCGAGTACCTCACCCTGGGGTGCACCGGTTATATTTGCCATGAAGAAGGACAAACCAAGAGGATGTGCGTGGACTATAGAGCCCTGAACGACGTAACCATCAAGAACAAGTACCCATTGCCTCGGATCGACGACCTGTTCGATCAGCTGAAAGGATCCTCGGTGTTTTCCAAGATTGACCTCAGGTCAGGTTATCACCAGTTGAGGATTAGGGAAGAAGACATACCCAAGACTGCCTTCACCTCCCGCTATGGACTCTACGAGTACACTGTGATGTCGTTCGGACTCACGAATGCCCCGGCCTTTTTCATGAACATGATGAACAACGTATTCATGGAGTTCTTCGACAAGTTCATCGTGGTATTCATCGACGATATCCTCGTTTACTCCAAGACAAAGGAAGAACACGAGACTCACCTCCGTCTGACCCTCGGAAAGTTAAGGGAGCAGCAACTGTACGCCAAATACAGCAAATGCGAATTTTGGTCGTCTGAGGTGAAGTTCCTCGACCATGTTATATCTGCCGGAGGAATAGCAGTGGACCCAACCACCGTTGAAGCGGTAACCAACTGGCTGCAGCCCATAATGGTGACCGAGATCCGGAGTTTTCTCGGATTAGCCGGATACTACCGCCGGTTCATCGAGAATTTTTCCAAGATCGCCAAGCCTATGACCAGACTTCTGCAGAAGGAAGTGAAGTTTGAATGGACCCCCGAATGCGAAGAAAGCTTCCAGACCCTCAAGAAGAAGCTAGTATCAGCTCCTATTCTGACTCTGCCAGACATCCGGAAAGACTTCCACGTCTACTGTGATGCCACTCGTCAAGGATTGGGATTCGTCTTAATGCAAGAAGGGAAAGTGATATCCTACGCCTCCTGGCAACTGAGACCGCACGAGCTGAACTACCCAACCCACGACCTGGAACTAGCAGCCGTGGTTCATGCCTTGAAGATATGGAGACATTACCTTGTGGGGAATCGGTGTGAGGTCTTCACCGACCACAAGAGCCTCAAGTACATATTCACCCAACCAGATCTGAATCTCAGGCAAAGGAGATGGTTGGAACTGATCAAGGATTACGACTTGGGCATCCATTATCATCCGGGCAAAGCGAACGTGGTGGCAGACGCCCTTAGTCGAAAAGGATACTGCAATGCCATCATGATTCAAGACCAAGCTCCTTTACTGTATAAGGAGATGGAAAGGCTAAACCTAGGGATCACCACTCGAGCGTACCTCGCTGCCTTGGAGTCTCGGCCTGTCTTAATAGACCAGATCCGAGAAAAGCAGAAGGAAGATCCGGACATCCTGGAGATCCAGCAGAACATGAGGAAGGGTAAAGCCCCCGGATTTTCCGAGGACGAGCATGGTACCATCTGGTTCGGAAACCGGATCTGCGTACCCGACAGACCTGAGTTGAAGACCCTCATCCTTCAAGAAGCCCATGATACATTATACTCCATCCATCCCGGGAGTACAAAGATGTACCAAGACCTAAAGGAAAAATATTGGTGGGTCAGCATGAAGAGAGAAATAGCTGAGTATGTGGCCAAGTGCGACACATGCCGACGAGTCAAGGCGGAGCATCAGAGACCTGCCGGACTTCTTCAACCTCTCAAGGTCCCTGAATGGAAGTGGGAAGAGATAGGAATGGACTTCATCATGGGACTGCCCAGGACCCAAGCTGGTCATGATTCCATCTGGGTGATCGTCGACCGACTCACCAAGGTAGCTCACTTCGTCCCGGTCAAGACAACGTACACCGTCGCCAAGTTGGCTGAGTTGTATATGACCCGGATCGTGCGCCTTCACGGAGTTCCTAAGAAGATTGTATCTGACCGTGGGAGTCAGTTTACCTCCAAGTTTTGGAAGAACCTTCAAGAGGAACTCGGCACCCGGCTGAACTTTAGCACCGCCTATCTTCCACAGACCGACGGTCAAACCGAAAGGGTCAACCAGATATTGGAGGATATGCTTAGAGCTTGTGCTCTAGACTTTGGCGGAATGTGGGACAAGAACTTACCATATGCAGAGTTCTCCTACAACAACAGCTATCAAGCCAGCCTGCAAATGTCCCCGTTCGAAGCACTCTATGGACGTAAGTGCAGAACGCCGTTGCTCTGGGACCAGACCGGAGAGTCACAACTGTTTGGGACTGATTTATTGAGAGAAGCTGAAGAGAAGGTTAAGATCATAAGAGACCGATTGAAGGCAGCCCAATCCCGGCAAAAGAGCTATGCTGACAACCGTCGAAGAGACCTAGCCTTTGAGGAGGGCGATTATGTCTATCTCCGAGTCACTCCCCTCCGTGGCACTCAAAGGTTCAACATGAAAGGCAAACTAGCACCCCGCTACGTCGGACCTTTCCAAATCCTCCGTCGACAAGGAGAAGTGGCATATCAACTTGAGCTGCCTCCATCCTTGGCAGGAGTTCACGATGTGTTCCATGTCTCGCAGCTGAAGAAGTGCCTCCGTGTACCCACCGAGCAAGCCGACCTTCAGCAGCTTAATATCCAAGAAGACTTGACCTACATAGAAAAACCCGTCAAGATCTTGGAGACCAAGGAGAGAGTAACCAGAAGTCGCGTTGTCCGCTTCTGCAAGGTCCAATGGAATAACCATCCCGCCGAAGAAGCCACTTGGGAAAAGGAAGACGAACTGAAGGCCCAATATCCCGAATTATTCGAGTAACGTTCCAATCTCGAGGACGAGATTCTTGTAAGGGGATAGGTTTGTAACACCCCAAATTTTCAAAACAATAAAAATAATATTAAATTCAATTTCTTGGAATATATATTTCTGAAAATACTTTAAATACCTCTTTATACCCAATTGAACTACAGCATAGAGTAGATGGCCAAACTAGGAGGTGAAAATTTTTGTATATGATCCTAAAGCCAAGAATATTTTTGAGAATTTTTATGAATTTTTGTCCACTTTGGAAATGCCCCAAATGATTTAATCTATTTACTGCAATTGTTTTTAATCAGAAAATAATTTCAAACAGTAATGGGCTCCCTCCCCTCCCTTCTCTCCCTCCCGGCCGGCCCAGCCCGTTACCCCGCGCGCCTTAGACTGACATCCGAACCCCACCTGTCGGCGCCGATTCCCTCCCCTCGCGCGCACACCCGACAACCCGGCCCCACCCGTCAGCTGCCTCCCTCGCTCGTCCGCGCTCGCTGACGAGTGGCCCCCGCCTGTCAGGGCCTTCGTCCCCGCGAGATCTGCCCCCGGATCCCCCCCCCTCGCCGGCCGAAGCCCTAATTCCGCCTCGGATCCGCCCCCGCCAGCCCCCTCCCTTAAATTCGTCGCCGGCAATGAATTCCCCTCAACGCGCCGGCCGTTTCCCCCTATTAATTTCGCCCGATTCGCGTCCAGGTGCGTTGAACCGCGTTCAACCCGAGCTCGCCGGCGTCAAATCACATTTATCTCCGGCCACCGCCAATCACGCCCCTCTGCCCTCGCCGACGACCCTATTTAAACCCCTGCCCTCCACCGCATTCGGTTCACGCGTTCAAGTGCACCCAGACCAAACAGAGCGCCCTCCATTCGGTTCTTAGCGCAACGCCGCCGCCCGACCTCCGGCCATCGCTCGCCGTCGCACCGGACCGCCTCCGACCACGTAGTCGCCACCATCGTGGCCGCTAGGACCTCACCAAGCTCGGCCATCACTCCGTCGACGACGAACCTCGCCGGATCGCCGTCACCGCCAAGGACCCGAACGCCTCCACCGCCTCCGCTCGTCGCCGGCCTCGCTCCGTCGACCTTTCCTCGCCGCAAGGGTACCCTCGTGATCCCCGTAGCATCCTCATTCCATTTTAGGACTTAGACTCGGTCGCCGTCGCTCGCCGTGGCCGCTGGCCCGCTCGCCGTCGTCGGAGAAGACGACCGGCACGGGTCGAGTACCCGTGCCGTGTCGGATTCACGCACGATCGTGCGATCTGGATCCGACGGTGACGATTAATCCCCGCGTGCGGTTTAATCCGATCCGTTAGATCTCGGCGAAGGGGTACGTTTTAATCTCGTGCGTCCGTTAGTTTTAAAACCCTGCATCGCATCTAAGCCGTCCATCGCGTACCGGTTCAAACGTTTTAATCCTGGCCGTCCACGTCACTTTAACGCGTCCCACCTCGCCCTCGCGCGTCGGATCTGGATCCGACGGTCCAGATCGACCCGGCGCACGCGCACAGTGCGCGGGTTCACCGTGGGCCTGGCTCACCGTGGACCCGAGGAGTTTAAAAATTGAAAATGAATTTCAGAAATACTTTCAAACTTGTAAAATTCATATCTAATGCATTTGAACTCTAAAAATTACCATTCCAATTTCAGAAAATTCATAAAATTATTCTCTACATGTTTATGCAATAAAAACAGTAGGTTTACTTTGACATTTTCTTGTTTATTCAAATAAATATTTAAATGCCTTTAGGATTAAAATATGAATTCAAATGTTTGAACTTCAGAAAAATTCATATTTATTCCTTTCTATTCATATACTGCAAAACACTGAATTACCATGAACTTTTCATTTCAAAACTTATTAGGGAACTTAATATGGGACTATTCACATTGGTTTTCTAAAAAGGACAACCCTTCATTTTAATTCCTTTAAAATTATTTATGAAATAACTTTCAGAACCTTAACCATGGAGATTATTTTACTTTTAATCAAACCAACAGTAACTTATGTGCTATTAATGTAATGTTATATTGTTTGATTGAATGTGCTCTTTTCATTTTGCTTTATTATATTAAAAAGACTACGACGTCGCCGAGGAGCCGGAGTACTTCCCCGAAGTCCCTCCCTCTCCTTTTGTTGAACAAGGCAAGTCACCAAACCATTCTTTTGAACATATTGAACCCATGTTTGAATTGACTATCGCTAAAATACATAGGTTATATATGCATTAGTCAAATGAACCCTTACATTATATTTATTTAGGATCCCCCGACCTTGATGTGTAACCCAAGCCATGCTATCTCGCCTAACCTCCTTGTCACCATATGGTCAATGATATTAGCTAGTGTCCAATGTATTGACACGGCCGCTATAGGATAAAAATGAGTCGTAGCAAAATGGTTCTATTATATGATCCCCGTTACTTCTTATCCTTGGAAATTCTGTTGGTGATGAGTCATGGTTGTGAGTGTATGCATGGTGGGTTCCGGGTGCAAGCTAGGGCATTGGTTGGTAGCACCCGGGGCACTATAAGGACCGGTCTGAGGGATCCGTTGCAATACACTTACGTACTAACCACAAGTCTAGTGGGTAAGTCCTAACTAAGGTATGGGTTGTTCCAAACCGAGGCCACCAATTGGAGATGGGTCAAGTTGCACCTGCGGGTGACTTGTACCAATGTGGCGCAAAAGGGGGTGCGACGTTAGCCGGGATGCGGCCCGGCGCGCCGGCGAAACCTAGAGCGGGTGGTTATCGCTTGGAACATCTCATATTGAGGTTTTGGCACGAGTTCCCGTGAAATGGGTCATCTCGTTTGGGATGAGTGCGTGCCTTGTGGGTACAGTAGTACATCTCTGATCAGAGTCTTAAATCTTTTCGAAAAGCCGAGCCCACGGTCAAGGGCGAGTTGCGTGACATCCCCCAGTTAGTTTACCTTGAATATGTATGTGCATGATGGATTGACATGTAAGGACCGTTGAGCGAGGTGGGGCTAACTGTACCCCTCGAGTTAGTCGATGTTGATGATGTTCATGTTTACTTTCCGCATGATTAAAATATGATTACACTAAATGCCATAACTGCAACTGCATTATTCTGCAATGTTAGCCATTATCCTTCCTTGTTTATTATCCTGCATTATTATTTGCATTTGCGGTGGCTTGTTGAGTACTTTTTGTACTCATACCCGTTGGACCCCATAGAGGATGCTTACTACGAAGACGGTCTAGAGTAGCGACCCAGTCGGGAAGAAAAATCCTGAAGAAGATGTTCGTCATGCCGTTTTCTAATTATTCTACTTTACTGTTTTTATTAAAAACAATGATGTAATAAATATGGTCTGCGTACCATGAACACTGTCGTATGTACGATTGTCGCATGATGAACCTCTTGTATTATTGTTTTTCTTATGAAATTCAATAATGTCTCGATTTGTTAAATCGGGGCGCTACACTTCGCTACTCCTTGAATCCTTTTCAACCGGCGCAGTAGGGAGATGTTGTCATCCGAAGGAAGCGTCCCAGTAGTACCGAAGTACTCCAGAACGCCTAGCAATTGATCCATGACCTCCGCAGCTACCTTCTCAGACTTAAGCTTATCTTCAATTAACGCATCCTTCATCGAAGTTAGCTCTTCTATTACTCTAGAGAGCCTAGCCGCTTCCGTAATTAAAGAATTCTTGTGATTCAGTAGCTGGCTAGCTTCTTCTCGGAGTCTAACAAGCTCGCCCCCCGCAGTAGCGTGCTCCGCCCACATCTTTTCAATTTCTGCTCAAAGCACAATTTTTTCTGCTTCGAGCTCCCTGTTCGCAGCCTCCAAGCCTTGTCTGGCCCTGCGCTCCATTGAAACCATATTGTCCATGTGGGCCACTCGACCTTCGGAGATAGTCAGATTTCGTTGAAGAGTTGCATTCTCCTCTCGAAGGCGAATGTTCCCACGTTCGTTGGAGATATTCGCAGCTCGAGCCAAGACTGTTTGCTGCGAAAAGAAAAAGTCAAGGTAAGAAATTATTTGTATATAAATTTGATTCTATTTTGCAGATACTTCGTACCTGGTATGCTGCGCGTTCCATGGCAGCATTAAGCTCCGAGCTCTCCGCCTCACTCAAGATGGCCACCAAGTTCGTCTCCCCAACTTCGCGACTAGCTCGATCCAAAGGCTCGAGCAAAGTCCGAAGCCCAGTTCTTCGCTCTAAGAAAGGATCTAGAAGGGGGAGCATGCTTAAGGCTTGTTTGTCATCTTCATTTGGCGAAGGCCCGGAGTGTTGAGCTGTGGTCTTCGGAGCCCCGAGAGACTGACCCCCCTCAGGAGATTGGCTCTCGTCTGTTGATTCAGACGGAGTTGATCCTGAGCTCGGAGCAGGGAGGGGGTTCATTTTTCCTTTGCATTTTCTAGGCCCCATTTGAGCGGCTTCTGGGGTTCGCTCCGAAGTTGTCGAAGGTCCAGGAATTGTATCTTCGGGACGGACCTCTTCCATGGAGATGGATCCTGTAAAAACAAAGGTATTATACATTGTATAATTTTGTAAGAAAAAAGAACAAAAGAATTATGCGAAGTTTACCTTCGACATTCTGGCGACGGGTGAGCATTGGGCTGCTTGGCGGGTCGAAGGCAAGGTCTTCGTCAGAGTCAAGAGTCAAATCTTCGACTGTCGGATCATCTCCTTGAACAGCCGTTGTTACTTCACCCGGAATCGAAGCTGCAGTAACTTCGACTCCGCTTTCATCCACAGGGGCTCCATCTAGGACTTCCTCTTAAGGTAAATTTTCTTGAGCAGCCGGAGTCCTCACTTGTTCGAGGTTGACTTGAGACTCCGGCACACTCGCAACATCTTCAATATGCGTATCTGTTTGAGCTGCATCTTCATCAATCAGCCTCACCAGCAACCTTCCTTCATCCTCCTGAGAATCTGAGATTGAAGCTCTTGGGCTCGAAGCCGCAGGAATTTTTGGCTTTCGAGCCACCTTCTTGACCGGAGTCTTGGCAGATCTCAAAGTCCTAGCTTCGGCTTTCCTCTTCTTGGGCCCTTTCTCCGAAGGCACCCAATCCACCAAAGGGGGCGGAACCACTTCGAGTAGCCCCCATACTCGGTTGGATCGCTCCCAACTACCAACCAATTTGATTCTCCATTCTTTCTCGGTCGGAGTTGGGACGCCCAAAATCTTCTTCGAAGCTCGTACGATTTGCTCCGAAGTTATAGGGGCTGAAGAGGCTAAAAAATGAGTTAAGTTTGTTAATTCTTCGAATAAATATACATAGAGTATGTTGTTTTCGAAGTTACCTGCAGGACTCGAAGTTGAAGAAATTTTCCGAAGACCGCCTTCTGAATCCTCTTCGAAAGTGATTGGCCAGTTGGCCATCAAAGGAGGGATTTGGAGCCGAGGAATTCTTCGGCTAAGTCTCGCATGCTCAACCGATGACTGATCTTTTGAAGCAAGCTAAGGCGAGCTTCGAGCTGACCCGGATCTAGATGCACAAGGGCTTCCTTTCGGAAGTTGATGTCTTGCAAAGGTCCGGCTAGATGGTTGCTCGCCCCAACTTCGACGTAAAACCACTTCAGGATCAAATCGGTGTACCATCTGGCATTGATGGCCTTTGCAGGAAACCGAAGAGCATACTCATCTCAGAGTATGAAGTTGATGCTTCCGAAGGCTACTACCATCTTTTCACCTCCAGGACCTACGAATGTCTTCGGTTGGCATGAAGCTCTATGCAGTGCTGTGAAGATCTCCGCCCTTCCTTCACAACCTTCGGCTCGCAACGCCCATTCGAGGATGGCAAGGCGTGCTACCGCACTCGGAGAAAGTTGGGGGAGAGTGACGTGGAACAAGTCTAAAACTTCCGCCAAGAAGTCTACCGCCGGAAGACCCAAACCAGCTTCGAAGAAGGCTTCGAAGACAAACACTTCTCCGGGTCTCGGTGACGGAATGATTTCCTTCCCAGGTTTGCGAATCATCACCCCCGAACTAATTTTGCCTTCTACTGCAGCCGCAAGCGATTCCCTTCTGCAGGTTGACGACCCCAGTTGATAAGACTGGTCCGTATACTTCGTCGATGCTGGGAAGAGGTCTTGGGGGCCGACATTTTGGGGATTTCCTCCCACCGGCGCCATTGCCGCCACTGAAGGATTTGGAGTTGCCGTCACCGATGATGCAGCCGCTGCCGCAGCAGCAGCTTGCTGCCGGGCCAAGGTTGAAGTCGCTCCAGGACCTTTGAAACTAGTTTTCGCCATTGGATTTTGTGGATTGTTTCAGAGGAGAAATGGCGGCTAGGGATCGGGTGATGGCTTGTTCGCACGAAAGCAGTGAAAAGGTACTCACTAAGGGTTTGGGCCCTCTATTTATAGCCCAAACCCTGATTTTTTACCGTTTGCCTGTGTCACTTCACATTCCTAACCGTTACTTTGCTCCGAAATTAAAGCATTCCGTAACTTCCGTTAGGAGAAAGAAGCTAACGGCTATTTCTTCTAAGTCTAAAAAGACTTTCAGATTTTTCGAGTTAGTTCTAAGTTACTTCGAAAGTAATTTTATTAAAAACTGGTTCAAAGTTTACATCTCCACGTAGTTCGGAGATGGTTCAAATCTGCTAACCCCTACGCATGATTATTTTTCTTGCGTATACTGCTCTCCTAACATTACAGATTTAGCGGAGAAGCGTATTCGAGGGGCTACTGTTGGGGGAAAATATTCCATCTTCAGGGTTATTGCAGTGACGAGATAAAGACTGGTGATAAAGACGAAGCCTCTCAACATATAATTTGGAGATACATCAAGTCAAGTTCGAAGTATGATGACAAGCTTCAGTTCGGAGTATATCTTCGAACTTGGACTGTCCCGAGAACTTCTTTGCCAGCTAAGATGGAAGACTTATCTTCTTTCTCATTAGATTAGTCTTTTACCATTTTAGCCCTATTAAGGGTACCAAATAGTTTCCACTATGTCGGTTGTAATAGAGGGGTAAGAAGGTCTTTTCTTTAATGTTTGGGCCTATAAATACCCCACGTTCTACCCTGTAATAGGGACCGAATACAAGTTATTCAATACACACTTTCGAACTATTCTAAGTTATTATCCTTTCGGAGGCTTGGAATAGTTTTCTTCGCAAACACTTCATTTGTTAGTTTCTAATCTTCAGAAACCTGTTAGCGTAATCTTTTACGCCAACAGTTCGTAGACTGTATTAATACAAAAGTGAATAAAGATGAAGAGAAACTAATAAAATAAAGGGTCCTAGATGAACGCCTCCTTCCAGTCTCGCCTTGACTGGGTCGCTACTCCAGACCTTCATCCTCCTCATAGTAGACGGGCTCTGGTGGTGTAAGTCAACGGGGGTGAGTACAAACGTACTCAGCAAGCCACCGGATGCAAATATAATGCAGTGTAATAAAAAGGGATATACTGGCAAATTTTGCGGAAAAGCATAATTGTAAAGCATTAAATGGGATCAATTGATTAATACTGAAATGTAAACATGGGTATGCATCATCATCTTCTAACTCGAGGGGTACAGTCAGCCCCACCTCGCTCAACAGTCCTTACATGCCATGAATAACTCAACCATTCAAACAATTGTAATCTAACTGCGAGTAGTCACACAACCCGCCCTTGACCGTGGGCTCGGCTTTTTGAAAAGATTAAATACTCTGATCAGAGGTGTACCACAGTACCCACAAGGCACGCACTCATCACTTACACGAACGTGTAACGAGATGACCCATACCACGAGAACTCATGCTAAAACCTTCCATATGGTCCTCCTCGACCCGGCAGCACCCTCTTATGGGTTTCATATGGTGTCCCGACGCGTCGAGCCTCATCATACCCCCCCTTGAGCCATGTCGGTACAAGTCACCCGCAGGTTGCCCCTTGCCCCCTCCACTATGGTGCATCGAGTCGGATTGTTCCATACTTTTAGTTAGGACTTACCCATTAGACTTGTGGTTGGTACAAAAGTGCTTTGTAACAGATCCCGCAGACTGGTCCTTATAGTGCCCCGGGTGCGACCAACCAATGCCCTAGCTTGCACCCGGAACCCACCATACTTATAACATATCCAACTCCAACAGAGTCCAGAGAGAAGAATAACGGGGAAATTTCATATAGTAGAATACATCTATCTACGACTCATCCTTTTATCCTATAGCAGTTGTGCCGGTACATTGGGCACTAGCTAATACTTTTATAGTAGAGTGACAAGGAGTTAAGGCTCAATAAGCATGGCTTGGGTTTGCACACAAGGACGGGGATCTAATAAATATAAGTGTAAGGCTTGATATTTGACTAATGCAATATTAACCTATGAGTTATAGCGATAATTTATTAAAACATGGGCTCAATGATGATCAAAATGGGGGTTGTGACTTGCTTTGATCAGCAAAGGGTGAAGGTGGAACCTCGGGATAGAACTCCGGCTCCTCAACGAACTCGTAGTCTTCTCGATACGGAAAAATAAACATAGCATTCAATAAACAGATAAAACATTACCAAAATAATAAACATACAAGTTTATGGGTTTTACTATGTGAAATAAGGTTTTATTATTCTGAAGTTTGGTGAAAAACATTAAAGATTAGTTTTTAAGGCATTTCCCAATTTATTTTATGAATTAATAATTTTATCCCTAAGGGGTTTTTATTTATTTAATTAATAAGATTATGTTGGGCAACAGGGACATACTGTTTTTATGGCATTAATGTGTAGAGAATAAAATGTTGAATTTAATAAAATTTGAATGGTGAAATTTGGAGTTAAAATGAGCAAGTTATGAATTTAGGAAGTTTAAACCTTTTTTCTGGAATTTTATTTAAACAGAAAATTGGGCTTTAGTCTACGGTGAGCTAGGCCCACGGTGGACTGGTTCACTATGTGCATGGACCGATCGATCCAGGACCATCAGATCTGGATCAAGCGGCAAGGCGCGAGGCGGGATCGGTTAAATGAAAACAGATGACCACGATTAAATCCCGCGAACCGGTATGACGTGGACGCACAGGATTCATCCGAGGGTTTAAGTAGCGATTGATGGCCCAGATTAAAGGATACCGGTTTGACCGGATCTGAGGGCTCAGATTAGCTCTCCTCAAGATCTAATCCGGGCCGCACAGATACGATCGGACGGCTTAGGTGCCGTCCGGCACGGCACGCGTTAAGGGGGCACATACCCCCTTCGTCTCCGGCGACGGTGGGGCTCGGGCGCGGCGGCGATGGCGACGGCGAGCGCCTAGGGCTCTAGCTACCAGCAGAAATGGAACGAGGGGAGTACGGTGGTTCCAACCGTACCTGCGTCGATGAGGATGGTCGAAGGATGGCGGCCGGCGGCGAGGGTAGACGGCGTGGTCTTCTCGGGTGGTTGACGGCGACAGTGATCCGGCGGTCTTCACGACCAACCGAGGCGTGGCCGAGGACAGGCGGGGGATGGCGGTCACAAAGGTGTCGTCGGCGAGGGCAGCGGTGGCTCGAGTCATCGGCGAGCGGTGGCTGGAGGCGGAACAGAGCTGAAGGCCAAAAACCGGGCGACGGCGCTAGGAAAGTGATGGCTTGCGCTAAGGGGGTGTGGGCGGAGTGCGGTGTTCGGTAGGGTACTTATAGGGGGTCGCCGACGCTGCTATGGCAAGGTAAACAGAGGAAACCCGAGAGGGTTCCCAATTTACTCCAGCAAGGCTTCCGAGTGTACGGGCTAGCTTCCTTAAGCGTGAAAACGCGTCGGCCAAAGATTGAAGGAGGGCGCCGGTGCTCGGGGAAAGCAATCCGAGGTGGCTCCGAGCGAATGCGGGCGGCCGGCGGCGGGAAAATGGAAGGAGATCGCCGGGAAAGGAAAGGGGAGGGAGGGATTCTATCGGAGAAGATGGATCCGACAGGTGGCCCCCACCTGTCAGCGGGTGAGTGAAAAAGGAAGGGCAGACAGGCGGGCCCGGGCGGTCAGTGGGTGAACGCGAGGAAAAGAGGGGCTGACTTGTGGGGCCGTGGCGGGGCGTGGGCGGGAGAGAGAGGCAGGAGGTGGCGCCGACAGGTCGGTCCCACCTGTCGGTGGCTGGCGGTTGGGACTGGGCTGGGCTCAGAGACATTGAGGGTTGAGGCCCATTTAGATTTATAAATGTTTTCTGATTTAAAATAATTCCAGTAATTCATTTATTTGATTAAGGGTTGAATCACTGTTGATAAAAATTTGTAAAAATTCCTAATATTATGTCTTGACTTGTAGATTATTTCACAAATTTTCCAAGTCCAAATTCTGATTATTTCTCTCTGTTTGGCTTTAATAGGGCTCTTTTAGGATCTTCTTAAATTAATAATTCCAGAAATTCTTTTAATAATATATTTCCTTTATTTTATTTATTTTTAATTCTTGGGATGTTACAATCCTATCCCCCTTACAGAGAATCTCGTCCTCGAGATTCGGATCAATCCTCGAATAGCTCAGGATGCTGGGACTTGAGTTCTTCCTCTTTTTCCCATGTGGCTTCCTCTACGGGATGATTGCTCCACTGAACCTTACAAAAGTGGATGATGCGACTTTTGGTGGTCCTTTCCTTGACTTCCAAGATCTTGACGGGTTTTTCCACATAGGTCAGATCTTCTTGAACGTCCAACTGCTGAAGATCTACTTGCTCTGCCGGGACTCGAAGACACTTCTTTAGTTGAGATACATGAAACACGTCATGTACCCCAGTCAATGATGGTGGTAGCTCCAACTGATAAGCGACTTCGCCTTGGCGTCGAATAATGGGAAAAGGTCCAACATATCGAGGTGCCAACTTTCCTCTCATGTTAAACCGTTGAGTACCACGGAGAGGGGTAACTCGAAGGTAGACATGGTCTCCCTCTTCAAAGGCTAAATCTCGATGACGATTGTCCGCATAGCTCTTCTGTCGAGATTGGGCTGTCTTGAGTCGGTCTCTGATAATCCGTACCTTCTCTTCAGCTTCCCGAAGGATGTCTGTTCCAAACACTTGGGATTCACCGGTTTGATCCCAAAGTAGAGGCGTTATGCACTTACGTCCATATAGGGCTTCGAACGGGGACATCTGAAGGCTGGCTTGATAACTGTTGTTGTACAAAAACTCGGCGTACGGTAAACTCTTGTCCCAAGTTCCTCCAAAATCCAAGATGCATGCTCGTAGCATATCCTCCAATATCTGATTCACCCTTTCAGTTTGTCCATCTATCTGAGGGTGGTATGCAGTGCTGAAATTTAGTCTCGTTCCCATTTCCTCTTGAAGGTTTTTCCAGAATCGAGACGTAAACTGACTCCCTCTATCGAAGACTATCTTCTTGGGCACTCCATGAAGGCACACGGTGCGGGCCATATATATCTCTGCTAATTTAGGGCCACTGAAGGTCGTCTTGACGGCTATAAAATGAGCTACCTTTGTTAGCCGATCAATGATTACCCATATTGAATCATATCCAAGTTGGGTCTTTGGGAGTCTGGTGATGAAGTCCATTCTGATTTCTTCCCATTTCCATTCAGGCACTTTAAGTGGCTGTAAGAGTCCTGCAGGTCTCTGATGTTCCACTTTTACTCGTCGGCGGGTGTCACATTCCGCGACAAACTGAGCAATCTCTTTCTACATGCTAACCCACCAATAACGTTCTTTTAGGTCTTGGTACATCTTGGTACTCCCAGGATGGATGGAGTACATTGTATCATGGGCCTCCCTTAGAATAAGGGTTTTTATTTCTGGTTTATCTGGCACACAGATCCTAGTTCCAAACCATATGGCGCCATTCTCGTCCTCTGAAAATCCTGGGGCTTTGCCCTGTCTCATATTCTTCTTAATGGCGGCTATATCCGGGTCTTCTAACTGAGCTTCTCGGATCTGCTCGAACAGGATTGGTCGGGTCTCAAGAGTGGCTAGATATGCTCCTGTGGTTAACCTGAGATTCAACTTTTCCATCTCTTTATATAACAATGGTGGGTGATCCTATATCACGATGGTCGTGCAGTATCCTTTTCGACTTAGTGCATCTGCTACCACATTTGCTTTGCTGGGATGGTAGTGAATACCTAAGTCATAGTCTTTTATTAATTCCAACCATCGCCTTTGCCTAAGATTGAGATCCGACTGTGTGAAGATATACTTCAAACTCTTGTGATCCGTAAAGACTTCGCAGCGGTTTCCGACCAAATAGTGCTTCCATATCTTTAGAGCATGCACAACAGCGGCCAATTCCAAATCATGTGTAGGGTAGTTTAGCTCATGAGGTCTCAACTGACGAGAGGCGTATGAAACAACCTTTCCGTCTTGCATGAGAACACATCCCAATCCTTGGCGAGATGCGTCGCAATAAACATGGAAGTCCTTCCTGATATCCGGTAGGGTCAGTATGGGTGCTGACACCAGCCGGGTCTTGAGGGTGCGAAAACTTTTCTCACATTCGGGAGTCCATTCGAACTTCTCTCCCTTTTGCAACAACTTAGTCATAGGCTTGGCTATCTTGGAAAATACCGTAGCTCCTTTCAGCTGGTCAAATAGATCATCGATCCTGGATAACGGGTATTTGTTCTTGAAGGTTACCTCATTCAAGGCTCGATAATCCACACACATACGCTTAGCCTTGTCCTCTTTCTTCTCAATGAAGATGACGGGGGCTCCCCATGGGGATGTGCTAGGTTTGATGTAGCCTTTCTTCTCAAGATCCTCCAATTGATGCTTCATCTCAGCTAGCTCATTGGCGGCCATCCAGTATGGTTGCTTGTAGATGGGAGTGGTTCCGGGTACCAAATCAATCCAGAACTCAATATCCCTCTTGGGTGGCATCCCTAGTAAATCCTCCGGAAATACGTCCGGGTACTCGCAGACCACTGGTATCTCCTCCAATGTGATCTGGTGTATCTGAGGTCTTCCGGACTTTAGGCTCGGCATCTGGAATGTGACAGCAGTCCCTTCTTCACTGGTCACGATTACTTGCCTCCGTGCAAATCTTATCACACCCTGGTGCTTATTGATCCAATCCATTCCTAGAATGAGATCCAAGCCTTGGCATTCTATTAGGATGGGGTCGGCCCAGAATATTGTGCCTTGGATATCTACCCATACCCTTGGACTATAGGAATGGGCTAGAGTTTGTTTGCCAAGGGTGGCTATTAATACGGGTCTTGGTAATTCACTTATGTTCAGATTATTCTTTTCCACAAAAGTCGTTGATATGAAGGAGTGCGTAGCTCTAGTGTCAAATAAAACCACTACAAGGGCCGAATGTACCGTGAACTTACCCATGACGATCTCAAGCATGGCCTGGGCTTCCTCGGCGGTGACGTGGTTGACACGGGTGCAGATGGCAGGGTTGGTCGCGACTCCTTGTGCACGCTTGGGGTGGGGGCACTGGTGGGAATAATGCCCCTCCTGGCGGCAGTTGAAGCATATCACAGGCTTGCCGTGCTTGTCGCGCAGAACCTCTACTTTCTTGGCAGGGGCGGGTGGAGCGGATGGTGCGGCGGGAGCGGGGCGAGGATGTCCGGCTCCGGTGTTGGCGGTGGGTGGCGCTGGACGGTAGACCGGACGTGGATGATATTGGGGCACCGGTGGGGGAGGTGTGAAGCGGGGCCTCTGCGTCATTCCTTGGTTTTGGCGGAAGGCGATCATTCTCTTTTTCTTCAGGTCGACCTTGTTCTGCTGGGTCTCCTGAATAATAGCTTTATTTACCAACTTTTGAAAGTTGGCATAATCTCCGGAGATAAGCTGAAGGGAGAGCTCATCCTTCAGCCCCCGGAGGAATTTCGACTGCCTGGCCGTATCAGTACGGACCTCTTCCGACGCATACCGGGCCAACCGGTTGAACTCGTGCAGATACTCAGTGACGGACCTGCTTCCTGCTGCAGGCCCCTGAACTCTTGTTGCTTCTAGGCGATAATGCCGTCAGGGACATGGGCCACGCGGAAGGCGGCGGAGAACTCAGCCCAGGTGTGGACGTGTCCCTCGGGTAGAGTCTCACGCAAGTTGTCCCACCATTTCGCGGCAGGACCCTGAAGTTGGTGGGCAGCGAAAGCTACCCTCTCCTGTTCAGTACAAGTCAGGAGGTCCAACTTTTTCCCAATCGTTCTCAACCAATCACCAGACTCCATGGGGTTGGTGGTGCTTGAGAAAGTGGGAGGACGAACTCGAAGAAACTTCGAGAGCTGGGAGGCGGGTGCGGGAGCGGGAGTGGCGGGGCGAGGTATCTCAGGCTGCTGGTGGAGGCGGAAGAATTGGACATGCATGCTTCTCTTGCATCTGCTGCTGCTGCTGTTGCATCTGGTTCAATAGTGCAGCTACCAACTAGTTTTGGTTGGCCATCATTTCGGCCAATGTAGGGTGGTTGGCGACTGGGGCTTGCCTCTGCCCGGTCGCTCCCCACTGGGGCAGGTTACCGTTTTCCCCTCCATTTTGGGGAGCATCAAAGCCTTGAGTGTTAGTCATCCTGAAGTTTCCAAAATAGACAACACTTTCTTAGGGGAAATGATACTAAGCTTTATTTCAAAATGTATCGTTCTTGCGATTACATTTATGTTTTTTATTTAATCTTCACTTATGCCTTATATTTGACATGAGTGGCAATACAATCCAAAGCAAATAAAAGAAAACAAATAATCGTAAAAACTACGTCTATGGTAGCTCAGGGGACGACTCGACCACGGGCTCGATGGAGAGGGTCGGGGTCATGGAGCTGGAGGGTCCGGCGGGAGGTGCGCTATGGGAAATCCTCTTAGGCCTCACGGTGGGGATCCGGAGTGATTTCCACTTGCGGGGCGGATGGGGTGCGACCTCCTCGAGATCCTTCTTCAACTCCTCAAGTTGATGGCGAAGATGGGGATTGTCGGCGACGCGCTGTCGTAGGAGCTCATTCTGGCGTCTTAACTCCTCTGCCTCGGCAGCCAATCGGTGTCCCTGTTGGATACAGCGACAAAGATCTCTGTTCTCGCGGTTCAGATCCTCAGAAGAGTGACGGTAGAAGTCGATCGTGTCACGTTGTCCATTGGCATCCTGTAGTGCCTCATAGTGAAGTTCGTCCATCGCCTCCAACAAGTGTACGATGTGCCCAACCGCGGAGTGGCGCTGGGAGAGCGTGCTGACGTAGACACTATGGGGACTCCCTGGAGTGCGAAGGGGCACAAAACGATAGTCCGTGTCGTAGAGCTCGCTGTCGTAGATCATTCGGAGCTCGGTGAGGGCTTGGAGGGCGGTGCACTGGCTGACAACCAAGAAGGTGGGTCCTCTGCCTCGATAGGTGTGGGCTGTCTGTGTAGTAGGCTGGATGATGACAGTGACCTCGCAATAGCTTTCTTCCTCGTCTGGGAAGACTCCGTGAAACATTGGCTCATGCTCAAATCCGAGGAAACCGACGAGCATGCGAAGCTCGCAGATGAATCCTACCTCGTCACGAAGAGTCCCGCTCATGGTACAGACCGGCATATACAAAAGAGAGAAATTTTCGTGAAAACCTCAGAAGATGAGAGGGTAAGTAGTTTTGTAAGAAAATATGACTAATATAAGTCCTAGGGTTAGGTCTGTTTGGCTTCCTACAGTCAAGTCGGCTCTGATACCATCTTGTCACGCCCTGATTTAATAAATCAGGACATTTATTAAATTCCATAGAAAATCAATAAAAACAAGACGTTCATCATGCGACCACGAATAATACGAGCAATCATTCACGGTTCGTAGACCGTATTAATACAAAAGTGAATAAAGATGAAGAGAAACTAATAAAACAAAGGGTCCTAGATGAACGCCTCCTTCTAGTCTCGCCTTGACTGGGTCGCTACTCCAGACCTTCATCCTCCTCGTAGTAGACGGGCTCTGGTGGTGTAAGTCAATGGGGGTGAGTACAAACGTACTCAGCAAGCCACCAAATGCAAATATAATGCAGAGTAATAACAAGGGAGATAGTGGCTAATTTTGCGGAAAAGCATAATTGTAAAGCATTAAATGGGATCAATTGATTAATACTGAAATGTAAACATGTGTATGCATCATCATCTTCTAACTCGAGGGGTACAGTCAGCCCCACCTCGCTCAACAGTCCTTACATGCCATGAATAACTCAACCATTCGAACAATTGTAATCTAACTTCGAGTAGTCACACAACCCGCCCTTGACCGTGGGCTCGGCTTTTAGAAAAGATTAAATACTCTGATCAGAGGTGTACCACAGTACCCACAAGGCACGCACTCATCACTTACACGAACGTGTAACGAGATGACCCATACCACGGGAACTCATGCCAAAACTTTCCATATGGTCCTCCTCGACCCGACAGCGCCCTCTTATGGGTTTCATATGGTGTCCCGACGCGTCGAGCCTCACCATACACCCCCTTGAGCCACGTCGGTACAAGTCACCCGCAGGTTGCCCCTTGCCCCCTCCACTATGGTGCATCGAGTCGGATTGTTCCATACTTTCAGTTAGGACTTACCCATTAGACTTGTGGTTGGTATGGAAGTGCTTTGTAACAGATCCCGCAGACCGGTCCTTATAGTGCCCCGGGTGCGACCAACCAATGCCCTAGCTTGCACCCGGAACCCACCATACTGTTGGGGGAGATAATCCCGGAAGCCGAAGGAGGGCCCTCGGTCAGGGGGCCCGAAGTCTAACGACAAGGGCTACCTTACGAAGGCAAGAGGCCGGAGGCCTCCTTTCAGAGGAAGGGTGCCGGAGGCTGCCCTCCGGCATGAAGACATCGGAGGCCACCCTCCGGAAGGAGATGCCGGGGGCCGCCCTCCGGTATGAAGGCATCGGAGGCCACCCCCCGGAAGGAGATGTCGGGGGCCGCCCTCCGGTATGAAGACATCGGAGGCTACCCCCCGAAAGAGGATGCCGGAGGCCGCCCTCCGGTAGGAGGACACCGGAGGCCATCCTCCGGGAGCAAGAGGTCGGGAGCCCCCTCCCCTCGACCCGCAGCAGCGAAGCCAAGGAAAATGTTAGCCAGAGAAGGACTGGGCGATCGTACGAAGGGGCAGGATCGCGATCTTCTGTGCCGTGTCAGGCGGCGCAGGCGGCGCAGGCGGCGCCCGACACGGCTGCTACGCTGTCAGGACCGGATCTTCTTGTCTGTACTACGTGTCGTCCATTTGTCTGTACTATGTATCGTCCGTTTTGTCTGTACTACCGACCGGTGTTCGGCCAGGTAGCCGTTGGCGGTCCAGAGGCGTTTGGCCCCCTGGATGGGGCGCCTTATAAATACCCCCCAACTACAGTTGTATAAAAAAGCTCAACAGGGCATTGAATACTCTACTTTCATTCCCCTAAGGAAACCTGCTGGTTCGATCCGTCGTTCCAACAGTTGGCGCCGTCCGTGGGGATTCTAGTCTGAAAAGCTAGCGTCCTCTACATCCATCCGTCCAAGCATGTCAAGTCGGAAGGGAGCGAGCGCGGCCCCCCTGCGCAGATCAGCTCGTACCGCCGGGGCCGAGCCCGCCTCAGCCACCGACCCCAACCCTCCGGCCCCCACCGTTACGCCCGTCGGAACGGCGTTCTCGGTGGAGCCCCCCCAGGCGCCGGAAGAGACGCTCGAAGCTCGGGGCACTGATGGCCTACCCGAACTGACCTCCGCCAACCTGGTCGGGTCGCCGGGTGGGCCGCCAGAGCAGCGTCCCCCAAGCGGACCCCCAGTAGTGTCCCTTCGGACAGACTACGTCCGCTCGCGGGATCCCGATACCACTTCCGGAGGAAGCGGAAGTCAAGCTGATGCCCTGGCCGCCGAGAACGCTAGGCTGAAGGCGGAACTAGCCTTGTGGCGTCAGGAAGCGTTGCTCCGACCCCCGGCCCCTCCGGAGCCCTTCCGCGCCGCGAAAGCCGCGGTCACGGATTTAAGCGACGACGAGAACCCTCCGGAGGAGGAGAACGCGTCTTACGACGAAGATTCTCCCCTGCACCCGGATCTCCAGAGGGTGCGCTTCGGTTCGAACTTTCGCGCCGCCAAGCTCCCTAAGTACTCCGGGGACTCTGACCCCGGCGAGTTCTCTCGTTCGTACGCCCTGGCGATAGCGGCGTCCGGGGGAAGCCGGGACACCATGGCCAAATGCTTCCCCTTGGCGCTCGAAGGGATCGCCCTCCGGTGGTTCTGGTCCCTCTGGCCAGGGACTATTCACTCGTGGGAGCAGCTGAAGAAGAAATTCGTCAACAACTTCCAAGGGACCTTCGTGGCCCCCATGTCCACCGGGAGCCTCTTCCAAGTGAAGCAGCAGCCCGGGGAAACCTTGCGGCAATACTCCCAGCGCTTCGCACACACCAAGGCCCAGATCAAGGGGCTCTCGGCTTCCTCCGTCATCGATGCGGCCCGAGAAGGCGTCACCCACCCAAGCCTCCTTGATAAGCTCCACCGGAAGCCTATCTCTTCGGTGGCACAGCTTATGACGTACTTTGAAGAGTACGCCCGGTCCGAAGAGGGCCAGATACGCCGGCAAGCGATGGTAGCCCCCGTCCGGGCCTCGAGCGCCAGGACATACGAAGCGCCCCCGGATCCTGGCCGGGGCGAGCGTCATGCTCCCGACTTCCACCGCCCGGAGCCCGCTCGGCAGGACCTCGTCCATCGGGACTCTCGGAGAAGCCGAAAGCACTTTCGGGGGGAAGTCCTCAGTATCACCCCCCAAGGGCCCGCCAAGCACCTGCATACGCCCGGCGGAAATCGCCAGGTCGAACCCAAGCCTCCACCCCGAGCGCCCTCTAGAGGAACCTTCTACTGCAGCGTCCACGGCGCGAACCGGAGCCACGACACCGACTCCTGCCGGACCATACTCGCCCTCCGCAGCGACTACCTCGAGCGCAGTGCCGGTCGCGGCTCCTCCGACCGGGGGACCCCTACCCCTCGGCCAGAAGCAGTCCAAGTAGTTGGGCGCCGCGAAGAGCCGGAAGCTGTGACCCCGGTCGCGAAGTTCGGCGGAGTCCCGACCCCCAAGCTGGAAGCCGCCCCAGACCAAGGCAAGCGAGTGGTCCTCCCCATATCCGGAGGGGGAGCCCTGGGAGCTCTGTCCAAGCGGCAGCGTCGAGACTACGTTCGGGAGGTCGGGCATATCGGCACGTCCAGCCCCTCGATCCTCCCGGAGTGGTCCCATGTCCCCATCACCTTCACCGCCGAAGATGCCTCTGGAGTCAAGTTCCCGCATGCCGATCCACTCGTCATTTTGGCGGACATCGCCGGGGCTGAGGTGCGTCGCATTCTGGTCGACGGGGGGAGTTCCGCTGACATCATCTTCGTGCAGGCCTTCGATCAGCTGTGCTTTTCGCGCAAGCACCTGTTACCGGCTTCGCGCCCGCTCCAAGGTTTCGCGGGCCCCCCGCTCGATGCGCTCGGCCAGGTTCTGTTGGAGGTGACCTTCAGCAGCGCACCCCTCCAGCGCCGCGAAGAGATCCTGTTCGACGTCGTCGACGCTCCGTACGCCTACAACGCTATCTTCGGGCGAGGGATACTCAACCGCTTCAGCGCCATCGCCCACCACAACTACCTCTGCCTCAAGATGCCGACTCCCGGAGGGGTGTTATCCGTCCTGGGCGACCAAGCCACAGCACGCCGGGTCGAGTACGGCCATTCAGTGCCATTGGAGTCGCAGCACGTCCACAGTGTCCGCGGAGGCGCCAATGAAGCCGACCTCACAGGCAGCACCGATCCTGGTCAGAAGGGGCGCCCCGCCAAACCTCTCCCGGAGGGGGAAATCGTCACCAAGACCTTGATCCAAGGAGGAAAAGAGTACCCGATCAAGTTCGGAGGGGGCTTGGAGCCGGAGGTTTCAGCACATCTCGAGGCCATCATCTGCGGTAACCTCGACATCTTCGCATGGTCTGACGAAGACATTCCCGGCGTCGACCGCTCGATCATCGAGCACTCACTGGTCGTCGATCCGAAGGCACGGCCGGTTCGCCAGGGGCTCCGGAGGCTTTCCACCGAGCGGGCCGAGCTCGCCAAAGCAGAGACCGACAAGTTGCTCCGCGCGGGGGTCATCCGAGAAGTGAGTCATACCGATTGGTTGTCCAACCCTGTGTTTGTCCAGAAGAAAACATCTAGCAAATGGCGCATGTGTATCGACTTTACCTCTCTGAATAAAGCTTGCCCCCATGACCCCTACCCCCTGCCTCGCATCAACCAGCTTTTTGATTCCACGGCCGGAGCTGAACTCCTCAGTTTCCTCGACGCTTATTCGGGATATCACCAGATCTGGCTAAAACCCGAAGACCAAGTGAAGACCAGTTTTGTCACTCCGGCTGGAGTATTCTGTTACCTCCGAATGCCCTTCGGCCTCCGTAATGCCGGCGCTACCTTTTCAAGGTTAATTTCCAAAGCCTTAGGTCATCAGCTAGGGCGCAATGCGGAAGCCTACATGGACGACATTGTCATCAAAAGCGCCTCCAAGAGCCACCATGGCTCGGACATAGCTGAGACCTTCGACAGCCTCCGGCGATGTGGAATCCGGCTCAATCCAGACAAGTGCGTTTTCGGAGCGCGCGCAGGGAAGCTGCTCGGGTACCTCGTCTCCAGCCGGGGCATCGAGTCCAGTCCAACGCAAGTCCAAGCACTGCAGAACATGGCCCCCCCCAGAACCTCAAGCAAGCACAAAAGCTGGTCGGGCGGTTGGCCGCCCTCGGTCGATTTCTCGCCAAGTCAGCAGAACGAAGTTTGCCCATCTTCAAGGCGCTCCGAGGTTCTAAGCATTTTGAATGGACCCCCGAGTGCCAGGATTGTTTCCAGCAAATCAAGGACTACCTCTCCGACCTCGTAGCCCTTGCCACACCCCGGGCCGACAGCCCTTTGTTGGTTTACCTCGCCGCCTCCGGCAATGCGGCGAGCGCGGCCTTGGTTCAAGAAGAGGAGCTCGGCGGGAAGCTGATCCAGCGCCCCGTCTACTTCGTTTCCAAGGCCCTGACCGACGCTAAGGCTAGGTATTCCGAGCTCGAGAAGGTGGCTTACGCCCTCGTCATGGCCTCCCGGAAGCTCCGACATTACTTCCTGGCCCACGACATCGTCATCCCAACCGCCTACCCGCTCGGCGACATGTTCCGGAACAAGGACGCCACCGGCCGCATCGGGAAATGGGCGGTGGAATTGGCCCCGTTCGGGATCTCTTTCGTCGCCCGGACAGCCATCAAGTCCCAAATCCTCGCCGACTTCGTCGCGGAGTGGACGAGGGCCCGGGAGCACACGAGCACCGACGCAAGCGAGGGGATCTGGACCGTCTTCTCGGACGGTGCTTACCAGGCCTCAGGGGCTGGGGCTGGAGCAGTCATTGTCTCCCCGTCCGGCCAGCAGGCCCTGTATTCTGCCCGGCTAAGTTTCAAGGCCACCAACAATATCGCTGAGTACGAAGGCGTCCAATTGGGACTTCACAAAGCGCATGCGTTGGGAGCCGCGCGTGTGGTCGTCAAGACTGATTCCCAAGTGGTCGCCGGGCACATCGACAAGAGTTTCCGGGCCAAGCACCCGGACCTCGCCTCCTACCTCGACTCCATCCGCAAGTTCGAAGTATCCTTCAAGGGTATATCGGTCCAGAACATTCCACGAGGTGACAACGCCCAAGCAGACGCCCTCGCCAAAGCCGGGGCAGGCGCTCAAGCCCTACCGCCAGGGGCTTTCTTCGAGGAACTCGCTCAACCTTCGGCACCCCCTCGCAGTGAGGCGCCCACCTCCGCCGCCCCGGAAGAGCCCGAACCGTCACCGCGGCCAGCTTCAGTAATGTGTATGGCCAACACCGATTGGCGTGAGCCCATCCTGCGCACGCTAGCAGGCGTCGAGGACAGCCATCCCAGCCCAGAACAAGCTCGCCTGCAGCTCCGCGCGAGGTCTTTCGAGGTTATCAATGGAGTTCTATATAAATCCGGAGTATGCTCCCCACTCCTCCGCTGCGTCTCGCACTCGGACGGGGTTGCCATGCTGCGAGAGATCCACGAGGGGCTGTGCGGGAGTCACCTGGCTCCGCGGGCCCTCGCCGGCAAGGCTCTTCGGCAAGGCGTGTACTGGCCTACTATCGTCGCTGATGCCGAAGAACTTGTCCGCACCTGCCAGGGTTGCCAGTGGATGGGCCGGCGCATTCACCGCCCTCCAGCAAGCCTGCTACCTATCCCCCCTGTGTGGCCTCTGGCCCGCTGGGGTATGGACCTCATCGGGCCACTCCCCAGAGCAAGGGGAAACCTGCGCTTCGCCGTGGTCGCCATCGAATACTTCTCCAAGTGGGTTGAAGCGGAGCCACTGACCACCATTACATCCCGAAGCGTCCAGAAGTTTTTCTGGCAGAACATCGTGTGTCGGTTCGGAGTACCCAAGCAGCTCACAGTGGACAACGGAACGTAGTTCGACGCTGGCACCTTCCGGGCGTTCTGCGACGAATTGGGAGTTCAGCTTTGCTTCGCAGTCGTGCGGCATCCCCAGTCCAACGGAGCCGTCGAGCGAGCCAATGGACACATCCTGTCAGGCCTCAATAAACGCATCGTCGGCTTGGCCAAAGGAGTATGGCCTAACGAGCTGCCCAAGATCTTATGGTCCATCTGGACGACTGTTTCTCGGGCCACCGGCTTCACCCCATTTCGCCTCTTGTTTGGCGACAAAGCAATGACACCAACAGAGCTCCGCGTCGGTTCGCTGCGCGTCATAGCACCCGAAGCAGAGGGCGAGCGCACCGTCTCCCTCGATCTGGCCGAAGAGACACGGCTTCACGCTGTCGCCAGCCTATCCCACTATCAGAAAGAGACCAAGGGATGGTACGACCCCAAAGTCAAGCGCAATGAGTTCCAACCGGGGCACCTCGTCCTCCGCACGGTGGTCGCCCCCACCAAGTTGGGTAACAAGTGGGAGGGACCGTACATTGTCACAAAATCCGGGCGACCGGGATCCTACCGACTCGCTACCCTGGAGGGCGAAGAACTGACGCATACTTGGCATGCAGAGCATCTGAAGCGCTATTTTCCATAAAACCATCAATGTATTTTATTAGTGGCTGTTGACGCTTGTTTTTTGCCTCTCAATTGTATAATAAAATCTTCAGACAAGTGTTTCGCCCAAAACAAATGGCGCAACGACTCCAGGAATTCTGCTCTCGGGTTCCGAGCTCCGGCTCGACGCACCCTCGGGTTCCGAGCTACGGCTCGACGCACCCTCGGGTTCTGAGCTACGACTCGACGCACCCTCGCTCTCGGGTTCCGAGCTACAACTCGACGCACCCTCGCTCTCGGGTTCCGAGCTACGACTCGACGCACCCTCACTCTCGGGTTCCAAGCTCCGGCTCGACGCACCCTCGGGTTCCGAGCTACGACTCGACGCACCCTCGCTCTCGGGTTCCGAGCTACGACTCGACGCACCCTCGCTCTCGGGTTCCGAGCTACGACTCGACGCACCCTCGCTCTCAGGTTCCGAGCTCCGGCTCGATGCACCCTCGGGTTCCGAGCTACGACTTGACGCACCCTCGCTCTCGGGTTCCGAGTTACGACTTGACGCACCCTCGCTCTCGGGTTCTGAGCTCTGGCTCGACGCACCCTCGGGTTCCGAGCTACGACTCGACGCACCCTCGCTCTCGGGTTCCGAGCTCCGGCTCGACGCACCCTCGGGTTCCGAGCTACGACTCGACGCACCCCCGCTCTCGGGTTCCGAGCTACGACTCGACGCACCCTCGCTCTCGGATTCCGAGCTCTGGCTCGACGCACCTTCGGGTTCCGAGCTACGACTCGACGCACCCCCGTTCTCGGGTTCCGAGCTCCGGCTCGACGCACCCTCGCTTTCGGGTTCCGAGCTCCGGCTCGACGCACCCTAGCTCTCGGGTTCCGAGCTACGACGCGACGCACCCTTGCTCTCAGGTTACGAGCTCCGGCTTGACGTGGTGTGCATTCTCCGCACTTTCTCTCATAAACTACTTAGCGCCCATCCGGCAAGCCGGCTACCCGCTAAGGGGGGGGAAGAGAAGGACCAAGGCGGAGACTGCAGTAAGCACAGAAGGTATACAATGTTCATTACAAATCGAGGAAGAGAATAAAGAAAAGTTCTCATCCAGGCCAAGCAAGAACCACGGGCCCCTCCGGTTGGAAGGGCCGCTCGAACTTCGCCCGGACCTCTCTTTTCTTTTCCTGCGCTCCTCTTCCTTCTTCTGGGCGCGAAAAGCCCTTTGATCCGCTTGGAGCTGAGCCCAGCTACGCAGACCGCCCTCTTCGAGGGCCGCTTCGTTCAAACCGGCCTCCGTGTCGGACCAATCAACCGGCTCGGGAGATGAGGACAGTGAGCGGGACCTTCTTTCTTCTTCCTTCACCTGGTTCAGAACCCCTTGGAGGACGTCGGGGTCCGCGTGTCCGTCACTGCCGCGGGGAAGAACGAAGCGCGCAGGCCGGTTCACTCGCATAGCCTCGAAGATAGCCCAGAGATGTCGAAGGGCATCGTCGGAATCAAGCATCTCGACGTCACAGTCGCAACCACGAACACCCTGAGTAAGCTCCGGAAAAGTACTCTTTATTAATATATGACCAAGTTTCCTAAGCTATTACAGGGCAAGGCAGGGATAAGTTTCTAAAAGCTACACCTTCGGGTCCGGCAAGCGGGCCGAGGCCGAAGGCTTCGAGGGAGCCAGAGGACCGCGTGCGCGGAGCGCCTCCTCCAGCCAAGCCTGGATCGCCGCAGGGCCCTCGGTCTGCCAGACCGCCTTGAGCGCCCTCCAAGACTGGTTCAGCGCTAGACTCGGCGTCCGGAGGTGGTCTCCCACGAAGGTGACCGGATGCGGGCTCGAAGACGAAGGAAGCGGGAGCCCAGACGCCTCGAGGTGCCGAAGAATCCCGTATGCAGCCACCCGAGCGAACATCTCGCCATACTGCGCCATGGCGAGATGTATTTGCCGGATGGCGGATCGGATGAACTTCACTCGGAGGACTAGGGGCTCCCGGGCGATGTCAAACGAGCCGCAGCCGGTGCCGTAGCGCGCCAGCACCTTCCGCAAAGCTTCCGCGGCTTCGGCCGCCGTCTTCCCAGCCTCAGCGAGCTCCTCGGTGGCCTTCCAGTCCCGGGCATTGAAGTCCGCTTCGGCCTGCTCCATCTGGGCCACCCGGGTCTCGAGGGCTTCGATCTTAGTTGCCGCCTCCGAGGCCTGGGTCTGAAGCCGGGACACCTCCCCTTCGAGCCTCTCCGCCTCCGCGGCACGGGACCGGAGCACCTCCGCTTCGGCAGCACGAGTTCGGAGGGCGTCGACCTCCACTTCCAGTTCGTCGGCACGGGCAGCGCGAGCGCGGAGCCCGTCCAACTCCGCGACGCGGGCCCTGAGGGAGTCCGCCTCCGCAGCTTGGGCCTCCAACGCTCCGACCCTCGACGCCTGAAGCCGGAGGGCCTCGGCCTCCGACGACCGTTCGCGGGCTAACCTCTCCGCGGTAGCCACCCGGGTCACGAGCTCCGCGGCGTACGCCTCATGATGTTGGCGTTCGGAAAGCAGGGCAGACAGCTGCCCCTGCGCCAGTGCCACCACCTGCATATGAAAATGATAGTCAGAAGAGGAGCTAGGGGGGCGTTGAATATGTCCGAAGAAAGTACCTGGCCCGCGGCCGTCTCGATGGCCCTCCCGAGGTCCAGGCCATCTGATAGCCCCAGTTCGCCTATCACCGGAGCCCCGCGCAGCCGCAAGTAATAGTCGTGGACCGGGGCCACCTTGGACGCAAAGTCTTCGCCGCCCGCCAAGAAGGGGCGCAGAAGCGGCACGGAGCATTGCGCGGCTCGATGTTCGGTGGGGGGCTGAGGCCAGGTCTCAGCGTCTCCGGCGGACTCCCGAGGGGCCCTTTCGCTGCTTCTGGACTCGGCCTTGTCCTGCAAACCCGAGGCCCTCCTCGCGGCGACAGAGGCTCCGGATCTCGCATCCGGAGCATCTGCAGGATAGGGGGCGACTGGTTCCACACCTCCGGCTGGTGTGTCTGCGCGAGCGAGCAAGAGTTAAAAGGGGAAAGCCCCTAGCGCGCGGAGAAGTGCGGCTAAGTTATTTTACCTGCGTCCGCAGCGTCGCCAGGGCAGTCCGGAGGTTGGAGATGGTCTGACGGGCTTGGGCGGTAGAAAAAGGTTGTCGATGGAGTTCAACGGAGAACCCACCACCGCTGCGGCCAGTTCGGCTTCTCTGTCGGCGCTCTTCTCGATGGCGCCAAGCGGGTCGACTAGGCCTCCGCGGTCCAAGCTATCCGCAGCCCTGCTCCCGGAGGAGCCCGCGGAGCCCCCCGCCGAAACAGGTCCGGGCGAGGAAGCGGTTCCGGGGCGCGGCGTCGCTTCGGCGGTGCGCGCCCCCTGCCTAGACCCCGGCACGGGCTCCGCTGGACTCGGGCGAGCGGGAGCGTCTTCGCTTCTTCTGGCGTCCGGCCGGACCAGCGAGGTCGGAACCGGAATCGCCGGAGGATCTCCCGATTCTGATTGGACCCCCTCGCTGGATCCCCCGCCTTCGGAGTGAGAGGCCGAAGAAGGCCCCGGGGACAGCTGCCTCGGCCCCTTCACTATCTTCTTCTTTTTCAAGCGGCCCGGAGAAAGGCCGCCGTCGGCATCGTTCGCCTTCCTCTTCGAGACGTCCCGAAGGACCTCGCCCTCCGGGAGGGGCGGGGGTGTGAGCTCGAGCATCCCCCACACCCTGTTGAAGCGCTCCCAAGAGCCCACTAGCTCCAACCGACGGGCCCGTTCAGCTGCAGTCAGGACCCCGAGGATCCTCTCTGCCAGGCAGGTAATCTCTTCGGGCGTTCGAGCGATGAGCGATCCTGCATCTCATCGTCAGGGCCGGGGTACTCCTCAAGCGCTAAAGATAAGAACAAAAACAACCATAGTTGACGCTTACCAAGCCGGCGGGAGAGCTCCGCTGGCATCGACTCGTCTCGGCTGCTCCGGAGCGATGCGGGCCACTCCTCCTTCAGCGGAGGGATGTCGAGGGCCACGAACTCCTCCGCCAAGTCCCGCATACTCATTCGGCGGGCGACGATTTGGAGAAGTTGTACCCTCGCAGAAATTACCCTGGCGTTGGTCTCGACGCGCGCCTCTCTCCGAAACCAGATGTGGCGCGGGATCCCGGCAAGGCCGGAGGCGAGCCCTACGCGGACATAGAACCACCGGTTCACCCACTTCGAATACCACCTCTCATTGGTGGCCTTCGCCGGGAAAGAGTCCGCATACTTCCTTCGGAGCTGAAAGTTGATGCTCCCGAAGGCCAGCACCCGGCCACCTTTCTTCTTCGGCTAGCAGAGGGCTTCGTGCATCTCCGCGAAGACTTCAGCCCTCCCCTCGCAACCTTCGGCGCGCATGGCCCACTCGAAGATGGCAAGGCGGGCCACGGCGTTGGGGGACAACTGCGGGAGCTCCAGGTGGAACGCGTCCAGCACCCCGGCGAGAAGCTCCGAGGCAGGGAACCCTAGGCCCGCGTCAAAGAAAGCTTCAAAGACGACGACCTCGCCTTCCCGCGGCTGTGGGGCCGCCTCCTGGCCCGGCCTCCTCGCCGGCGTCCCAGAATCGAGACGGCTCCTAGTCGCTTGCTCAATCGACGCCTCGGTGCACGCGGACGGCCCGAGCTCCAAGGTCTGCTCCCGGAACCGCTCAGAGGCAGGGCGGAGCTCGCGCGCACCGCGCACCCCTGACGGGTCGGTCACTGTCGCCGCAGCCGCCGCCGCCATCTGGCGTTGCAAGAAGCGTGGATCCATTGCCATGGCAGGGGCCGAGTCCCTCGCCATTCCTCGAAGAGCCGAGAGAGGGAACGTAGAGCTCAAGGAGCAGGGTGAATGGTGGCTTGAGTGGCTAGAGCTGACGCGTATGGGTGAGTGGGGAGGAGGCCGCGCGGCGGATTATATCTAGTCGCAGGACCGACAGTTCCTCTTCCGGTTCAGTTAACGTGTGAACGCGGCGGTCGCGCAGCACCGCATTTAAGACCGGCCAGCGCTTCAGGGCGTGGCGGCGGCCCCCTGGCGGTTCGCCTCCTCGATACCCTGTGCACGTGCATTAACTGCTTCTGGCGGCGCCCGCCCAGCTCCTCGAGGTCAGGGCCCCCCGGCCAAGGCGCGTTGGCCTCCCGTCCGCTCGGTCAACTTCCTTCGGCGCGATGGAAAAAGGGATTCAAGGCGGACCTCAACCTTCTGGCCTGTCTGCACCTCCTTACTCCGGAGCTCGTCCGCGCCGCGGCGGCTTCGACACCCCAGCACGAGGTACGCGCCGATAAGGACTATCAGGATTATCTTGTGCGCTTCCACCCCCTCTTAGTGCAGGACTACGAGCGAGAAGAAGCGAGGGGCTACTGTTGGGGGAGATAATCTCGGAAGCCGAAGGAGGGCCCTCGGTCAGGGGGCCCGAAGTCTAACGACAGGGGCTACCTTACGAAGGCAAGAGGCCGGAGGCCTCCTTTCAAAGGAAGGGTGCCGGAGGCTGCCCTCCGGCATGAAGACATCGGAGGCCACCCTCCGGAAGGAGATGCCGGGGGTGAGGAGCCATGCTGAATAGCGTGGGCCTCATGGCTCCATAAGTGATGAGTCATTGTCAACGATAGTCAAAGAGGACTGAGGAAGAGAAGAGATCTGCTGTTTCATGGGCCGCGTGTGACTCAGGTACACGGGCAGCGAGCGACTGTCGGGCAGAGGAGGCTGCGAAGTCGGGCTGGCCCAATCCGGGTGCATGGGCCAGAAGCAGTAGAAGACCCACTGGGCTGTTGACCAGGATTGACTCAAGTACACGGGCAGCTAGCGACTGTCGGGCAGCTGCGAAGTCGGGCTGGCCCAATCCGGGTGCATGGGCCAGAAGCAGTAGAAGACCCACTGGGCTGTTGACCAGGATTGACTCAGGTACACGGGCGGTGAGCGATTGCCGGGCTGAGAGAGCTGCGGAGTCGGGCCGGCCCAATCCGGGTACTTGGTGCAAAGCCGGTGGAGGCTTTGTCAGTTTCGGCGCAAAACTGACAACCGTTGATTCTGTATCCGACTGTCCAGAAGAGAAGCCGTAGTCGCTACGAAAGCTGAGCTTCCGGATAAGTCATCTGTAACTCTAGGCCCACAGTCAGTCAGTCGTGTCTGTAAAAATTCCTAAGGGCAGTAGAGTCTTTTCCTTTATTTTTGAGTCTGTAAAAACCCTAAGGGGCTGGTAGAATATTCCTAGTGTTGGGCTGCCTATAAATAGGACCCCAATCCCTAGGGTTTGGACTACCCTTTTGGCTGAAATCACATCCACTCTATTGGGTCATTTTGTCTCTCGTTTCTCTCTCCTGTGTGCGCCGCCAGGCTATTGCTCCTTCCTGTTCTTTCATTGCATTTGCTCTAATCTCTTGAATGCATTAAAGCCTTGGTCCCTGTTGATTTTATTTGGTGCACATTGTCTGGTTTGGGGAGTTATTGCTTCGGCTACGGGCTGCTGAATTTATTTCGTGAGAAGAAGCTTCTCTTTTTGCTTCTGTTCTTCACAAACCGAGTACTAGTTCTTGCTGTTGCAAGTAGTACTACTTTCCTGTAGCTACAGTAGTCTGTGCAGCTTTTCACCTTCTACTGCACAGCTTTTTGATCGAGGCTGATAGGCTCTGTCACCTTTTTGGTTGTGTTTCGAGCGAAGCCACTCTCTGTTCGAAGCCCCTCAGTTTCGCGAGACAGGCTTCGATCTATCTCCTTCGAAGGCTTCGTTCGATCTTCGGTCTCTTGGTTTGCGGTCTGTATTGCTAAGCTTCGAAGCATTTTTCTGAACGTCAGTATCGCTTGCTTCGAACAATAGTGCGAAGGGGCTTCGGCTCTATCTGTTCGAAGTCTATACTTCGACAAGTTTCGAAGTTGGGTTCGAAGCTTGTAGCTCCACTAAGCCTTGCACTGTCTTCTGTGTGGCGTATCACACTTCGCCTCTCTGTTCGGAGCTTGCTCTTTTCGAAGGTAGAGCATTGGCTTCGGACTTAGTTTTTCTGTCGTGTGACAGGCTTCGCATCCTTGTCCGAAGGTTGTCTGTTTGTGGGTTGCGTTTGAAGTTTTCTTTTCGAAGGTTCTTGCTCCGAAGCTCTCGGTTCGAAGCTGTGTTCGAAGCCTTGACTTCGAAGTACATACTTCGAACCAGGCTCCGGCATTGTCTTACTTCGCTCCGAAGTACACTTCGCTACTTACCACTTCGAACTAGGCTAGACCGTGACACCTTCGGCATCTCGGACAGGCTCCGTCACTAACCTCCGAAGCAGACCTCGACGCGCGAAGGAGGCTTCGCCCAGTTCCGAACAGGAGACAAATTTGGACAGTAACTTCTCTCTTCATCTTACACATACTTAGATCATTTCATTGAGAAGTTTAGACCCGTTACACCATGTTCATCTACCTAGTTGCACTACCTTAGTTTTACACTGTTTATCATCAGTCGACTCTAGGTTCGAAACCTTTAGACTTAGGCCTTCTGTTTATTTTCTGCTGCATAGTCTGTTGAGGAGCGTTGGGTATTGGGAGCAGGCCATTGATTCGAAAGAATTTTTTAAGGCGCCCATTCACCCCCCTCTGGTCGCTACTTTCGGTCGTACAAGTGGTATCAGAGCGAGGTTAGGGTTTTTCCATACCTTAACCGGTTCTAAACCCCAGTAGTGACTATGACGTCTTCTGGCAAGGTCCCGTCCTTGGAAGCCTATGGCTATAATTATTGGAAGACTCGCATGCGAGCCTATCTTATGAGCCAGGGTTCGGACATATGGGACATTTGCGTTCACACCACGTATGTCATTTTGCCAGTTACTGAGCAAGGTACTGCTGGTATCATTGCTCAGCATCTGAGCAACAGTAAGGCTATGAACATTTTGTTTTCTGGCTTAGGTCCCACTGAGTTTGAGCGTGTGAGTCATCTCTCCACTGCGAGAGAGATCTGGGCTACCCTCAAGGCACACCATGAGGGAACAGCACAGGTCAAGGCTCGGCTCTATCAGACCTACCGGCGTGAATATGAGAATTTCACACAGAAGCCGAGTGAATCTGTTGAGGCTTTGTTTGGTCGTTTTCAGTCGATCATAAACAAGCTTCGGGACAACAAGGCTGAGGGTGCTCAGTTAGTCTCAGATCATGAGCAGGCGCTCAAGGTTCTCCATACCTTGGACCCAAAGATCTGGGAGATCAAGGTATCCTCTATCGTTGAGAGCACTTCTTACGATACCTTGACCATTTCTGAGTTGTTTAGCAAGCTGAAGGCCACAAAGGTAGATATCCAGCTGAGATCAAATCTCACTGGTTCTGGATCAAAATCCCTGGCCCTTGCTACACCTTCTGTTGATCCCTCTGTTGTGAGCTGTGTTGGGTTCTCTTTGATGTCTATCACTGAGGACCAGCTTGAGTCTTTGGGAGATGATGATTTGTGTCTGTTTAACAACCGGGTGCGTCGTGTCTATGATAAGAGAATGTTCAAAAGACACGGCACAAAATCCGGATGCTTTGAGTGTGGTGATCCAGGACACTTCATCGCCGACTGCCCCAAGCGAAATGGCCACAAGAAGGGCACCGGTGGTGGCTTCCACGACTCTGGCAAGCACGACAGCACATCCTTCAAGGGCAAGCCGAAAACTCGATTTTTCAAGAAGGCCCTGAAGGACTACCGGCGAGAGAACAAGAAGCGCGACAAGGCCTTCTTCGCCGAGATGGAGAAAAGCTACTCCAAGTGGTCCACGTCTTCTTCCTCTTCATCGAGCTCAAGCGATGAGGAGATCACCATCAGGAAGGGGAAGGACAAGGATGATCCGGCGGGCCTCTGCTTCATGGCTTTCGGGGACAAGCCGAAGAGCCGCTCACACCAGCGCCGAAGATCCCGCAAGAGCTTCTGTTCAATGGCTCTTGGGGATAGGGAAGAAAAGAGCTCCTCCGACGACTCCGACGACGACAACGACAAGGTATCATCCTATGAACGTGAAATTGTTGATTTACTTGAGAGCAATCGTCAGGAGTTAAAATATCGGGAAAAACTGCTTAGGGGAGCTAAGAAGAGGATAGATGAGTTAGAGAGTGAGCTTGCCGTGGCCAACGGCAGAATTGAGAGTCTATCTTCTTCTCCTTGCTTGGGTGATAGCAGTGAGTGCCCGAAGTGTGAGGTGCTTCTGTGTGACCTGTCGAATCTAAAGTCCAGGTACACAGAAAGGATTGATGAGAGGGACGCTTTGGCCACTAAGCTTGAAAGCGCTCAGCTGGAGCTGAAAGATGCTCAAGCCACTGTCGTCGCACCTTGTGTTGATTGCCCATCTCATCTAGCTGCCATAGCTGAGCTGAAATCCAAGGGTAATGAACATTTGGGTGATTTAGAGAGGTTGAGAGCTGAGCTTGCGCAGACTAGGCTAGAGCTTGAGACATTGTCAGTTCCACCCACTGTCTGTGAGAACTGTCTGTCTCTTAGAATGGAGCTAATCAAGCTGAAAGCTGAAAAGTCTGTCCAAGTAGAGAGTGAGTGTGAGACCTGCTTGTCTCAGGTGGAGGTTCTAGCTTCCTTGAGAGAGGAGCTAGCAGATTCTCAGAATGAGAACTTTTACCTCCGTTCTATCCTGAGTTGGATCAGTGCCAGAGAGCCACAGCTTGGCATGATGATCCAGCAGTTCAAGAGGCAGGATGGGTTTGGGGTAGGTTACACCTACACCAAGGCTGACTTTGAGAGTGCCATCAGCCGGGCAGTGGAGTGGAGTAAAATGACTCCAGAGCAGAGGTATCCCAAGACTCACTCCACTGAGTCGTCCCAGGCTTGTCAGCCCAAGGATGGAGTGATCCATGAACCATCTAAAGCTCCACCCAAGAAGCCTATCTGGGTTCCGATGCCCAAACATCTCCACTCTTCTCTAGACTCTCTTCCTGGACCCTCTCAGCCCAAGAAGACAACACCAATCACCACTAAGCCTAAGAATCCCAAGCCTCAACCACATCCCAAGAAGCCTACCTATCATTGTGAGTACTGTCAGAGAGATGGGCATCTTGCGGAGTTCTGCTTCAGGAGGAAGCAGGTTGAGAGAGCAGAGAGGGCTCGTAGTGGTCAGGAGCAGTTCTACCAGCAGGGAGGTAGACTGCGTATTCCTCGGCGCGGGGAGAGGCTGGAGGCCAGGCCGCGTCGTGTAGGTGGTGGTAGAGGAGACGGTTTTCTTGCCCGTGCTCCAGTTGGTGGTGTTCGTTCCGGCAGAGTTCCAGACCGAGTTGGCTACGGTTCTGGACCTCGTGGCCGTAGGGTTAGGCAGAACCGAGGACCGCACTTTGAGCCGCGTTTTGGTCCAAACTCTTTTGATGGTTTTCGCTTTCCATCTTTTGAGAAGATGGCTCGACACTGGTTTAGCTCTTTTGCTAAACCTGGTGCCGGACCATTTGCTCCCACTTACAGTCACTGATTGTGCAGGACCGGGGACTGGAGGATGTTTGGATCATGGACTCAGGATGCTCTCGCCACATGACGGGACATCGCAGATGGTTCTCCAGTCTCACTCCCCCGAGCTCCAAAGAGTACATCACTTTCGGGAACAGCGGTCAAGGGAAAGTAAGTGGCATAGGCTCAATTAGCATTTCAGATCATTTCTCTTTAAAGAATGTTGCTTTGGTTAAGAATTTGAACTTTAACTTGATTTCTGTGTCGCAACTTCTTGAGGATGGTTTGGAAGTGCGTTTTAAGAAGGGCAATTCTTCTGTGGTTGATTCTAGAGGGTCTTTGGTTTGTCAGATTTTACCCTTCGGTAAAGTTTTTCGAATTGACTTCTCTAGTTCTTTTGGCCCTTCTCGCTGTTTGATTGCTGGATCTTCTTCTGAGCTCTGGAAGTGGCATAGGAGGTTAGGTCACTTGAGTTTTGATCTGTTAGTCAGGTTGAGCTCTATGGATCTCATCCGAGGATTGCCCAAGCTTAAGATGGAGAAGGATCTAGTTTGTCATCCCTGTCGTCATGGCAAAATGGTTGCCGCTTCTCACGCACCTGTGACTCAGGTGATGACTTCATATCCGGGCGAGCTTTTACATTTGGACACTGTAGGTCCAGCTCGGGTACGTTCAGTCGGTGGGAAGTGGTATGCACTTGTAATTGTTGACGACTTTTCTCGTTTTTCGTGGGTTTTCTTTTTGGAGTCTAAGGATGAAACTTTTCAATTTGTTCATGACCTGATTTTGAAGCTGAAGAATGAGAACAATGGTCGGATGCGAGCAATTCGCTCCGACAACGGCTCTGAGTTCAAGAACTCTCAGTTCATCAGCTTCTATAGTGATCAGGGTTTGGACCATCAGTTTTCTTCTCCTTACACTCCCCCACAGAACGGCGTTGTGGAACGAAAGAACCGCACGCTAGTCGAGATGGCCAGGACGATGCTCGATGAGCATAGGACTCCTAGGCGTTTTTGGGCTGAAGCCATGAACACGGCTTGCTATCTGGCCAACCGCATTTTTCTTAGAGCTTACCTTGGTAAGACATCATATGAGTTGCGGTTTGGCAGACAGCCCAAGGTGAGCCACTTGCGAGCGTTTGGCTGCAAGTGCTTTGTGCTCAAGAAGGGAGGGCATTTGGACAAGTTTGAGTCTCGTTGCTGGGATGGTGTTTTTCTTGGTTATGCTTTGCATTCACGAGGCTTTCGTGTCTGGAACCTTGAATCCCAGCTGCTTGTCGAGACTTGTGAGGTTTCTTTTGATGAGTCCTTGCCTTCTTTGACTCCTTCTTTTGAGCTTTCTGGTGATGATGAGCTCGGAGAGTCCATCTTTGAGGAAGATGAGGATACTCCAGCTACTAATGAGGGTGGGCCTTCTGCATCCCCCGCAGAGCCCACACCTTCTGAGACTTCGACTGATGATGAGGGCGGACCTCTGATCACTTCTTCCACTACGATCGAGCCCCCTCAGTCGAGTCCAGAGGTGCCAGCTGTTGACTCCGGTGAGGTGACTTCAGATCACCAGGGAACCCGAGCAGTTCAGCGTGACCATCCCTCAGAGCTCATCATAGGTGATTTGACTAAGAGGACTTTGCGTTCTTCTGCCTCTCTTGCTGTGTTTGCTGAATCTGCGTTTGTTGCATCTTTTGAGCCCAGAGATGTTTCTCATGCTCTTTCTGATTCTAATTGGATTAATGCTATGCAAGAAGAGCTTGAGAATTTTGTCCGCAATCGGGTTTGGACACTAGTTGAGTCGCCACCAGGATGCAACCCCATAGGCACCAAGTGGGTATTCAAGAACAAACAAGGTGAAGATGGGGTTGTGGTGCGCAACAAGGCTCGATTAGTTGCCCAGGGTTATTGCCAGAAGGAAGGTATTGACTTTGAAGAAACATTCGCTCCTGTTGCCCGTCTTGAGTCCATTCGCATTCTTTTAGCTTTTGCCGCTTCGAAGGGTTTTAAGCTTTTTCAAATGGACGTTAAGAGTGCTTTTCTGAACGGGTTCACAGAGGAGGAAGTTTATGTTAGGCAACCCCCCGGTTTTGAGAACCCTAAGTTTCCTCGACATGTTTTTAAGTTGCACAAAGCTTTATACGGATTGAAGCAAGCCCCCAGGGCTTGGTATGACCGGTTAAAGCAATTTTTGTTGGGGAAGGGTTTTGTGATGGGCTCTGTGGACAAAACTCTCTTTTTACTCAGAGTTGCTTCAGACTTCTTAGTTGCTCAGATTTATGTGGACGATATTATTTTTGGCGGTACTACTGATTCTCTTGTGTCCAAGTTCTCTGAGCAGATGCACAGTGAGTTTGAGATGAGCCTCATGGGTGAGCTCAAGTACTTCTTAGGGCTCCAGATCAAGCAGACCAAGGACGGCACTTTCATCCACCAAGGTAAGTACACTCGTGATATGTTAAAGAAATTTGACTTTGGTGGTGAATTGAAGCCGCAGATGACCCCAATGGGCACTTCTGGGGGTCTGGACAAGGATGAGAGCGGTGTCAAGGTCAATGAAAGGGAATTTCGAGGGATGATCGGTTCGCTACTATACTTGACGGCGACCAGACCAGACATACAGTTCGCCGTGGGACTTTGCGCGCGTTTTCAGTCTTCACCACGCGCGTCTCACCGGCAGGCTGTCAAGCGCATCTTTAGGTATCTCACTTATGCGCCCGATCTCGGTCTTTACTATTCAGCATCATCATCTCTTGATTTATCTGGCTTTTCGGATGCCGACTTTGGTGGGTGCCGGTTGGATCGCAAGTCGACTTCCGGTACTTGCCAGTTTCTTGGTTCTTCTCTTGTCTCTTGGTCTTCTCGAAAGCAATCTGGAGTTGCTCTTTCGACCACAGAGGCTGAGTATGTAGCTGCTGCTAGCTGCTGCTCACAGTTGGTTTGGATGATTTCCACTCTACGAGATTTTGGGTTGTTCTTTCCTACCAGAGTTCCATTATTTTGCGACAGCACCAGTTCTATTAGTGTAGGAAAAAACCCGTGTCTCCATTCAAAAACCAAACATATTGATGTGCGCTTTCACTTCTTGCGGGATCAATATTAGAAAGGTGTCATTGACCTTGTTCATGTTGATACCCATCATCAGTTGGCTGACATTTTCACCAAACCCCTAGATCAGTCTACCTTTGAGCGTTTACGAGGGGATTTGGGTGTTGTGTATCCTTTTTAGGATATTTTGCGTCAGTTTTTCTTTCTTCTTTACTCTTTTCTTGAGTCTTTCTGTGTGTGTTCATATCTTGCATATTCACATATCACACTGTTGAGCTTGCTTCTGTTATATGATTGAACTGCTTTACTTATTCTAGCTGGTACATGCTTTTGATTACTTGTCAATGATCATGCTTTGATTCAGTTCACTTGATATGTCTGATATCTGTCATATGCATGGCTTTTATGCTTTAAACTTGAAAACTTAATCACCATTGCTTCTGGTAACTAGCATGTGTAGGATGAATGCTTTTGCTATCTGTTACATACCTTGTAGCTAGTTTCTGACTTGGATGCACATATGCAACTTGGACATCTGTATGCTTTAAACATGGAAATGTGCTATAAAAACGATGAAATCTCGAGAAAAATGAAAATTCCATGCCTTTTTGTGCATAACTTGAAAAAGATCCAAGTGGGTTTGCTTTGTCGCATTACATTGTTCTGGATTGCTTACCATAGCACATTGGTATGAACTAGGACAGTGTAGTGTATGCCAAGATCAATGTCTTAAGCTTCTGATGGCCCAGTTCTGGCCTAGGCTTGACTTGGTCGGTTAGCATAAGGGTTGACATGCAAATAACCCTTGGCAGAAATGAAAAAGGAAAATTGAAAAAGCCTAAACATTTAAAAGATAACAAGTTTGCTGAAGCACCCTGTTTTGGACAATGCTTATCTTGGTAGATATCAGTTAGCTTTTGCATCTCATGTTTTACCTTGCTTGTTTTACTGGAAAATGTGGTGATACTTTTTGTTTGCAAAAACTGAAAAATGTGTGCTAATGACTTTCTTTAGATATCATCTGTTGCACTGATCATGCCATGTGTCTTAGACAGTATCTCTTTTGCTATACTTGTTAGATGTTGTAATTGCAGTCAATCATATTTGAGAAGCATGCTTTCTACACTCCTTATGCACTCCAGTTGAAATCACTGCATATTTTGAGGGGAGTTGCATTTCAGGGGGAGTCTGTGTCTCTTTTGAGTGCTTGATGAGTTCACTTGTCAACAAGAGGGAGAAAATTTGGGATCAGAGTTTAAGGGGGAGTTCTTACTCTGTTGATATCCTTGTTATTCTGAAAATCGCACTCCTTTTGAGCTTTTACGTCTTGGTTAACCATAATGACCGTTTCTTGCTTTTGATTGGCTTTTGGTCATTAGGGTTAAACTTTTACCTTATTCTTCTTCTTCTTTGTTTTCTTGTGTTTTTGTTTTCGTGTTTCCACATGTGTTCGCAGGTGCTGAAGAGCCGAGAAAAGAGGAGTGTTGACAATGCACTCATCAAGGGGGAGATTGAGGAGCCATGCTGAATAGCGTGGGCCTCATGGCTCCATAAGTGATGAGTCATTGTCAACGATAGTCAAAGAGGACTGAGGAAGAGAAGAGATCTGCTGTTTCATGGGCCGCGTGTGACTCAGGTACACGGGCAGCGAGCGACTGTCGGGCAGAGGAGGCTGCGAAGTCGGGCTGGCCCAATCCGGGTGCATGGGCCAGAAGCAATAGAAGACCCACTGGGCTGTTGACCAGGATTGACTCAGGTACACGGGCAGCTAGCGACTGTCGGGCAGAGGAGGCTGCGAAGTCGGGCTAGCCCAATCCGGGTGCATGGGCCAGAAGCAGTAGAAGACCCACTGGGCTGTTGACCAGGATTGACTCAGGTACACGGGCGGTGAGCGATTGCCGGGCTGAGAGAGCTGCGGAGTCGGGCCGGCCCAATCCGGGTACTTGGTGCAAAGCCGGTGGAGGCTTTGTCAGTTTCGGCGCAAAACTGACAACCGTTGATTCTGTATCCGACTGTCCAGAAGAGAAGCCGTAGTCGCTACGAAAGTTGAGCTTCCGGATAAGTCATATGTAACTCTAGGCCCACAGTCAGTCAGTCGTGTCTGTAAAAATTCCTAAGGGCAGTAGAGTCTTTTCCTTTATTTTTGAGTCTGTAAAAACCCTAAGGGGCTGGTAGAATATTCCTAGTGTTGGGCTGCCTATAAATAGGACCCCAATCCCTAGGGTTTGGACTACCCTTTTGGCTGAAATCACATCCACTCTATTGGGTCATTTTGTCTCTCGTTTCTCTCTCCTGTGTGCGCCGCCAGGCTATTGCTCCTTCCTGTTCTTTCATTGCATTTGCTCTAATCTCTTGAATGCATTAAAGCCTTGGTCCCTGTTGATTTTATTTGGTGCACATTGTCTGGTTTGGGGAGTTATTGCTTCGGCTACGGGCTGCTGAATTTATTTCGTGAGAAGAAGCTTCTCTTTTTGCTTCTGTTCTTCACAAACCGAGTACTAGTTCTTGCTGTTGCAAGTAGTACTACTTTCCTGTAGCTACAGTAGTCTGTGCAGCTTTTCACCTTCTACTGCACAGCTTTTTGATCGAGGCTGACAGGCTCTGTCACCTTTTTGGCTGTGTTTCGAGCGAAGCCACTCTCTGTTCGAAGCCCCTCAGTTTCGCGAGACAGGCTTCGGTCTATCTCCTTCGAAGGCTTCGTTCGATCTTCGGTCTCTTGGTTTGCGGTCTGTATTGCTAAGCTTCGAAGCATTTTTCTGAACGTCAGTATCGCTTGCTTCGAACAATAGTGCGAAGGGGCTTCGGCTCTATCTGTTCGAAGTCTATACTTCGACAAGTTTCGAAGTTGGGTTCGAAGCTTGTAGCTCCACTAAGCCTTGAACTGTCTTCTGTGTGGCGTATCACACTTCGCCTCTCTGTTCGGAGCTTGCTCTTTTCGAAGGTAGAGCATTGGCTTTGGACTTAGTTTTTCTGTCGTGTGACAGGCTTCGCATCCTTGTCCGAAGGTTGTCTGTTTGTGGGTTGCGTTTGAAGTTTTCTTTTCGAAGGTTCTTGCTCCGAAGCTCTCGGTTCGAAGCTGTGTTCGAAGCCTTGACTTCGAAGTACATACTTCGAACCAGGCTCCGGCATTGTCTTACTTCGCTCCGAAGTACACTTCGCTACTTACCACTTCGAACTAGGCTAGACCGTGACACCTTCGGCATCTCGAACAGGCTCCGTCACTAACCTCCGAAGCAGACCTCGACGCGCGAAGGAGGCTTCGCCCAGTTCCGAACAGGAGACAAATTTGGACAGTAACTTCTCTCTTCATCTTACACATACTTAGATCATTTCATTGAGAAGTTTAGGCCTGTTACACCATGTTCATCTACCTAGTTGCACTACCTTAGTTTTACACTGTTTATCATCAGTCGACTCTAGGTTCGAAACCTTTAGACTTAGGCCTTCTGTTTATTTTCTGCTGCATAGTCTGTTGAGGAGCGTTGGGTATTGGGAGCAGGCCATTGATTCGAAAGAATTTTTTAAGGCGCCCATTCACCCCCCCCCCTCTGGTCGCTACTTTCGGTCCTACAGTGGGCCGCCCTCCGGTATGAAGGCATCGGAGGCCACCCCCCGGAAGGAGATGTCGGGGGCCGCCCTCCGGTATGAAGACATCGGAGGCTACCCCCCGAAAGAGGATGCCGGAGGCCGCCCTCCGGCAGGAGGACGCCGAAGGCCATCCTCCGGGAGCAAGAGGTCGGGGGCCCCCTCCCCTCGACCCGCAGCAGCGAAGCCAAGGAAAATGTTAGCCAGAGAAGGACTGGGCGATCGTACGAAGGGGCAGGATCGCGATCTTCTGTGCCGTGTCAGGCGGCGCAGACGGCACCCGACACGGCTGCTACGCTGTCAGGACCGGATCTTCTTGTCTGTACTACGTGTCGTCTGTTTGTCTGTACTACGTATCGTCCGTTTTGTCTGTAATACCGACCGGTGTTCGGCCAGGTAGCCGTTGGCGGTCCAGAGGCGTTTGGCCCCCTGGATGGGGCGCCTTATAAATACCCCCCAACTATAGTTGTATAAAAAAGCTCAACAGGGCATTGAATACTCTACTTTCATTCCCCTAAGGAAACCTGCTGGTTCGATCCGTCGTTCCAACACATACTTATAACATAGCCAACTCCAACAGAGTCCAGAGACAAGAATAACGGGGAAATTTCATATAGTAGAATCCATCTATCTACGACTCATCCTTTTTATCCTATAGCAGTTGTGTCGGTACATTGGGCACTAGCTAATACTTTTATAGTAGAGTGACAAGGAGTTAAGGCTCAATAAGCACGGCTTGGGTTTGCACACAAGGACGGGGATCTAATAAATATAAGTGTAAGGCTTGATATTTGACTAATGCAATATTAACCTATGAGTTATAGCGATAATTTATTAAAACATGGGCTCAATGATGATCAAAATGGGGGTTGTGACTTGCCTTGATCAGCAAAGGGTGAAGGTGGAACCTCGGGATAGAACTCTGGCTCCTCGACGAACTCGTAGTCTTCTCGATACGTAAAAATAAACATAGCATTCAATAAACAGATAAAACATCACCAAAATAATAAACATACAAGTTTATGGGTTTTACTATGTGAAATAAGGTTTTATTATTCTGAAGTTTGGTGAAAAACATTAAAGATTAGTTTTTAAGGCATTTCCTAATTTATTTTATGAATTAATAATTTTATCCCTAAGGGGTTTTTATTTATTTAATTAATAATATTATGTTGGGCAACAGGGACATACTGTTTTATGGCATTAATGTGTAGAGAATAAAATGCTGAATTTAATAAAATTTGAATGGTGAAATTTGGAGTTAAAATGAGCAAGTTATGAATTTTGGAAGTTTAAACTTTTTTCTGGAATTTTATTTAAACAGAAAATTGGGTTTAGTCTACGGTGAGCCAGGCCCACGGTGGACTGGTTCACTATGCGCATGGACCTATCGATCCAAGACCATCGGATCTAGATCCAGCGGCCAGGCGCGAGGCGGGATCGGTTAAATGAAAATGGACGGCCACGATTAAATCCCGCGAACTGGTATGACGTGGACGCACAGGATTCATCCGGGGGTTTAAGTAGCGATTGACGGCCCAGATTAAAGGACACCGATTGACCGGATCTGATGGCTCAGATTAGATCCCCTCAAGATCTAATCCGGGCCGCACAGATACGATCAGACGGCTTAGGTGCCGTCTGGCACGGCACGCGTTAAGGGGCACGTACCTCCTTCGTCTCCGGCGACGGCAGGGCTCGGGCGCGGCGGTGATGGCGACGGCGAGCGCCTAGGGCTCTAGGTACCAGCAGAAATGGAACGAGGGGAGTACAGCGGTTCCAACCGTACCTGCGTCAGTGAGGATGGTCGAAGGATGGCTGCCAGCAGCGAGGGTAGACGGCGTGGTCTTCTCGGGTGGTTGACGGCGACGGTGATCCGGCGGTCTTCACGGCCAACCAAGGCGTGGCCGAGGACGGGCGGGGGATGGCGGTCGCAAAGGTGTCGTCGGTAAGGGCAGCGGTGGCTCGAGCCGTCGGCGAGCGGTGGCTGGAGGCAAAACAGAGCTGAAGGCCAAAAACCGGGCGGCGGCGCTCGGGAAAGTGATGGCTTGCGCTAAGGGGGTGTGGGCGGAGTGCGGTGTTCGGTAGGGTACTTATAGGGGGTCGCCAGCGCTTCTATGGCAAGGTAAACGGAGGAAACCCGAGAGGGTTCCCTATTTACTCCGGTGAGGCTTCTGAGTGTACGGGCTAGCTTCCTTAAGCGTGAAAACGCGTTGGCCAAAGATGGAAGGAGGGCGCCGGTGCTCGGGGAAAGCAATCCGAGGTGGATCCGAGCGAATGCGGGCGGCCGGCGGTGGGAAAATGGAAGGAGATCGCCGGGAAAGGAAAGGGGAAGGAGGGATTCCATCGGAGAAGATGGATCCGAAAGGTGGCCCCCACCTATCGGCGGGTGAGCAAAAAAGGAAGGGCAGACAGGCGGGCCCGGGCGGTCAGTGGGCAAACGTGGGGAAAAGTGGGGCTGACTTGTGGGGCCGTGGCGGGGCGCGGGTGGGAGAGAGAGGCAGGAGGCGGCGCCGACAGGTCGGTCCTACCTGTCGGTGGCTGGCGGTTTGGACTGGGCTGGTCTCGGAGACTTTGAGGGTTGAGGCCCATTTAGATTTATAAATGTTTTGTGATTTAAAATAATTCCAGTAATTCATTTATTTGATTAAGGGTTGAATCACTATTGATAAAAATTTGTAAAAATTCCTAATATTATGTCTTGACTTGTAGATTATTTCACAAATTTTCCAAGTCCAAATTCTGAGTATTTCTCTCTGTTTGGCTTTAATAGGGCTCTTTTAGGATCTTCTTAAATCAATAATTCCAGAAATTCTTTTAATAATATATTTCCTTTATTTTATTTATTTTTAATTCTTGGGGTGTTACATAATCCTTGTTACTTCGCTTGTGAAGTATCCGTTAATCTACGTAATAGATTGCTATCGCCTTGTTACTTCACCTATGAAGTATCTGCTAATCTACGTAACAGATTGCTACCTTCGCCACTAGTGCAACACTCAGCAGAATTCGGTCCTTAGGCCAAATTGGTACTTCGAATCTACCCTATTGCAGGTTACTTATATTTGGAGCTACTTCGCCGGAAGTGTCTGGAGCTGAGAGAGCGGTTTCGGAGGTTACCAGAACACCCTTTGGTGAGGCTGCTGCTTCGACCGCACACTTCGCCAATAGATTTCATCACGACAGGCTTCGCCACGCTCGTACTTCACTCCGGACGAAGTCACGCTCGCGCGTTGCGCCTGTCATTACTCTGTATCTTGCTGTATTGGAGACTTCACGCCGAACCCCGCTGTTCGGAGGTGATTGTCGTGTCCAGATCCGTTCGGAGTTCAAAGGAGAGGACGTTCTCATGGGTATTTTGAATGTGGTGACACTTCTCACTTCAAAGTTAAATGTCCAAAAATCAAGAAGAGAGATGAGAGTAATCATGACAAACGCCAAAAAAGAGACAAGAAGTCATTTTACAAGAAGAATTGTGACAAGCATTGAAGTGTTATTGATTTATCGTGATTAGCGACTGCCTCAGTTAGGTCTGATATTGCAGTTACAGTGATTTAATGATATGAATATGTTATTTGGCATGCTTGTTTTAGTTTCTATCCGAGTATAAGCCAATAGGTTATCTTGGTTTCCACGCTATGTTTCATCTCCATCTGGGAGACATTCGTCGGCCCCGTTGCACAAGGACACTATTCTATCGGGCGATAGAGTGTTCAGCCCGATAGTGTGGATGTGGTCATCGGCCCCACGGCTGATAGGCATGTTTATTCCTGCTTACTTTATTCTCGTCATAGCCATCGGCTTGATAGTCGATCGGCGTTTATAGTAACGTTGATCTTTTATGATTCCTTATCTGTGGCAGGGTAAACCTGATTGGTACGCTCAGAAACTTTTTTTCTTCTAAGATTATAGGGTCTGCACTAGAGTTAACCAGATCTCTCAGACCACACATGTACTCAAAAAATATACTACACAACGTCATGTTAAAAAAAGAGAGAGTAAAATACTTAATAAAAAAATCATAAAAATGGCATGACTAGATTTGTCCTATAATATAAAAGTATGATCAAAATTGTACAACGAAGAATATGTAAAATGTCAAACGCCATGTATTTTTAACGGGATGGAGTACTTTAATTTGATTATTTATTTCTATTGAATATATTCGGTGCAAACCGTCTTGATGCCCACCTCTTGTTTGAAGCTAACAGAAGCCAGGGCGCCGGCAGTTCCATGTATCTATGCATCCAACGATTAAACTGAAGTATTAATTATCTTTTTTTTTCTTTCTCGTACTTAACACTCCCTTATATACTTTTGTAATGTACTTCAGAACTATAAATCGAAGGCAAGTAGACAGCCATTGTATATAGAGCACGGGCAATTGCATCCTTAATTAGTACTATCTTTGTTTTAAAATACAAGACATTCATTTTTTGGGAAATAGAATATTTATAGTTTTTGACAAATAGTTAAGCTAGCAATATTTAGTTTAGTGTTATGAATGCTAAACAGTTAAATTGATATTTACAAGTAGTTTCATATGTTATTGTCTTAACCATTGTTGATAATTGTTGTAGCAATTGCGTTAGCTACAGCAGGTTTTTATGTGGTATATGGAGTGTAGAGTGAATCTCGAAGGGTTCTCACAGAGGAAGAGAATTTATACTGGTTCGGGTCTCCCCAGAGGGATAATAGTCCTACGTCCAGTTTACAGTGAATTTGGCATAGTTTTGCCTCTACTGAACATGTCTATTACAAGGGCATGACCCTGCTTTTATAGTCACGCAAGCCAAAGGAAAATACCCAATTGCCCTATACAAGTCGTAGGCTTTACAGGGGCGAGAAGGAAAAAAGGCTAGACTATTGTATACTTGACTTTACAGACTTGGTAGATAGACGTCACTTCTGGAGTAGGTATACGGAGTACCAGGGGCGAGGGGCCCCGGTACAGCTTTACACTGTAGTGATGCTTGGACATTTCCTCTGGTCCGGAACATATGCTGGAGGTCTTCAGTTAGAGGTAGCTGAGAGGAGCTCCGAAGATGGCTCCGAAGTGAACCCCGAAAAGGGCTCCGAGGTGGACCCCGAAGAGGGTTCTGAAGTGGACCCCGAAGTGGGCTCCGAGGCAGACCCCGAAGAGGGCTCTGAGGCAGCTCTCGGAGTGTGCTATAAAAGGCTTCGGAGGGATCCCGGAGGGATCCTGGTGGCTAGGCTCCGAAGGGAACCAGTAGGGTCCCGGAGGCTTGGCTCTGAGGGGGACCGTAGGGGATCCGAAGGGTTGGCTCCAGATGGCTCCTGAGAGCTTCGGAGGGGCAAGTCTCGGCTGTTCTTGGAGTTGACTTCGTTAGAGGAGGCTAGGACTCGTCTTCAGGCTTCACCAGCTGACAGGCTCTAGGCCTGAGGCCTTCGGCGGCTGACGTCATTTGGCCCCTGTTCAAGGGAAAACTAATTCCCCCAATAGTAGCCCCTCGCCCGTAGCCCTTCAGAGCGAAGGGGTGAGTGCGCCTCGGGACAAATGACTTGGAGTAAATGAAGCTTCAGAGAAGGCAGGCCTTCGGAACTTGGATCGAAGGCTGGCTTTGAATTGCGCAAGCAATAAATGCTTGTTCAGATCGACGGGACGCCCTCAGTGAGCCCGAGCGGCTCTGCCATGTTCAGAAATCTGGCCGTTGCAGCGCAGAGGGGGGGCGCGACGGTTCACTTCAAATTCACCCTAGGCCCACCTGTCATAGACTGCGAATGCCGGGGAACTTGGTGAAAAAAGGCTTCAATGTGGGGCGCGTGGATGTCTTTTTATCGCCTATAAAAGGGGTTCACCATACCACGGCTCCGCCCACGCTCTCACTTGCCTTCTGCTTCAGCCCCTAGCATTCTTCGCTCTCTTCTTTCCACCTTCAACATGGCGTGCAGCCTGCTTCGTAGCTTCTTAGCGCCCTTCGCACCGAAGCCCCATGAGATGCTGAAGAAGGCTGCGACGAAGAAGGCCTTGGCCTTGGGCGCGAGCTCGAGCTCTATCCAGGCCCAAGCGGCGGCAGTGGCAAAGCCTGCAGCGAGGCGCCTAGGGCTGAGGGACCTTCAGTCGCCGTCGGACAAATTCAAGCAGACACTAGAGTTGAAGGCTTCGGCTTCCAATGAGGAGTCTACTTGGAGGGTCTGCGAAGGGAATATTTCCGAGGGCATCCAGCTTCGGGTGCCTGAGAAGTCAGAGACCATCCCGAGGCCTCAGCCTGATGAAGTTGTAGTTTTCAAAGCCTTCTTCGAGGCGGGCCTCGGGCTATCAGTAGTGGATATGCTGAGCGAGGTGCTGAAGGCGTACAACTTCGAGCTCCCTCACTTGTCCCCGAACACCGTGGTGAGGCTTGCCATCTTCGAATGGGCCATGAGGACCGAAGGCTGCGAGGGGCGCGCGGACGTCTTCATCGCCCTTCATGACGCAAGCTGCCATCCGAAGCGAAGGGAGGGGCAGATCGCGTGGAGAGGGCCTTAGCCTTCGGGAGCGTCAACTTCTAGCTCTGAAGGGAGTTCCAAGATGACTTCCCGACGAGGGCTATAAACAACAAGTGGTACTCAAAGTGGGACCAAGAGTTGTTCTAAGCTTTGGTGGGTGCGGACTCCCCCCTTCGGAGTACCAACGTGCTCATTTCTTACCCACGCGAGGGTGTGGTGAAGTCAAGCCCTGAAGTTCTTCAATCGAGGATCTTGCTCCTACGAAGGATGGCCTCGAAGATGAGCATGAGGGACTTGGCCGAAGAGTTCATCACCCTTCGGCTTAGCCCCCTCGCGCTCTCCTAGCCAGAGAGCCTATTCCAGGCCTCGGACTGGGAGGGACCGAGCGAGGTATCTACGGAGCACCTTGGTAAGACTTCAAACTTATTCATCTTCATACTTCACAAATTTAACTTGCTCTGACTTGAAATCTTGATGGATCTACCAGCGACGTGCGGCCTCCGGAGGAGGCAATCGTGGCCGCGGAGCGCGTTGTTGGGGCTTTGACACCAGATGAGCAGACCCGAAGGATTGCTCTGGTGGCGTCTTGGGAGCGCTGGAACTGGGTGTGGACCTGGCTTGGCGTCGAGGGGCTCCAGGGACTCCCAAACTTCACCAACTTGACACCTTCGGTGAGCGGCTCCAAAAGAAAGAGGGTGGATGACGAGGAACCCGAGGACTCGAAGTTTGCAGAGTCCTCAAGGGTTCGCCCAGAGCCTTCGCCGAACACAGCCCTTGGGGAGGCGGAACATGCGGCTGTGAACCTTTGCGTTGAAGTGGAGCCCTCAAATGCTCCGGTGACGACAACCGAATTGGTGGCGTCGGAGGCTACAGAGGCAACTAAAGTGGTGGTGCCAGAGGTTGCGATGGTGACCCCTTCGAGTGCGGGGGCTGGGGCTCAGCCCGCGCAGCGAAGGGACTAGGGAGCGCACATTGCTCCTACCTTCTTCTAGGACATCTCTTCTAGATAAGAGGATGTTGACGAAGGTAGAAACTTGATCACCCTTCTCTTTATATTCATGTATATTGACTTGTATTTTTTCTTCAGATACCAGTGGCGACGCGAGGCCTGTCGTGGCGACGCGAGGCCTATCGTGGCGGAGCCTGAGGGGGCCTCCGATAGTAGTGGAAGCAACAGCAACAGTAGCTCAGAGTCCGAGAGCTCTTCTTCCGAAGAAGACGAGGGGGACAACCACGGCGGAGGGGCCCCTCAGGAGCAAGACGAAGAGGTAGTCGAGGTAGTAGACCGGAGCCCGGCTCCGGCGGAGCCTGCTCTAGCAGAGCCTGTGACACGGATGGTCCGACCTCTGCTTCCGATGGGACCCGTGACAGAGGCAGCTCTCAATTCCTTCTATGAGGGTTGTGTTGCTGTTGGGCAAGGGGACTTGGTGGCACAGCTTAGCCGCGCTAGCCACCTTGACCTCTTTGCAAATGCTCATGAAGCCCTCGTTCAGGTGAGCGAAGCTTCACACGAGCTCCGAGTGATACTTAGCTTTTTCAATCAATATCGAAGATTTTCTTGAATCTTGCCAGGCCTTCACGCTGAACGCTGCTGCAGCAGCCTCCGTGGACCATCGGGTGACCCTTTTGGCAGAGGAGAGGGACATCCTTCAGCGCTAGGCTTTGGAGGAGGCCGAGAGGCGAAGGCAAGATGAAGTAGTGACAGAGGAGGCGAGGTCTGAGGCAGTCAAGGCAAGAGAAGCCTTGGCCTCGGAGACAGAAAGTTTTCGAGAAGCACTTCGGGCTTCGGAGGAGACCAGGGCAAAGTTGGTGGGGGAGTGCTCCAATCTTCGCGTAGCTAGTCGGTGTTTGGAAGACTTCATGGTCCGAGGGGTCGACAAGGCCGCCTCGAGCTTGACCGAAGTCCTCGCGCACCTAGGGACCGAGTGCTCGGCCCCGGACTTCAATCCTCAAGATCCAGTCAGGGACCGCCTCAAGTTCCTTCAGACGGCTGCGGTGATGGCGGAGGTGTCGATGAAGGGCTTCGCGCTGATGGTCGGGCGAGTGGCTGGCCAAGGGGTGTTGCAAATGCTTCACAACGCGGGGTGCAACCACCTCGAGGCAGCGAATTCGGCCATGCCGGTGGCCTTCGGAGGCCCTCACTTGGTTTTGCCACCTTCAGATGTCTACAGAGCGTGGTGCCAGCTTCAAGAACCCTGGAAGGCCCAAGGGTGTGAAGCGGTCCTCGATCCACAACGGATCTCCCACCTTCGCCGAGCCAGGGCATAGGCCTCGCCAGCTCAGCCTTCGACGTCGAACCCTCCACCACTGAAGGTGTAGACCTCCTTAGGATTCTTGTAATTTGTAGTCGTAGGACTGTAAATGACTTATCAGTTTATTAATAGAAATGCGGGGGTACTTTATACCTGCCCAGGCTCAGCCTTCGGATGTTGACTTTGAAATACTTGAGGATTCAGAAGAGCTTCACCAACTTTTGGTGGTGCTCGAAGTAGCTAGGTCTGAAGGCCCCCCTCGATTCAATCTTCCGAGTGGTCCTAGGGGTGAAGCTATTCCCGAAGTAGTCCAGGAGTTGCTGGCTGTTGTGAAGATGGAGCCCCTTCGGAGTTCTTCATCTTCACCAGAATTAAGCTGTTTTGAAGTAAACTTGAGTGGCGAGGGGGTGCAGTCTTCGGGTACAGCCTTACAAGGTGACGAAGCCCTAGACTTTTCTGCCTTCGATGCGGCACCACCTACGTCTCAAACTTGGACCAACCTGCAAGGCGAAAGACAAGATCTGTGGGCTTCGGAGCGTGGACGGACCGGCCATGGGAGGTCAGGCTCCGACGGGGCTTTGTCTAGTCGAGGGGGCCCTGTCCGGAAGAAGTGCAAGCGAGGGTCGAACATGTCGGGGCCTCAAGCTTGCTTTTTCCTAGGCTTAGATACAGACTACTCCTAGCTTTAGTTCTTGAAGTGTATTTTGTAACATACTTTGCTTTTAGCATTCAATGAATGCAATTTGTTATGTTCGCGTACTTCATTTGCATGCTTCGCATAAATTGTATGCTTCGAACGTTTAGCTTGTCATGCTCGTACTGCGCATTTCATTCGCACACTTCGCATACATACCTCGGTCCCCCCTTGCGCGTAACGGTTAGATACTTAGTCGTTGCCGGTGCGCGCAATTACAAATGTGAAGGGGTGCGCCTTTTGGCAGCTTCGGACGCTTATATCGCGTCGATCGGAGGCCTCTTTTGGGCTTCGAACGCTTTATTTTGAAGCGGAGCAAGGCTTCGGCAACATTCAATTCAACGAAGCATGGCTTCGGCATGCTTGTTTTTAGATAATATGCACGAGCAGGGCTCCAAAGCGCATTTAAATTTTTGGCGAGGCATGGCCTCAGCATGCTTGTCTTAGATTAGATTTTGACACACGAAGCAAGGCTTCGGAGCGTGTTCATATAGCGAAGCAAGGCTTCTGAGCTTGATTCTATAAAGAGAATGGAATGGGTGGTGTGGATTCACCGAACCTGTGATAATGTGAGCCACCGTCGGCTCTGAGCCACCTTCGACTCTAGGTCACCTTCGACCCTGGGTCACCTTTGACCCTTGGATGCTTCGGGTACGAAACCCGGAATCCCTGGATGCATCGGGCCGGTGGCCTGGAGTCCTTTATCTTACCGCTACGGGCTCGGAGGCGCTGTGTTGCCTTCAGAGGAGTGCTCCGGTTTTAAATAGATCGAAGCAGTGCTTCGGTCCTTATTGATGTGAAGTGGTACTTCGGTTCTTTGGAGAACAAAGCCCTGACTTCGGGGCTCAATAAGGGCTCCGTAGAGCTCTGGTTTTTAAGGCGAAAGACTTTGATCGAAAAATGAAGCAGGGCTTCGTCATTAAATAAAGTGAAGCAGGGCTTCAGTATTTAGATAAAATGAAGCAAGGCTTCAGTATTTAAAAGGGCGAAGCGAGGCTTCGGCTGGTGTTCATACCTTTGGAAGCTTGACCTAGTCCGGGTACTGAGTGGCTTTGCGATGGTAGGAGAGCTTGCCTCTTAGCCCCTAGGGCTTTAGAGGCCTTCGGTGGGCGCTTGGAGCCCCTTGCCAAAGGGTGCACTCCGAAGCACGAGGGGTGGTGGAAGGCGAGAAAGGCCCTCGAGCTGCACTCAAAGCCCCTTACCGAAGGGCGCGCGGAGTCCTGGTACTCTGAGGCTCCCCCCTCAAGTGTACTTCAAGATACAGGTTTCATATGTTATTGTCTTAACCATTGTTGATAATTATTGTAGCAATTGTGTTAGCTACAGTAAGTTTTTATGTGGTATATGGAGTGTAGAGTGAACCTCGAAGGGTTCTCGCAGAGGGAAAGAATTTATACTGGTTCAGGCCTCCCCGGAGGGATAATAGCCCTACGTCCAGTTTAAAGTGGATTTGGCATAGTTTTGCCTCTACTGAACCTGTCTATTACAAGGGCATGGCCCTGCTTTTATATGCACGCAAGCCAAAGGAAAAGACCCAATTGCCCTCTACAAGTCGTAGGCTTTATAGGGGCGAGAAGGAAAAAAGCTAGACTACTGTACACTTGACTTTACATACTTGGTAGATAGACGTCACTTCTGGAGTAGGTATACGGAGTACCAGGGGCGAGGGGCCCCGGTACAGCTTTACATTGTAGTGATGCTTTGACATTTCCTCTGGTCCGGAGCATATGCCGGAGGTCTTCAGTCAGAGGTAGCTGAGGGGGGCTTCGAGGCTGACCCCGAAGATGGCTCCGAAGCAGCTCTCGGAGTGTGCTCCAAAAGTCTTTGGAGGGATCCCAGAGGGATCCCGGAGGCTAGGCTCCGAAGGAAACTGGCAGGGTTCCGGAGGCTTGGCTCCGAGGGGGACCGGAGGGGATATGAAGGGTTGGCTCCGGATGGCTCTTGAGAGCTCCAGAGGGGCAGGTCTCGGCTGTTCTTGAAGTTGATTTCGTCAGAGGAGGCTGGGGCTCGTCTTCAGGCTTCACCAGCTGACAGGCTCCAGGTCCGAAGCTTTTGGAGGCTGACATCATTTGGCCTCTGTTCAAGAGAAAACTAATTCCCCCAACAATAATGTAGTGGAAATGACTAATAATCAATATTTTACATTAAAAATCATATAAAAATTTACATGATTAATATTTTTAAAATAGAGGTTGTAACAGGAACACACATATGACCCATCTGTCCGGGAAAACCATCTTCCCGGAAAGTGGCACTGAGTGCAGTGGTTCATATATATGAGAGTTGGTTTGCCACCTGGAAACAAATCCCGTCACATACAGATTATGTTTACACCTACAAATGACATTTACGCCCTCAGATTTCTCAATGTTTAAAGAGGACAACACACGCACCGTGCACTGCAGAGACGACGAGATTTCTCAGCAGCATCATGGACGATCATGTCAAGTCCGATCGAGTCGCCGTCGATTATTTTCTTCGATGACTGGGACTTGGCCGTATTCTGCTTCATGTTAGGTACTCAGGTGTGGACTCATACGAAAAGGCATGAGATTATCATACCAATCACAAGAAATGCGGAAGTTAATTCTATCAAACATAAATAATATAAATTTAGGTTTAATTTTATATCTATAGATTATAAATGTCAAGTGGAATGTTGCTACGACACATACATGTTAATCCGATTAATAATATAATCAATTAGTTTGGTATATTTTCACAAACTCTCCACTCCCATTGCCCGTAGCCATTCACTTGCTGGTGCCGATCGTAGGCTCGTAGCTCGTTGCCCCGGTCACCCACTCACCCCTCTGCACCGTACCGCCGTTTGATCTGTTGTTGCCTAGTGACCCTATCGCTTCCCCGGCCGGCGGCCCGGCCCCTTCTTGCACTAGCTGCCACTATCGCTCGTGCGTGTGCTTAAGGCCTCATCGTCATCGCACTAACGTCACCGCAACCTAAGGTTTCCAGTTTTTAAGTAGCCGCACTTCTAAAATTTAAAACTAAAACAAACAATTTAAATTCTGGATTTAGATTATAAGAATTGATAGTTATATAATCTAAAAATACTCGCTTCTCCATATTCTCAGTTTATTATCAACTAGATACTTAAAATATACTAATTATTCAAACTATTAGACTAGCTAGCTACTAAAAATTGAAATAAACATGTCCTAAATATGCTACCCACAACTATACCGGTGCCACATTACTAAAAGGTGAAACAAATATGTCCTAAGGGTGTGTTTGATTAAACTGTAGATTCTGGAAAAACTGTTATGGACTGTAGAAAAGCTGTTGTGAGCTGTGAGTTGTAGAAAAGCTCAGAAATTGTTTGATTGGAATAGTTGCGGATTTATATTTTGGTAGTTCATGATGTTTAGTTACATTATTAATATATAATTTTACATGTAAATTATTCTAATCATGAAATTTTGTAATATTTATATTAAAATTATATATTTTTAAATTACACTAAAATAATATATTTAACTAAAATTTCATTTTTTCAGATTTTACATGAACTGATATATTTTAATAGCATGATAGGTAATATTTATTCAAAATTGAACTGAGAAGCTATAAAATCTGGGTTATATCAGTTTTTAAATTTGTACTACGAGAATCTGAATATTCTGAAAAAAATTATGTGATCAAAAGAGATGTTTGATTCAGATTCTAGTTTTTGAGACAAAAACTGGTTCAAAAATCTGAATCAAACAAAACTAAATATGCTACCCAGCCATACCAGTGCCACATTCGTCACCACCCCTTTGCTACCCTTTTGGCTCCGCTAGTATTAGCCATCGCCATCACATTACCCAAATTTATCGTCCTCATGTAATTATTGTGTTAAACCGAAGTATTTTCTCTTTTGTTTCAAGTATCGGACGGGTATGCATAAAGTTCATCCAGATTTCCCCTGTTTTAACTGTCATCCCCTGTCCTGTTCAACATCTCATTTTTTTCCACCGAGCATTGCGTTGTCGTCGCCTTGCCTCGCAGATTTCTTGCACAAATTTACGCCATGATCTGATCTCTGATAAGCCAAGGGTCTTGAGGCGATGGCAGTACTCTGAGATGAACAGAGAACAATAACTACACACACAATATAATGACATTTGCGGCATGTTTGAATCCAAGGGGCTAAAGCAAAGTGACTAAAATATGAGCTAAAATTTTAGTCACCTCTTGTTTGTATTCAAGAGCTAAAAAAAGAACTAAAGCATTTATTGTTATGTATAATGACTGAAATATCCTTCATTTATTACTCTTGTTTTTTATGCATGCATGTATGGTGGGGGTATGGGTGGAAAATGGACATTTTAGCCTCTCTTTAGCTCCTCTTTGGGGGCTAATGGGCTAAAAAAATTTAGCCCCTTTTTAGTCTCGCTGTTTGAATTTTTAGCCTCAAAAATGACTAAATTTTAGATACTTATGTTTTAACCCCTGGATTCAAACAGACCTTGATAGGATAGATCCAACGGATATTGTTTTCTTGGGATGTAGATTCACACATGTTGAGTAGTTGGTTTGTTTTCTTGGTAACGTGACTTGAGTTTTTTATTGTACATGATATTTTGAAAAGTTTCTCTTTTTAAAAATCTAACCAAATTAATTTTGATGGAGTAGCGTAGGATATTATAGATCCTCGTTTGATATAGATAGTAGACGGTTACTATCTAGCCGTATAGTTCGAATGTTTAAATAAATAAAGGTAAATTGATAAATAGTTTTTAAATAAACTTTTTGGTACATTTATATAAAATTATTTGCATCATCTAAGAATTTGAAACATATATTGCGTTGTGATATAAACTGATAATATACCATTTAGTTGAAATTAAAGAATAGACCCTAATGAATCATTGGACAAATATATCATGGAACATTGGATTTCAAACACGACAAACATTCAGTTCATTTTAATCCTGTTGATTAATTATTTTTTATCTTAGGGTATGTATTACGTAGTATATTAGCAAGGTGTGATAATGGGGGCATGGGAAATTTTCTTTTCTTTTCCAACATTCCCAACAAGCTAATTAAGCTAGCTAGAGCATGCATGGCCGACGTTATTTAAGAAACACATGAGTAAAAAAATAGGATTGAAATATCATATATACATAAATTGTACATGAATTTAGAACATAAGAATTTAAAAACTATTGTGTTTGGATGATTAGGAAATAAACATAGAAACATGCAGCGGGAGAAGAGAGGAAAAAGAGAAGATGCATTGAACTTTTCAATGAAAAAATAAAATAAGGTTTGAGTTATGATCTAGTTTTCTATGAAATAGAGTGGAGGAAAATAATTCATAGGAATCGAGTTAATGTTCTAGTTTTCTATGGAATAGGATGGAGAAAAAATCATAGGAATTTTTAAAACACCAATCCTATATATATTACAAATAACCAAACACCAATTCTAACTATAATAAATATAAATATATCTAAAAAATACTAGAGTACTTGGTCTAATTTAAAAGCCCTGTGATATGAAGACCTGTATGTTTGTCAAATGCCAAAAGACGGTCCTGCCAACATTCTATAATCCACCGCGTTCAGGTAAAAAAGAGAGAATAACTACTAGAGAGTTCCTCTCATTCATAGTGAACTGTGGTACATAAATATGTAATGTTGAATTAATTATAATGTGCAGGTTACTGTCACATTAGTCATGTCCTTGATTCCAACTCATCACGCATGGATGATGGCAAATCCTTTGTGCTCTTTGATTTTTCTTTTTCCTCTTATATTTTAATTGCCAATCTGTGGCTATAAATGTAACACATATAGTTTGGCATCACCTCGATTAGCAGATGCAGATCAATTCATGCATTAATTCGTTGAGAAGAGTTGTTGTCTTCTTGATCTTTTTAATTACCTTTCTCTTCTCATGTCCATGATGCCATTCGATTGTGAAGATGAGAAAGTCCAGGGCTTGGCGGCTCATCTTCGGGTTTAAACCTGGGACTTCGTATGGTTGGTGGCAACTCACGTATTCCGGATTGCCTAAGCGTTATATCCTATAACTCATATGGACTACATCCGAGTGGGGTGACCAACCAACGTAGAGAAGTCCGACGTGGATCATCTCTACTTGGAGGTGGAAGAGATGACCAATATCCTCGTCGAAGAATTGGAAGCATATCCTGCCGAGTAGAAAAAATAGGATAAAAGCAATGTACACATATATTTTGATTTTCAAATGAAGTAATGCTTTGTATTTCATGAACACGCACTGTGCTCAATCATTTGTAATGAATTTCCAATCGTTTGATATAGCTTAGGTACATAGCGTTGATGAACTGGGTTTCTTGACATGTAGATCATGGAGACGTTGTCACAGAAGACGATGGTCGCTTTGGTGATGAGGTGGTGCAGTTCGCCAAGGAGTTGACGTATCCACGAACACTCAGCAATGGTGTTGGCGACGCCACAGTACTCGGCTTTAGCGCTTGATTAGGAGACAGTCGTTTGCCTCTTTGATGATCAGGAGAGAAGCGTATCGCCGAGGAAGATGAAGAACCTGGAGGTGGAGCGCCTACTGTCTAGGCATCTGACCTAATCCGCATCGGAGTATGTTGTGATCGATGTCGATAGCGATGCTCGAAGGAGAATGCCAACTGTAGGTGTGCCTTTGATGTAGCGTAGGACGCGCTTGAGCATGGTGTAGTGGACATCTCGAGGGGAATGCATGTGGAGGTAGAGTTGCTTGATGGTGTAGGAGATATCGGATCGTGTCATCGTCAGGTACTATAGTGCACCAGTCATGTTGTGGTAGAATGACGAGTCGGATATTGGTTCTCCGTTGGTGGTGGATGACTTGGGCTTGACTTCGATCGGCATCGAAATGCTCTTGTAGTTTGTCATCCTAGCTCGCTCAAGAAAATCGGTGGTGTATTGGTCTTGTGAGAGGTAGAACCCTACGCTTTTCTGGTGAACATCGATGTCGAGGAAGTACGAGAGGTCACCGAGGTCCTTTATTGCGAATGTTGTCTTGAGTTGGGAGATTACATGTTGAAGGAGTGTTGTTGTCAAGGCAGTGAGAACCATGTCGTTGACGTAGAGGAGGAGGTATGCAGTTCCATTGCTTGTGAGCAAGACAAACAGTGAGGTGTCCGAGCGGGTCTGCATGAATCCGATCGACATGAAAAACTCGACAAAGCGATTGAATCACGCGTGTGGAGCTTGGCGGAGTCCGTAGAGGGATCGAGACAGGAGACAGACGGCGTTGGGGCGGCGAGCGTCGACGAAACCTGTGGGCTATTGACAGTATACGCGTTCTTGCAAAGTGCCATGTAGAAATGCATTTGAGACGTCAAGTTGATCTTCCGAACATTAATTGCAAGCAGCGAGGGTGAGTACTGTGCGGATGGTGGTCGGCTTCACCACTGGAGTGAAGGTTTCACCGAAGTCGACGTTGGGCCGTTGTGAGAAACCGCGAAGCAACGCGCTTTGTATCGATCAAGCATGTCATCAGCGCGTAACTTGTGCTTGAAGACCCACTTCCCAGTGATGACGTGAGCACCGGGATGATGATCCACTAGTGTCCATGTGTAGTTGCGATGAAGAGTTGTGAACTCGTCCTGCATAGCAGTAGCCCAGTTGGGGTCCTAGAGTGTGGTGTGCATAGATGATGGTATGGGTCGCGGTGTTGGAGATGTTGGAGCAGCATGTATCATGGTGGACAGTGCGTACTTGGGATTCGGTTTATGAACACCGGCACGTGCTCGGGTCACCATAGGATGTTGCGGTGCTAAGCACAGTGGAGTGGACGAGGCATTCGGAGGCGCCGTTGCTGGCGGGTCATCGTGAGGTGGGCTTGTTGAAGTTGTTGAGAGTGTCGTACCTGGCGAATTGATGTGGTGGAGTGGAGGCTGTCGTGGTATGGAGGGTGGATCATCGTCGTTGATGAGAATCATTGTCGGGTGAGGAGACGTTGTGGATGATGCAGTGCGGCAAGGGAAAGTTTGCTCATCGAAGACAATGTGACGTGAGATGATGATGCAGTTAGACTACAAGTCGTAGCATCGGTAGTCGCGGTGGTCATCGGGGTACCCAATGAAGATGCATGGCATAGAGCAAGCACTGAACTTATGAGCAGTCGTCAGTAGGACGTTGGGATAACAAAGTGCACTGAATACATGCAACTGGTTGTAGTCTGGAGAGGTGCCGAACAGGAGTTCATGCGGAGTATGTACACCTATTGCTTGGCATGGATGACGGTTCAATAGGTACGTGGCGGTCGACAACTCTTCTACCTAGAATGGAAGTGGTGCTTAACTATGGATAAGAAGTGTGCGGACATAGTCATTGAGTGTACGAAGAATGTATTCTGCCTTCCCATTATGTTGCGAGGTGTATGGGCAGGAGAGCCAGAGAGCTATGCCATGTGTCTAGAAGTAAATACGCAGTGTAGTGGAATCGAATTCCTTTCCATTGTCTATCTGCAATGCAAGAAGCGGTGGACGGAACTAGGTGTATACATAGGCATGGAACGTGTGGATTAGTGGAAAGACGTTAGGTTTCTACCGTATTGGGAACATCCAGACATTAGCATGAATTAATTGGAAAGAAAAATAAGTACGGGAGTTTGATGACTAAAATGGTAGATGAACATGTTTGCCTAACTGACAAGAGTGACAGATATGGGAACTTGTCTTATTACAATAGAAACTAAAGGACTGCAAGACCTTGGAGAGAACTAGATGACTAGGATGTCCCAAACACTGATGCCAAAGATCCACTGTGTTGGATGAGGTGTTGAGGGCAAGTTGAGAAGGCAGGCGCAGTGGGTACAGATCGTTAAAGCTGTCACATTGGAGTGTCACCGTTTATGTGGGAAGATCCTTAATAGAGAAGCCACAAGAGTCAAATTCCACAGAAATATTATTGTCATGAGTTAGTTTTCTAACAGAAACTAGATTCTTGATAAGAGCTGGTGAAATAAGCACATTCTGTAAATGAAGGGGTGTAGAAGAGGTGGGAAGGGAAGCAAAAGTAGTGTGTGAAATAGGCAGAGTTGCGTTGTTATCGATAGTGATTGTGGCCGGAAAGGGTAGAGGAATAGAAGAGCTATGATTATCAGCCGAGTTGAACATGTGCATGGAGGCGCCGGTGTCCAGGTACTAATCAGCTGAGCTGGGAGGGTTGTTCATTGGAACGGTGGAGTTGTTCAACACAGTGTAGAAGGCCTGCTGGTCTCAAGGAGATGGCGGTGAAGCAGGGTTGGTGGTGAAGACTGGTTGATGATGTGTTGCCATGGTTGCTACGGCTGAAATGGTGGTCGTGGGCCAAGAATACCGGTTCCTGGCGCACAGAATGGCATCGGTCTGGCTTGAACGAGGCCTGTCCACGGATTGTAGCCAGTCATCTAAGGTGTCCCGAGCAGTTGTGGCCGTGGTGAGTTGTTGGGGAGGTTGGGGGCACGACTGTCGTGACCACGTTTCTTGGAGCAGGAGTTGTTGGAGGAGTGCGACGAGTTGGAGGGGTTGGAGTCGGTGGAGGCTACTGGAGGTGTCGTCGACTTGTTGGAGGAGCCATAGGCAGTATTGGTCTCCATTTTCATGTCGTGGTGAGCACAGGGTTACTCAAGAAGGAGATAGGATCTAGCATTCATGAACGTGTGTGGCGGGAACTTAGTGGTGATGACGGGATTGTTGTGCCTGTACTTGGGGCTGAGGACACGGAGAAGATTTAGCACCTAGATCGGCTCGGAGACGGGTTGCCCAACATCTTGAAGGTTGTCGGCGAGGGTCTTCAGTTTGGCGGTGTAGTCCGTAATCGACATATCACCTTGTTGGAGAGTACATAATTCAACTTCAATGTAGATAGCACGTTGCAGCTCGTTGTCATGAAACAAGCCTTGAACGACATCCTAGATCATGAAGGCGGAGGCACGGGGACGATATACTATGTCGAACATGCTTTTGGAAATGGTTATATAGATCCAATTCACAATTGTGTGGTCGTTCATGACCCAATTGGCATCCCATTGAGAGAGAGGCGGTGGCAAGTCAACGTGGGCATTCAATCCGAACTTGCCGAGGACACTATCAAAGAAGCACCTCTATTGGTTGTAGTTGGAGTTAGTGATGTTGAGAGTAATAGGCACATGTGAACGAATGTTCACAGTATGCACTACTGAGGAAGGAGCCATGGGAAGATGTATGGTGTCAAGCTTCTCGCTAGATGAAGTTGAGGATTGGGTTGGAGAAGATGCCATGAGTAGCAGTGGCGGAAGAGTGGGTGGCAATCGGATCATAGGATGGATCGATCGGTATCTGATACCATGTAGAAACGAAGAAGATGAAGTGTTTTATTGATTCTCACAGGAGCTCATTTATACAACGATGAACACAGCGCATGAATGCGGTAAGTTAAGCAGTGGTCGAGTCCTGTGGGCGAGCTAAAGTTGTGTGGCACATGTAGGACGTTGCAGACAAGCGAAACCTATGGATGAGCGAGTCTGTTATATGAGATAAGCGTTGGCTATTGAGCGGCGCCCGAGTCTTCTGGATGCGAGCATCGAGCGAGTCTTCTGGACAGGGTGGATACCGGCTGTCAACAATCGGCTTACTAGTAAATACTGTTACCGTTCTGTCTGGATGATCCTTCTTATAGAATGGGAAGTGATCCGTAGAATACTTTAAGGGTAGATTTTTAAGCAACTTGACGACTCTATGCCATCTTCTTAAGATCTTCCCCTCCATTCGTAAAAGGAACAAGTCCATTTTTGGCCATCGAACTAAGGCCGAAGTTTGCTTTTGGCCATCGAACTCCAAAACTAGGAATCTTCGGCCACTGACCTTTACAAACCGTGTATAATTGACCACCGAGTCCTATTTTTAATGGTTTCAGGTGGTTTTGACTGCCACGTTGGACTCCGTCGCCACATGTAACACCCCAAATTTTCAAAACAATAAATATATTATTAAATTCAATTTCTTGGAATTATTATTTCAGAAAATACTTTAATTTCCCTTTATACCCTTTTTTGAACTACAACATAGAGTAGATGACCAAATTAGGAGGTGAAACTTTTTGTATGAGATCCTAAGACCAAAATATAATTTTGGAAATTTTTATAAATTTTTACCAGCCTTGGAAGTAACCCTAATATTTTAATCTATTTTCTGGAATTATTTTATTCAGAAAAGTATTAGAACAGTAATGGGCTCCTCCCCTCCCTTCTCTCTCTCCCGGCCGGCCCAGCCCGTTACCGCGCTCGCCTCTGGCTGACAAACGGACCCCACCTGTCGGCGCCGAAACCCTCCACTCGCGCGCGAACCCGACAACCCGGCCCCACCCGTCAGTTGCCACCCTCGCTCACCCGCGCTCACTGGCCCGTGGCCCCCGCTTGTCAGGACCTTCGTCCCCGCGAGATCCGCCCTGGATCCCCCCCCCCCTCGCCGGCCGAAACCCTAACTCCGCTTAGGATCCGCCCTCGCCGGCCCCCTCCCTTTAATCCGACGCGTGCATTGAATTCCCCTCACCGCGCCGGCCGTTTCCCCCTATTAATCCCGCCCGATTCACGTCCAGGTGCGTTGAACCACGTCAACCCGAGCTCGCCGGCGTCAAGGCACATTTATCCCCGGCCATCGTCGATTACGCCCCCCCTGCCCCCGCCGGTGATCCTATTTAAACCCCCCGGTCACCCGCATTTCACCCCCACGCCTACGCCTTGCGAGAACACACAGAGCGCCCACCACCCGGCTTTTAGCGCCACACCGCCTCCTGTTCTCCAGCCGTCGACCGCCGTCGCCGGAGTACTCCTCCGTCCTCGTCGACCGCACCTCTGCAACCGCAAGGACCACCCCCACCTCGGCCACACCTTCGCTGGCCAAGGAGATCGCTGGATCCCCACCGCCGTCGAGTACCCGAGAAGCCCTTCGCGTCTACCCTCGCCGCCGGTCGCCGTCAGCCGTCCTCCTTCGCCAACTAAGGTACCTTCGTGACCGCCTTGGCCTCCTCTTTCCGTTTTCGCATAGAGCTAGGGCCTAGCCCCCTCGTAGGCGCCGTCGCCGCCGCACCCGAACCCCGCCGTCGCCGGAGACGAAGGGGGGTATAACCCCCTTAGCGCGTGTCGTGCCGGATTTAATCCTGGCCGCACGATCGCGATCGGACGACGCGCGTGAACCCACGTACGCGATCTAATCCGCACCGTCGGATCTGGTCAAAGCGTTACATTTTAATCTCGCGCGTTGATTTCCATTTAACCCGACGCGCGATCTCGTGCGTCCACGTGGTACCCCTTCGCGCGTCTTAATCCTGGCCGTCCGTTGCCACTTGCGCGTCCCGCCTCGCCCTCGCGCGTCGGATCTGGATCCGACGGTCCAGATCGACCCGGCGCACGCGCACAGTGCGCGGGTTCACCGTGGGCCTGGCTCACCGTGGACCCGAGGGGTTTAAAATTTGAAAATAAATTCCAGAAATGCTTTTAAACTTGTAAAATTCATATCTAATGCATTTGAACTCTAAAAATTACCATTCCAATTTCAGAAAATTCATAAAATTATTCTCTACATATTTATGCAATAAAAACAGTAGGTTTACTTTGACATTTTCATGTTTATTTCAATAAATATTCAAATGCCCTTAGGATTAAAATGCAAAATTTAAACTCCAGAAAATTTATATATTTGTTCCTTTCTGTTTAAACACTAGAACCACTGAGTTTTCTCTGAATCCTTCATATTAAATTGATTAGAAAACTTAACGTGGTTATTCACACTTAAAAACCCTTTTATGAAAAACAATAATTCATTTTGATTCATTTTAAATTAATTGTGAAATAAATTTCAGAACCTTAACAACTGATTTTCTTTAAAATCAAACCAACTAAAACCCACATGCTTGTTGTGTGATTTTACGTTGTTTATATCGAATGTTGTATTTATTCTACTTTATTATTGAAAAGACTACGACGCCGTCGAGGAGCCATAATACTTCCCGGAAGTCCCCCCCTCGCCTTTCGCTGAACAAGGCAAGTCACCAAACCATTCTTTTGAACATATTGAACCCATGTTTGAATTGACTATCGCTATAACCCATAGGCTATATATGCATTAGTCAAATGAACCCTTACATTATATTTATTTAGGATCCCCCGACCTTGATGTGCATGATGGATTGACATGTAAGGACTGTTGTGCGAGGAGGTAAAACGTACTCCTCGAGTTAGTTGAGGTTGATGATGTTCATATTTACTTTCCGCATGATTAAAATATGATTACACTAAATGTCATAACTGCAACCGCTTTATTCCGCATTGTTAGCCTTTATCCTTCCTTGTTTATTATCCTGCATTATTATTTGCATTTGCGGTGGCTTGTTGAGTACTTTTTGTACTCATACCCGTTGGACCCCACAGAGGATGCTTATCTTGAAGACGGTCTGGAGTAGCGACCCAGTCGGGAAGAAAGATCCTGAAGAAGACGTTCGTCATGCCGCTGTTTAAATTATCTTATTACTGTTTTTACTAAAACAATGTTGTAATAAATATGGTCTGCGTACCATGGGTATTATCGTATGTACGTTGTCGCATGATGAACCTCTTGTATTATTGTTTTTCTATGGAAATTCAATAATGTCTCGATTTTGATAAATCGGGGCGCTACACCACATCACCCGCCACATCGTCTTGCTGACTCAGCTACGGCCCACACGTCACGTCAGAGGCCATCCTTATCTCTTCGTTAGGTCACCCGACGACATCTCGTTCCTCAAATCGTCGGTGCGCAAGGCAGAGGGCGGCGTGGCGTAGCGTCAACGGTAGCAAGTGAAGTAGTGTCGCCCTAGGTTCGCTTCGCTCCAAGAAATCCACCGCGTCGCCTTGTTCCCGCAATAGCAGATCGTCGGCGGCGAGTAATCTAGGGGACCATGCCTGTATAGGATTGGAGACTCTTCACCCAAACTTCCAAGCGTACCCGTCGAGGAAGACGAGCTCGGCGACCTGGCCATGGCTCCCGTCCCGTCCCTTCCGCCGCCCCCTCCTCAAACCCTAGCGCCGTAGTAGGATTCGAATGATCCAGCGTCGCTGTCGAGTGACCTAACGAAGAGATAAGGAGGGCCCCTGACTTGATGTGTGGACTGCAGCTGAGTTAGCAAGCTGATGTGGCGGGTGATGTGGCGACGGAGTCCAACATGGCGGTCAAAACCACCTAAAACCATTCAAAACAGGACTTGATGGTCAATTATACATGGTTTGTAAAGTTCAGTGGGCGAAGATTCCTGGTTTTGGAGTTCGATGGCCAAAAGCAAACTTCAGCCTTAGTTCGATGGCCAAAAATGGACTTGTTCCTTCGTAAAATTTGATGCAAATTCGCATGGCTCTTGAAGTCTAAATTATTCTAAGCCTTCTACCTACTCTTTTAAGACATTTCCTGGAAAGACCATTGATCATACATAAGTTTTAGTGTTGAATTTGCATGCCGGGTCATGAAAATTCTAATCAGCCGACAACAACGGTAGCTGTTTTCTCATGTTTGTGTGAGATGAAACTGCGAATGGATTTAAATAGTGTAGACAAATATAAATGCTGCTATCATATTCCAATTGTTAATTCATTATAAATTTCCAGTTATATAAATGTGAATATTCTTGAAATAGTTAATTTATTAGGAAGATGAACAACTAGCAATGTTACAGTTCCGTAATTTTTTTCCACTATCATGTTTCTACTGGTTTTCTATGTCTTTAAGACGTTCTTATATCTTCTAAACATTTCTTTTCTGTACTTGAATACACTGAAATTAATTAGATTAGAGTCAGAATCTAACCAGGTTCTTTGCTATCTGACATCCATAAATCATCTGTTGTCGAGCATTGCACCTAGACCCCTTAAAATAACTCTGTTTTTTATCACAAGCTCAAACCTGCATTACTGATTTATACAGCATATTTTACTGAAAAGTTTGTTCCAAAGTGCACTGCTTGCCACTTATATGTATGGTTTCAATCGTTTGCTTCACTTGATCCAATCATGTGAGCTGAGGCGAAGATAATTAAGGTTTAATTTAATTATTTTACTAATTTGTTTTGTTATTTTATTTATCTATTGTAATTGATTTATATTCTCAACAACAGGCTCGGTGAGAAACTTTCTACATAATATCGAGAGCAAGAATTTACTAAACAAACGTGACATATTATGGAAGAAGGTGTAGCTCCAAAGTAGATGTGATCTTTGTGTTTAAAATACTTGTAGCTAGCATGCTTCCTAAATAATAATGATTATGTAATTTTTATGGTAACTTTAAGATACATTTATTTAATAAAATTGTAACTGAATTACAATGATTATTATTTTATTGTGTTTTAAATTATTTGTATCATTTGCATTGTGTTATTTTATTATTGTAAAAAATTGCGTTGCAATGACCACTCAACTAGCACTCCAAAATTTTTGCTCATCCAATGCCCATCCACTTCGCTCGCGCAATCGCGCATTTCGTGGAACACCATAGTACCGCTGCCGCATCCGACGACACGGGATCTTCCTCCAATCCCTACCTGGTACTGTAGCAATGTTGTCGCTGTAAGCTCGTCCAAGGTAGCAATGGCCAAACCTGGGTGGCAAGATCATCCAGTGAGCACGGGTCAGTGCAGCTTTTTTCGGTGTTTTAGGTAGCGTTTGGTTTAATGGCAAGTATGGATAGCATATGATCATTCATGAATTTAGGATAGGATGATACATATAAGGTGTTTGATTGGACCGATAAAATAAGATGATTTTTTGTTTGATTAGGTGCATATAATTTGGATGAGATAAACTTAAATTTAGTGGAGCTCACTTGTCAAATATATTTTTTAACAAAAATATAATCATATGAGATCTTATTTTATAGATTAAATTGTAATCAATACAATGATGTAATTAGATCATAAATTGGCTAAATAATTTGGAAGTAAAATTATTTGAATATTTATAAACGAAAAATTAAATGCATAATAACTAATCAAGAAACGACACATCATCTTATCCAGAAAAATTTCCTAAATCTTTCTACCTACCATATTGAAAAATATTTCTCTAAGTGGTTATCCCGTATACCTTTACCTTCCAAACAAATAACTAACTGGATGTAACGATTCTATCTCGTTCAAAAATGTCAATCGAATCAAATGGAACTTAGCGTGTTGTATTGTAAATTTTATCTTCTGTCACCACGAAGTATTGTCCACTAGATCGTACTTTTGTTTACATTTGTTGATCAAGATGAAAGGATGGTTTTGTTTTTGGAATCATGGGGACAAAGTGGTTAGTACAACAACTGTTCCTCGATGCAGTCAGAGTGCTTGCTGCTATGAACTGAATCTTGCCTCTTCCCAATCAGCAATAACCAACATTCCAAGAATCTAGACCTGAGGAACACGACATCTGCACATTGATAAAGAGTACTACTGTAAGGAAGTAATTGAGGACAAACTTGGTATGATTTCCATTATTATTACTTGAAAACATGTAAAATCAGACAAGCAACAGATGCCATTGTACATTTGTACATTAAGCATCTGATAAATAGTTAGCGCACACAATGCTGGCAGTCACTCACGGAAACCATATACATCAATATAAAAAGGAACTCAAGCCTCAGTAACACTGACTATGAACTGTGGCAAAGCTATATACACCGTCAGTTTCTACATAAGTTTTGGTGAATCTCCGAATTTCGGTGGAGTTATGAGGCTTTTCGTCAGCCATATTGCTGTCTCTCTGGACGAGACAGCTCCTTCACCGAACGGTTTGAGAACACCTGCGAGCTCCTCAAGTCTCTCCTGCTTCAGCAATTTGGCGCAAAGCTCAAGAAGCGACTCCAGAGCGTCAGCTCTCTGCTGCACTACGTTCAGATGACTCCGCTCGGCTGGCATATCTGCATGCGCCAATTTCAGCGCACTCTTCGGTGACGATTCCTCTGTAATGACCGCGACGTCGCCTGTTCCTGGTTTTGATCCTTGGTAACAGTGTGTCTTCACACCCTTTCTTTGCTCTTGCACTACTCCAATGGTCAGTTCCTCGTTAGGTATTGGTGCCTCACTAGGCTTCTGGCTTGCACCGGTCACTGGGACGATGTCTACTACACTGCTGGTTCTTACAGCTTTAAGGAATATGGTCTCATCAATCTTCCAGTCAGTTGTTGTCATCAAATTCTCCTCTGTATGTTGAAGCGATAGAACTATATTTTGCTGTTCTTTGTTTCTGGAATCAGGATCCACAGATAATTGTGAAATACAGGCATCCTGGGTACCAATTGTTGACACATCTGAAAAGTCTCTTGTATCCACAGCTTTGTCGCCAGCAGTTTCTAATGCTTCACTGGATCCATTGGCTTTGACAATGCGCTTTCTGCCACTGCTGAGCTTTTTGGACTGCTTGTCTCCCAGGTTACTTTTGGTGGGCTTCACTGGAAGGTAGATTGGGGAGCAGCTGCATGATTCAGCGAGGTAAGTCTGCAAATATGGGTGCCTCAATAGCTCCCCAGCCTGTAAAATTTCAATTTTAACTTCGAATGTTAGTGTTATGTCCGTATCATTGATTGAAACAGTGCAACTGAGTTCTTTTCAAGCATAACTAGTTGAGTACACATACGTTACAGTGGAGAAAAAATACAACATTAAAAGAACACATGTAAATGATACAAATAATTTATAACGTGATAAAATTTGCATGTTCCCATTTCACCGAAGAACGTCTATGCCGGTTTTAAAAGTAGTACATATTTCACTGACAATGAGTACCCGTGTGTCAATGAGAAGGATTGTGCTGGTACCAGATCCACCACCACTAGCGAGTTTTAAAGTAGTATAGATATGGAAACAGTGAAGGAGAGTTTGTGGCACTTACCGTGGGTCTGTGTTCTGGATTCTTCCTTAGCATGCTCTTCACTATTTGTTTTCTGTGAAACAAAGCATCATGTTTAACATAAATTTTGATTTATATTATCCCCAAATCTTGAAAAAAGATAAAATTGATGCTCACAGTGACGATGAATAAATTGGTGGCATTGGAGATATTGAAGATCTGTTTATTTTGTTGACTAATGCTGCCATGTCCTTCGAAAACAGGAGGGGATAATTCATGAATTTCCAGTTATAGCTAGACAGTAATGTATCAATTAAACGTGTGGTATGAACTCTTACTGCAGCTTTGAACGCAGGACGGTGTGCTATAATCTCAAACATGCAGCAACCTGATGGTAAAAGAAGGAAAAGGTTTGGGAAGCTGTTTATTACTGCCAGGCATGATAACAAAACATGAAATTTACACCCAAAGCTGTAGTATTGGTAACTCACCAAGTGACCATATATCAGATTTGTAACCATAAGGTATGTCTACTAGTATCTCTGGGCACATGTAGTTTGGAGTTCCTACAACCTGAAAAACATAGACATTAAATTCAGGTCAGTGGGACCTATTCGTCGAGCAATATGTTTCATTTTTTAAATAGAACCAGTATGAAAGGTCCTACTATATACAAATATATATAAATGGGAACAAAGGTGCTACAAATATACTGAAATGTCATCACTTGTTTGCAGAACAACAAAGTACAAAATCACAAATTTTTGCATGAGTAGTATTCTACATTGTGTAGTTTGGTGTGATTGTACGCATGTAGCAGATGTTTGTCTTTTCTACCCAGAAATTTGCTTTGCGAGTTACATTTACACAACATGATAGCATAGGTTTAAGCCATACCGATGAGGCAAGGTCCTCCATGAGCAATTTTGCTAGCCCGAAATCAGCTGTATTGAGGAAACAATGAACCCATTCAGATCAATATTATAACCTCAAAGAAAAAGGAGGGATGGAATAATTCAACATTTGTATGGAACATCCAATATATATAGTTCTTACCAAGCTGGACGTTATTATCCTTGGTCAACAAAATGTTGGAACACTGTAACGGCACAAGGGATGAGGACATGTTAGGTAATGCTGATACCCGATGAATGGACTTGTGGATAGAGGCAACTTTGATTTACCTTGAGATCACGGTGGAGTACACGGTTGCAGTGCAGGTAGTCAAGGGCCAACAGTAATTGTGTGAACCACCGGCACACCCTCTTAAATCACACAAGTATCAAAGATGCAACAAGTTTCTGATCACTAAGCAATTTCCGTTGTTTCTTGATGCAGGTATTAATACTACATTTCATTTGCTTACACTGATGGTCTTACCTCTTCAGAGAACAGGACACCTCTTGCCTTCTTGATCCTCTCTGCCCTGTGATTCCGGTGTTAGAAAACTGCAACACTGGAAATGTAAAACTGTAGGAACAGTGAAGAGTGAAAACGTGAGAGCTTCTTACATGTCACCTCCTTCACAGAAATTTGTCACAATGCACACAGAGGTCCCCTGCAAGCACGAACCAAAAGGGAGAAAAGGAAAACTTTTAAAGCTTGCATTGAAGGGAATATCAAATTATTCCCAGACCTGAATTAAAGCGTGAAATATGTACCTCATCAACCCATCCGTCCTTGTACTCGACGATGTACGGGCTGCTGAGACTCGCCATCAGAGACATCTGCGCAGCAAGCAAAGCATCAAAATCCATCATGAACCGTCTATCCTTACAGACATCTAGGCTCTAGCCAGGTATGATGAACTCGAAAAGGACTCATTTTTCAATCCATTGCGCATTGTTGCAGACGCAACAGCGAGTGACCAACGTGGTGCACACGCACGAAAACATTCATGAACGTGCTGCAGGCTGCAGCGGCGCGGCCTCTCACAAGAATTTGCTGCTCAAGCGGGGGATTGGCAGGGGTAATCGGTTTTAATCCGCAGCTTTTACCTCCTGGTACGCGGTGCGCTGGAACTTGTCGTTCTGCTTGGACAGCCCGATCTTCTTCATCACGTACCTGCACTACCATCGAACCAAGAAACGGGAGGAGGGGAAGGCAGAGCGTTAGGGTGCCTGCAGAAGAGGAGGAAGAAGAAAAGAAGAAGCGATCGAGCCGCACCTCTTGCGCTCGGCCTTGTGGAGGACGAGGAAGGCGGAGCCGTAGGCGCCCCGGCCGATCTGCTCCATGAGCTCGTACTGCTCCATCGTTCCCGTTCTTGGCGCCACCCCAGCCCCCAGGTATCTCCTCCTCCGATGGACCGGGAATACCTCGGTCGGACGAGCTAGCCTCTCCCCTGTCCAGCCGACGGAGAGGACAGAGGGTTGCTCTGATACTCAAAAAGTCTTTCTTGGCTGCTGTGCTCTGGGTCTCGCGTCGCGTGCGCTAGCGCTAGCCTTTATTAATGGTGGTTAAGTCGTGTTTATTAATCGTAGATTTAATTCTGGGGTACGTTTATTCCAATTTGGTTTTCAAATGAATTTTTTTTATTCTAATGCAATTCATAATGGGGTTTCACGGGGTGTTTCATGGTATTAATTATCATGTTACATCAGATTTTTTGTTGATATGACATTTAATTAATGAGGAAAGAGAATGAAATAGTATTATCACTATGACATGATGCTAACCTGTTTTCAAGACAGATAAAACGAAATGAAACACCCACTAAGAGTCAAATCGTTTCATCAGAGAGAGAATATTTCATGAGAGCTAGTTGCATTTAATTACATTGGTTAGCCTAGGAAATAGTAAAATGAAACTCTCTATTGAGAGAATGTATTTCATTCAGTTGTAAAGCTGGTGTAGTCTTTTAGGAAACGGTGTTATGAAATCCACCACTGTGACTAGCCTAATGGCACTCCTAACCTTCAAGTAAGATAGTGTCTTATGCATTCACTCCTTATTATGTTATCAAATAAGAAAAAACACGATGTGGTAAGTAATTTAGCAAAGAGAGATAGTGAAACGTGAAAAAAATTAAGACACAATGTTGTTACCCTATCTAAAACAAATAAAATATGATTGGGTAGAAGGGAAGAAAGAAATGTGATAGATGTATATAAAAATTAACTTCAAATCTACATTAAAAAATCAGGGTTGGTTGTGTAGTTTATATAAATGATATATTGTTGACATGGTAAAATAAAACAACACCTAAGAAACTATGGGTTGAGACTGCTATAAGTAATACTATTTTGATATTTAATTAAATAATATAAGTTTATTTTATATAATATTAATATTTAAAAAATTACCAATATAATTAAATATGACTTAGAAAATATATAGTGTAGTCAGAGTTGATATATATAATGCATATCCTAAATAAATTTTAACTTGTAATTTTAAACGGTATGATCGATATTTACTTGATTGTATTATTAATCTACATTATAACTGAAATGGTGTGTCGTTTAGTGCGTACCATTTTTTTTAAATAGGCCACATGGGCCCGACCTTGTTTGAAGGCCATGGGTGTGTCGGGGATGTGAACGAGAACTTTCCAGGAGGTCACCCATCCTGGTACTACTCCCTCCTGAGCACGCTTAACAATGGAGTTCTGAGGAGATTTGTTGTCAGCTAACTCACATCCCTTTCACTAAAATAACACATACTTATTCTGGCGGATAGCAGAATAGAGAATTTAAAACCTTAGTATCATAATTTATACACAAACTACCACCAGACGCACATCCGCATGTCTAAACCTCGATCTACCATCGTCTTCCCAATCTTTGGTATCTCCCTCGTCACCGGCTTCCCTCCTCCGCAAGCCTCTCCCTATTGACTACCACATCTCTCCTCCTTGTTGATCTCATCCAGTTTCATTCCTACCACCAAACAAACCATATCTCATAAAAATGATGAGATCATATCCTCGTGCATCCATCATTGGTATTAAACCAAACCAAACCTAATCAAATCAATCTCTCTCTTGCTCGCATCCGCAGTTCTGGCGGTGGGGGCTCCACTGGCGGTGGATGGTGGGCTGGTGTCGTGAGCCTTTCTCGTTTTCTTTCCTCATCCTGTGTCTCGTCGTCTCACATTCCCTGCCTTTGTGCTCCGCTTTGCTTGCATGTATCAATCTATCTCTGCCACTGTGCTGCGGTTGGCTGTTGCTTCCGCGTGCCTTTCTCTTTGAAAACCAAATCACCTTGCCCACATTGCATGCAAATTTCTCTCCCCTTGCTGCTGTATTGCCCTATTATTGTTTTTTCGTTACTACGCTTCGAGGGACTATGGGTCCCTTTGTTTTGGCTTTTGGGAGCATCTTTTGCTTCCTGGAAGCTAAAAGTCAAACCAACGAGTATATTTCAAGTTAGCAGCTTTTAGTAAAAACAGCTTTTGGTGCAGTGAAAATGTGAAAGCTCTTTTAGACCTGCTTTCTGCGGCTTTTGGCTTCGCAACCATACAAAATTTCATAAATTGACATTTCAAATTTCATACAACCGTACAAAATTTCATAAATTGACATTTCAAATTTCATACAACCATACAAAATTTCATAAATTAACATTTCAAATTTCATACCATAGAAAATTTCATAAATTAACATTTCAAATTTCATACAACCATAGAAAATTTCATAAATTGACATTTCATATTTCATACAACCATACAAAATTTCATAAATTGACATTTCAAATTTCATACAACCATACAAAATTTCATAAATTGAATTTTTTTACATAGCTCACAGCTCAAAGCAGCTTGTTCACAGCTGTTTCAGCCAAACGACTTTCAGCTTTCTCACAACTGACTTCCCACATCAGCTTTTTCACAGCCCACAACTCACTTTCCCACAGCCACAACTCAACTAAACACACCCTAACTCCGGTCAAGTGGAGTCATTTCAGTCTATTGCTTGCTCGGAGAAAGGTATATAAGATGGCCACCTAAAAGATTCAAAAATATCATGGAATGAGTGCATTCAATATTAGATGAGATTATGTTATCGTCTAGTTGATTAGGATGTGTTTAAATTTTCATTTATAAATATTTAAATGATTTTTCCTCTTAAATAATATATCAATTTATGATATGATTACACCATTATATTAATTGCAATATATATAGGTTATCACATTTAAGTTAAATCAATCCAACCAAATAAAAAATTATCTCATTCTATCTATCAATACTTAATAGGTATCCAACTAAATCATAGATGATCATATCTTCCACTCAAACCAAACCCTATATATATATAAGAGATTCATCTTTAAAAATAGGGAAAATTTGCTACAGAACACTCTAAAAATATGACATTTGTTCCTGGACATCGTAAAAATGTAGTTTTGCTTGAAGACATCCCCAAATTAAGATTATTTGCTACATGACACCACCATTAGTATTTTAATATTTTTTGTAGATGTTTTTGCCAAATACCCTAAATGCCCTCTCTCCACTATCCTCTCTCTACGGGCTAGGGGCGATGGATGAGTTGTGGAGGGGGCTTGGGGGTGGCAACCCGGCTTGCGGAAGGGGACATGGGTGGCGATGTGATGGTCTTGCCTATGGAGGGGCTCTGATGGCGCCGCGATGTTCGGAGGAGGCTCGAGAGGTGGCTGCGGAGGAGGCTCAAGGGCGACGACTTGATTTGCGGATGGTCTGTGGAGGGGGAACGGGGGGCGACGACACGACAACCGGCCTGTGGAAGGGCTCTGGCGGTGGCGCATCTTGTGGATCGAGGGGGCTCGGGGGCAGACAGTGGGACCTGCGGAGGGGCTTGGGGATGGAAGTGGAGGGGTCGTAGAAGGGCATTTGAGTATTTAAAAAAATTATTTCCAAAAAATATTAAAATACTAGTGGTGGTGCCCTACAATAAATATGCCCAATCTGGAGAGACAAAAATGTTCATAAACAAATTACGTGTTTTTACAGGGTTACTTAGCAAATTTTTCCTTAAAAATATTACTCCTAATTCTATGGTGGTGGGGAATCAGGGATGCGTTGTTTATACGGGAGAGCGGATTATATTTATTTTATATGGTGCCTCCGACTTCTTTACCGCCGCATTTACGGCGAGGCCCTCGACGGCGGCATCACCGCATCTGGACGAAAAGTCCCTGTTATTGTGTCGGTGATAACGGTGTAACTGAGCCATGCGAGCAGTGCAGCAGTTTTCTATTTTCATATCTTATAACTTATTATGCCTACAAAGTTTTGGTAGATTGTTTTAAGTTATACTTACTCTTCAGTAATATAACAATCTAATATCGGATAAAATATTTTATAGTACAATAAATATATACATTGGTGGCTTCATGATTTTTTCTCCGAGTATTTCTATTATATACTCTAAAATTTTGTAACATTATAAACTAAATGAAAAATGTGATTTTTTTTCAAAATATAAAATAAATATAGCATTTCTATTTCATAACATTATAAATCAACTAAAATCAATATCTAAGTCCAAAAATTTGCAAATTACAACATAAAAATCTCACACAATTCAAGCAAAATATTATTAATGCAACTTAAATTATAAATGACATTAATCATATTTCCCTTATTAGTTAAAAATATTTAACGTATTCTCTATTACAGGACGAGAACCTAAATAATGACATCCAAATTATGGACAGAAACAAGTAATATTATTTTCACGTGTAAATAAATAGTTCTAGCAATACTATAATTTTGAAGAAAAATGAAAAATGGGCTAATAGATAATATTTAGCCAAAATATAGGAAATATTATTAATGCAACTTAAATTAGAAATGGCATTAATCATATTTCCCTCACTCTGCATTGTTAAGTTAAAAATATTTACAATGTTCTCTATTATAGAACGAGAGCCTAAATGATGTCATTCAAATTATGAACATAAATAAGTAATATTATTTTTCATATGTAAATAATTTTTCTTACAATAATTTTGAAAAAAAATTGAAAAAATAGGCTAATGGATAATATTGGGCCAAAATACAGAGTGGTCGAGAGCTCATCTAGACTACCCTGTAGAACCGTCACTGAATATATATAGTATGACTATCTAGATTCATTGTACTATGAAATATCTCATGCAGTTCTAGATTGCTACTGTTGATGAATTACTGATCAGTTCACTGAAAGGAATACCTGAGGTGGAGATTAGATGTGTATAACGGAAGCACAATATGTTCGAACCTAATTGTAAACACAAGAACCAGGACCAAGGTTTTATATAGTTTAGATCTATCATACATCTAGTATTTTAGTATAATATGATAATGGAACTTACAATACATCGAAATCAGGCTACGGAGGATAGTCGAAAACAAAAAAAATAGTGAAATTATATGACTAGATGATGTGATTGGATGCCTCTAGAGTCTAGGGGACTATCTCCTTTTAATCTGCCGCAACTGCAGGGTAGCCAAGGCCACATCGCTAACAACTATATTATGGGACTGAAATATATTCTTATATGCATACAAACTTGTTAAACAACTACAATATAATATTGAAGCAAAATAATGTATGCATATATAAATAAATTATTTATTGATTAGCTGGGACAGTTTTACCCTACTTTACTCTCGGCCATGCATGCAGTCAGTCAATGCTAGTTATAGCCGTGGCGGTGCTGCTTCTGACACATGCATGTGCTGTCCCTCGGGATGCGTGCAGGGAAATTCTGGTACAAGTCAATGTCGAGAATCGAGATCAGTTGCACCTGCAGCCTGTGAACACGGATCACCGCCGTGCCCCTAAAATCCAAAATGAAACAAAAAGGAAATAATAAAGATGAAATTTTGTAGCAGTAATGCAGTATTTATACTACTACTTCTCATTGCCTTATAACATAGAAAGTTATGAATGCAATATTTTTTATATAATAAATCTAAATAGTAAGCTGTTTAAATTTATTACACCGAAAAATATCATAACTGATTCTAAGTTATTATATTATATGACGAATAGAATTAGCATGTGCTGCCAACCTTATACCAATTTCTGTGATCCAGCTAATCCCGAGAATTAATAGTCCTCACCGGAAATCCATTCTTTTTTATCAAACCGAATAATTCTGTTCGAGTATGTTAAACCAGACAATGAAAATATCCTGTTGACAAAGTTATTTTTTAAAAATGATGTAATGTATAGTATTAGAAATAATATAAATTTGAACCGTAAATGTCTGAAATAAAAAATCAAAATTTATAGAAAAAAATATTCTTGTTTCTGAGTTCATTTTTAGTCGTTATCCACTAAATTTAAAGAAATTTGAAAAAACTAAATGACAAAGAGCTTAATGATCTTTTAATTCTAAAAAATCAAATGAAGTCTAAAAATTACGATACTTTTCATGGTGTTATGATATGATACGTATATTCTGTGATAAAAAATTAAAAATGTTTCAAGAAAGTTGTCATGTAGGATGTTAACAAATTGGAGATTCTCCGAGGATGAATTAGTGTTTAGAGAGGCAATAGGTTAAATTTAAAAGCAAATAGATGGTTAAATCATATTATGAACTTGAAACTTTTTTTTAAAAATCAAAATACAACACAACTTATCTAATCTAAATTTTTGGTTTTTTTCTGACTTAGTTACTAATTTTTATTTCATTAAGTGTGTTTGTAGGATTTAAATTGAAATAGGTAAAATTTGAACTACAAGTACGTGAAATAATGAACCAAAATTTATAGAAAATAATATTTGTTGACGCAGAAATGCGCCCTCGCACTTGGGCCGGCTCGACATCCAAAAGTATCGCAGTGATACCGGCGCCGCGTTCCGACTACCCTAAATAGTGATAAGGGATTTGAAGTCGCCAGACAATTAGATAAATAATTAATATTTTAATCCAATTGGCCAAAAGTGTTAGTAATAATGTAAACGGGAATAAAATAGCCAAAATACTTGGAATCAGCCAATTTGGAGGCCGATTCGGAGTTACGGCAGAAATTGGTCCAAAGGGTCCCTAGGGCACCTTCCGCCTCAGGCCCGGTCAGACCGGAGGTACGACCTCGGTCGGACCGGGGCATTGAGAAGGGAGTTTCGGGATTGTATCCCGAAGGTAGCGGCGAAGGGTAACTCCGGCAGTCTGACCGACGGGTCTACTCCGGTCGGACCAACAAAACAGGCTTCGGTGCGCAGGCTCCGGTAGAGGACTTCGGCGCGCAAGCTCTGGATTCCGGCGCAGCGTGGTGCGGAGGGCCTAGGTCGGACCGGTGAAGTGCCGTCGGTCTGACCGGCTGTTGCCGACAACGGCGTGACGAGGTCTGGTAAGACCGAAGTTTCAATGCCGATCGGACCGACGTAATAGATCGGATCTGCTGAACTTTGGTAGCCTTAGCAAATGATCTTCGATCACCTCCAAATTTTGCAGAGTTGTTTAGGAGGGCAATTGATCTGCAAAAACACCCAAAGATCAAATACAATTTGGCCAAGGGGTCGAATTACTAAGTATGGCGATAAAAACCGATAAAAAGGATAGCAATCCGTTACATGGATTAACGGGAGGTTCACAAGCGAACCAGCAAGGGTTACCATGATTACGGACGCGGCAGACGGACGACTTTCAAGCAAACCCACAAATATGAGGAAAGTAAAGAAAAGTAAAAGCGATTCAAAGCTAGGGCTTTGGGTTTTTGAGATTGGAGAGAGCCCTTGAATCGGCATTGCCCCTAGTATTTATAGGGGGTGGGCTGGTGATCCCTAGTGAAAAATATAGTAGGGTTCAGCCAAAATTCGGTTGAGATAAGATTTGGATAAAAATAGCTCGAATCCACTTCGGATTCATATTCTCAACCCCTGGCCGGTCTGACCGGGCCTACATAGCCGGTTGGACCGGCCTACTACAGCCGGTCAGATCGGCCTGTGCCAGGTTTGACATATTTTCGGTCAAAAGTACAATTTTTTAGTATTTTGCCTAGTTTGACCATTAATGACATTTTTTGCTATAAACACATGCCCCCTGCCTTTTAGCAAACTTAGTGAGCTAAAAGCATGATGGGCCTCGGGCGATACTTTCCATATCAGTCTTTTGACACTTTAAGTGTTTTGCCACACATTTGGGAAGTACTTTTCAAATATCTACCATTCAAAGCCCTTCGAAATCGCTCTCCTTGTAAAGACTCTAGGACATATCCATTGCCTGGAGGAATTTCGACTACCTTAAAAGGTCATTCCCAAGTAGGCGACCATTTACCAAATTTTGAGCTCTTAGTGCCTAATGGTAAAATCGTCTTCCACACCAAGTCATTGATTTGAAACGATTTTTCTTTGACCTTCTTGTTGTAGGCTGTAGCTACTCTTCTTTTATCTTTCTCTATTGCCTCTAGAGCCTTCAACCTCTTATTGGTCACTTCTTCTAAATTATCCTTTATAAGTGACTCATATTCGTCGACCAATAAGCCATCTTACTTAAGAAATCTAAGTGAGCCAAGATCCACCTCTACCGGTAGAACAACTTCTTGTCCATATTGGTGTTGAGATCCTATCATGGTTAGTGGAAACTCAAAACACAAAGAAGCTCACAAGTACGTTAGTTTCCTATGAACTGCTAGGATGTGGAGTTCCTCACACTCAAGCGTTTCACCAAGTTCTTGCAAAGTTCTTACCAATCGTAGCAGGTGGCACAACCGGTTGGCTTGGGGATGATACTGTTGAAGTCGTGAGTATAGCGTCTGCTGGCTAGAAACTGTACTGATCAGAAGAAAGGTGGAGCTCTAAAGGTTGGTCTTTGGTAGCAACGATTAGCACAAATCGATAACAATTAGTAAATCTCAATAATAATCCACAATATTTTCCTTGGTTGCTAGTCTAATTTGTGCTCCTATAAATGAGAAAATAAGCCAACTCAAATAACAAGAACACCAAAACACAACACTTAGAGAAGTAGATAACAACGCTTAACTTGAACTAGAACAACTTCCTCCTCTTATATCTCACTGATTATTTTTTCTTTTTTTGCCTCATTTTTTCTTTTGGCCTCTTTTTTTTCTTTTCTCCTTTTTTGGACCTTTTTTCACAGACTTCTCAAACAATAAGTACTCGACAAGGTATTCGAAAAGAAAGAAGTTACGCTGGCTGAAACAAAACCCATCTAGAACTCTGTCTTCTCGGCCAAATTTGGTCCTTTTATTCCAATTGGAAGTGGCAAAGCCGTTTCACAGGGGGATGTGTCTTTTCTTCTCGGTCGTTTTGATGGGTTGTAGAGCTCAACGGAGTCCGAATGCAAAAGTTATGGTCGTTTTACCAAAACAAAGTCAAACTGACTCCAAACCGACTCCGACTAGGGTTTAGGGTTGGATTCGGATATCCTAGGACAAAGCAAGAATATGGCTTTAACTCATGATCAATAACACAACTCTAAAACAGTAACCCGACATTGACTGTGGATCAAAACTCAGCAATACGACACCGCGACGATATTGCAAAGGCTCAAAACACTAGGACGATGAGGATAACTTGCCCTAGATGTCTACGACTTTCTTTTTTTGTGGTTTTTTATGGAGTTCTAGAACAAGGCGAAGAACAATCTAAGGGATACAGTGATACCTGATGGGAAACTTGGGCTTTGATATCACTTGATATGCACGGGATGCCCGATCTTCCATTAGAGGGGGTAAACTTGATTGGTGGAGGACTCAACGTTGACGATCCAGCTTCCGACTAGCACTAATCCAAATCCCACAATCACTACACCACGGCTCCGTTTGTTATTAACCACACACAAACGCAAATGACCTCGCCAAGAAGGCTTATCCCTGTATGCGAAATGAGAACACAAGTAAGAACACTGAAACACAATCTCGCAAACAGATTAGAGATCGATTTCTCAAGCGGGGTTCCACAATTTTATGAACGTTAGAGTTCAATCTACAAGGTAGTTTTAAACTAAGCAAAACCCAATCCTAATTCATGATGGCTATAGAGTATTAATACCAAGGGTTTTTGTAAAGTCTTCCCTAATGTTGGGCTTAAGGCCCCAAATGGATACAAGGCCCAAAGTGGCCCAAAACGGTGACACAACACCTGATGACTTGTTCGGATGACACAAAACGTTTCTTAATGAACCGGGCCTTGGCACCAGATCCATTAGAAATATATTTTTGTTATCTTTCCAACTCCATAAAGAATGCCTCAATCCACCTCCGTACGAGAAAGTTATGCCCATTTTAATGAAGGGTGCTCTGCTGAATCCGAACCGAAATCAGAGTTTGAAGTGGAATCCGAATTGGATTGTTGTGTTGCCACTTCCTCTTGTGTTTGATCCAGAAGTGCTTCTCCCATGTTCCTCAGAGTGAAAATATCACCCATAAGTAGCATCATATCCATATCCATATCATTATATAAAGTAAGAAGCGAACGCACCTCATAATTAAGCTTTCGGACACGAGACCGAGTGATTGGTCTAGGAATGTTAGAGTGTTAGATGTATTTATCATTCTTATTGATGTCCTCATCATCCTCCACTTCTTGAATTTGAGTCATCCTCGACTCAAACTCGTCTTCTTTCCCAAATAAGGCTTCAAATCTAAAATGTTAAATGTGGGGCTAACACCAAAATCTACAGGCAACTCAAGCACTATACATTGTCGTTAATTTTGTTAACTATCTTGAAAGGACCATCAGCTTGAGGCATCAGTTTAGACTTTCTCAAATCTAGAAATCTATCTTTACGCAAGTGTAACCAAACAAAATCACCTATTTCAATTGTTAAATGTCTCCTACCCTTACTACCAGTAATTTTATACTTTTCTACCCTTACTACCAGTAATTTTATACTTTTCGGTGATCTTCTCATTATGTTCTTTAGTTGTGATATGTAATTTCAGAATAAAATCAGCACGTTTCATAGCATCTAAATGCACATGTTCAGAAGTAGGCAATGACAAAAGATCAATGGGGGCATGGGGATTAAAGCCATACACAACTTGGAAAGGACTCACCTTGGTGGTAGAATGTATCACTCGATTATATGCCTGAAAAACAAATCAGCAATGTTTGTAGCATCATCGCTCTTATGACAAGGTATAAAATGTGCCATTTTTGAGAATTGATCGACCACCACAAATATACTATCCCTCCCCTATTTGTTCTAGGTAAACCTAAGACAAAGTCCATTGATATATGATCCCAAGGGATGCTAGGAATAGGAAGGGGCATATAAAGTACAAAGGGATTCAAGCGTGACTTTGCTTTGTTACATGTAGTGCAGCGTGAGACATAGTGCACGACATCCCGCCGCATCCTTGGCCAAAAGAAGTGTGTGGACATCACGTCCTCAATTTTCTTCACTCCAAAATGTCCCATCAATCCTCCCCCGTGAGCTTCCTGTAAAAACAAAAGGTGAATGGAGCTAGCTAGGACACATAGCTTGTTAGCACGATATAATAAACCGTCATTCAACACATATTTATTACTAGTTCGACACTCTCTACAATTTTCAAAATCATCCTTGAAGTCTAGATCAGTAGCATATAACTCTTTTATTGTTTCTAGACCAAATATATTATGATCAAACTGAGAGAATATAGTAAAATGCCTAGATGAAGCATTTGCAATGATATTGTCTTTACCACATTTATGTTTAATGATGTATGGAAATGACTCTATGAACTCAACCCATTTTGCATGTCGCTTATTTAGTTTTGCCTGACTTCTAATATGTTTCAAGGATTCATGATCAGAATGAATGACAAACTCCGTAGGCCAAAGGTAATGTTGCCAAGTCTCTAACACCCGAACTAAAGCATATAACTCCTTATCATAAGTAGAATAATTCAGATTAGGTCCATGTAATTTTTCACTAAAGTAAGCAACAATTTTTTCTTCTTGTATGAGAACTCTTACTATCCCAATCCCACTAGCATCACATTCAAGCTCAAATGTCTTACCAAAGTCAGGAAGTTGGAGTAGAGGGGCATGTGTAAGTTTCTCCTTAAGCATGTTAAAAGCTTGTTCTTGTGCTGGACCACATATGAATAAAGCTCCCTTATTTGCCAATTCATTGAGTGGAGCAGCAATGGTGCTGAAATTCTTCACAAACCGTCGATAAAAACTAGCAAGTCCATGAAAACTTCTCACTTGTGTGACAGTTTGAGGTGTTGGCAAGCTCTTGATGGCTTCAATTTTCACTTCATCTACCTCAATACCCTGTGGAGTAACAACATAGCTAAGAGAAGAGACTCGATCCGTGCAAAAAGTACACTTTTCAAGATTACCGAACAAGTGTGCATCTCTCAAAGCATTAAAAACAGCACGCAAATGATTCAAATGTTCATTAATAAACCTGCTATATATCAAGATATCATCAAAGTAAACCAACACAAATTTGCCAATAAATACTCTCAATACTTCTGTTGACACGAAAATGTGCCCCCACACTTGGGCTGGTTCGACGATCCAAAAGCGTGTGGATACTTACGGATAAGCCTAAGCATAACACAACACTGATATCGCATTCCGACTACCCTTAACAGTGGCAAGGGGTGGAGTTGCTAGGTAATCAGATTGCACATAAATAATCTAATTAGCTGAAATATATAGATAAAATAACCTAATTGGCCGAACAAAGCTAGATTGGTTCAAAGTATACCGTGCGAAGGGTCACTGAAGGGATTCCTTCAGTGTCTGGTGCGAAGTATGCACCGAAGGTGACCTTTGGCGTTTAGATCGATCTAACCGAAGACAGTCTCCGAATAGATCGCGACACGAAATCGCCTCCGAACAACGGGGTTCGGTGCGAAGCCTCTGGCGTGACGACATCCATTGCAGAGCGTTCTAGCGCACCGAAGTCTGATGCAGAGCATTCTGGTGCGACGAAGTCTGATGCAGACTAGCTCCGACGTGTAGGACTTGTCTAAACCAACAACAGCGTGACGGATCCGGCACAAATGGACGAAGCGAAATCCTACCGAAGGGTGCTCCAACAGCCTCCGAAATCATCCTCCTAGCTCCAGAAATCCTTAGCGAGTGGGGGGGGGGGCTCTGAACATGAATCCTGCAGCAACACGAAGATCAAGTGCCAATTCATCCTAGAGACTGAATTACCAAGTATAGCTGTAGGAAATAGATAGAACGAAGGGTTACAATTTGTTACGTAGATTAACGGATGGTTCACAAGCGAGCCAATAAGGTGATAACAATCTGTTATGTAGATTAAGGGATGATTCACAAGCGAACCAACAAGGCTTACCACAATTACGGCGTGGCCGACGGAGGGCTTCAAGCACAAACCCACGAAGGTGTACTGAACTAATGCGGAAACTAGATGAAAGTACAAGTACGATTCAAACTAGGGTTTGAAGTGTTGATCTGTGTAGATTTATTTGAATTGGCCTCACCCCTATATTTATAGGGGCTAGTATTGACGCACCGGGCCACAACTCTACCTTTAAATTGATTAAGATTTGACCTAATCAAGAGAAGATTTCATTAGAGATAAAAACAACATAAATCCTTAACAGATTTCACCCCCTCAGGCCTACTCGAGGTGGGCCTTCGGTAGGCCTGCCGAAGTAGGCCCTTTGGGCTGAAGCTTCCCGGCGAATCAGGCCACTGAAGGGGCCCTTCGGGCTGAAGCTAGCCTGTGAAGCAAGCGACTGAAAGGCAACCGAGGCCCCATGCGGATGGGCCTTTGACACTTCAGAGCTTCAGCTTGTGCCAGAAATTGCATATCTTCGGCCCAAATTACCAAAAATTGATATTTTGACAGTTTCGACCGTTAATGCCATTTCTTGCTATCAACAACTTCATTCATTAAACGCATGAAAGTGCTAGGTGCATTAGTTAACCCAAAAGGCATGACTAACAACTCATATAAGCCGAACATAGTTTTGAAAGTTGTTTTCCATTCATCTCCTAATTTCATTCTAATTTTGTGGTATCCACTACGCAAGTCAATCTTTGAGAAAATGATAGACTCACTCAACTCATCAAGCATATCATCTAACCTAGGAATAGGATGACAATACCTTATTGTAATATTATTGATGCCTCTACAATCAACACACATATGACAACTACCATCTTTCTTAGGGACTAAAATAATAGGCACAACACATGGGTTTAGGCTATCTTGTACGTACCCACGGTCGAGAAATTCTTAGACTTGTCGCTGAATTTCTTTAGTCTCCTCCGGATTTGTTCTATATGCAGCACAATTTGGCAATGTCGCTCCTGGGATCAAGTCAATTTGATGCTCAATACCTTGAATAGGTGGCAGTCCTGGAGGCATCTCTGCTGGAAACACATTCTTATACTCCTGCAAAAGGTTAGTGACAGCAGGTGGCAATGAAGTGAAAGAATCCTCAAATGAAAACATAACTTCTTTGCTTATCAATGCATAAGAAGGAGAATCAAACACATTAACATCAACTAAATTAGATTTAGTAGCAAGCATAACACCCCCCTTCAATTTAAGTCCGTTTACTCCACTTGAGTGTTTAAAACACGTTGTACAATCAACGCCTGATACTTCTCTGTGGTGGCAATACCTAAAATCTCCTCGCCGTCACTTTCAGTATCCTCATCATCACCTGCATTGTTAGTACCACCATCTTCAATATCACTAGCACTAACATACCCAACATCTTCAGTAGCAATGAATGTCTGTCTCTGGCTTCGGCAATCTCTCATGAAATGGCCCTTTCCTTTGCAATTGTGGAAAATGAATCCACTGGTTCGACCTATAGAAGCAACCGATGAGGAACTATTTGCTGGTAGGGCTGTTTTACTCTTCTCCTCTTGTGCTAGTGATGATGAAGGTGCTGCTGAATGCGCCCTGGATATGAAGGGGACAGCAGACCGTGCAGGAGAAGGTAGTGTTGATTTTCCTGTTGCAGACGTCGATCTTGTGCCGGTGAAGTTGCTATTCGACTTCGGCTGCCGTCCGTGCAATTCTCTTTCTAACTTCATAGCAAGGTGAAAAAATCCATTGAGAGAATTATATTCCTTATAATCAACTATGTCCTGTATTTCTCTTTTTAACCCACCAAAAAATCTAGCCATTTTACCCTCCTCATCCTCAACTACCTCACAATGCAACATTCCTATATGCAGGTTTTGGTAGTACTCCTCTACAGAGTTATTTCCCTGGTTTAAACGCTGTAATTTTTGAGGCAAATCACGTTTATAAGTAGTGGGGACAAATCAACCACACATAGCTCTCTTTAGACCATCCCATGTGTCAGGTGCTAAGCCTACATTTGATAGCTCATTCCACCAAATAATAGAATAATCGGTAAACTCACTAGTGGCTTGTCTAACTATATGAATTTCTAGAACAAGATGAGAGTTAAATTTTTGTTCTATTGTCATCTCCCAATTCAGATATGTCTCAACATCATAAGAGCCAGAAAAAGGTGGTATGCTGAACTTAACCTTAGTGAACGAATTATCAGCACAAGGGTTTTTTTTATTATTACCTCCCATACCTTGACGATGTGGATTTCATTGACGTGGAGGAGGTTCTCGAGCAAGGGGCTGTATGTACTCTTTTTGATTTATGCCATCTGCCTAGAGATCCTCTACTCTATCGTTCGGTGGCGGTGGCTGTTTCTCTAGGTTCTCCATCCTGGTGATGAGGGTGACAATGCTCCTCTCTATCCTCTCCAATCTGTTCTCATTGTCCTGGTTGCTCTTATTGATATTTGCATTGAGTTCTTGTAGCAACTGTCCAAGCTCGAACTTGGACATACATTCATCTCCATCGCCTTGGTGTTGAGATCCTATCATAGTTAGTGGAAACACAAAACACAAAACACAAAGAAGCTCACAAGTCCGTTAGTTTCCTATGAACTGCTAGGATGTGGAGTCGCTCACACTCAAGCATTTCACCAAGTTCTTGCAAAGTTCTTACCAATCGTAGAAGGTGGCACAACCGGTTGGCTTGGGGATGATACCATTGAAGTCATGAGTATAGAGACTACCGGCTGGAAACTGTACTGATCAGAAGGAAGGTGGAGCTCTGAAGGCTGGTCTTTGGTAGCAAGGATTAGCACAGATCAACAACAGTTAGTAAAGCTCAATAATAATCCACAATACTTGCCTTGGTTGCTGGTCTAATTTGTGCTCCTAGAAATGAGAAAATAAGCCAACTCAAATAACAAGAACACCAAATCACAACACTTAGATATGTAGATAACAACGCTTAACTTGAACTAGAACAACTTCCTCCTCTTATACCTCACTGATTGTTTTTTCTTTTTTTGCCTCATTTTTTTCTTTTGGCCTCTTTTTTATTTTCTCCTTTTTTGGACCTTTTTTTCACAGACTACTCAAACAATAAGTACTCAACGAGGTACACGAAAAGGAAGAAGTTACGCTGGCTAAAAACAAAACCCCTCTAGAACTCTGTCTTTTTGTCTCGGTCGTTTTGACGGGTGGTAGAGCTCAAACGGAGTCTGAATGCAAAAGTTATGGTCGTTTAACCAAAACAAGGTCAAACTGACTCCGAACCGACTCCGACTAGGGTTTAGGGTTGGATTCGGATATCCTGAGACTAAGCAAGATTATGGCTTTGACTCATGATCAAGAACACAACTCTAAACCAGCAACCCGACATTGACTGTGGATCAAAACTCAACAATATGACACCGTGACGAAATTGCAAATGTTCAAAACACTAGGACGATGAGGACAATTTGCCCTAGATGTCTATGACTTTCTTTTTTTGTGGCTTTTTCTGGAGTTCTAGGACAAGGTGAAGAACAATCTAAGGGATATAGTGATACTTGATGGGAAACGTGGGCTTTGATACCACTTGATGTGCATGGGATGCCCGATCTTCCGTCAGAGGGGGTAAACTTGATTGGTGGAGGACTCAACGTTGACGATCCAGCTTCCGACCAGCACTGATCCAAACCCCACAGTCGCTACACCACGGCTCCATTGGTTATCAACCACACACGAACGCAAATGACCTCGCCAAGAAGGCTTATTCCTATATGCAAAATGAGAACACAAGCAAGAACACGGAAACACAATCTCGCAAACAGATGAAAGATCAATTTCTCTAGCGGGGTTCCACAATTTTATAAATGTTAGAGTTCAATCTACAAGGCAGTTCGAAACTAAGCAAAACCCAATCCTAATTCAAAACGTTGACAAAGTATTAATACCTAGGGTTTGTGTAAAGTCTTCCCTAATGTTGGGCTTAAGGCCCCAAACGGATACAAGGCCCAAAGTGGCCCAAAACAGTGATGCAGCACCTAATGACTTGTTCGGACGAAACAAAACGTTTTGTAATGAACCAGGACTTGGAACCAGATCCATTGGAAATATATTTTTGTTATCTTTCCAACGCCATAAAGAACGCCTCAATACACCTCCGTACGAGAAAGTTATGCCAATTTTAATGAAGGGTGCTCTGCTGAATCCAAACCAAAATCGAAGTTTGAAGTGGAATCCGAATTGGATTGTTGTGCCGCCACTCTCTCTTGTGTTTGATCCAGAAGTGCTTCTCCCATGTTCCTAAGAGTAAAAATATCACCCATAAGTAGCATCCTATCTATATCCATATCATTATATAAAGTAAGAAACGAACGCACCTCATAATTAAGCTTTCGGGCATGAGACCGAGTGATTGGTCTAGCAATGTTAGAGTGTTGGATGTCTTTATCATTGTTATTGATGTCCTCATCATCCTCCACTTGTTGAATTGGAGTCATCCTCAACTCAAACTCGTCTTCTCCCAAATAAGGCTTCAAATCTGAAATGTTAAATGTGGGGCTAACCCCAAAATCTACAGGCAACTCAAGCTGGTATACATTGTAGTTAATTTTCTTAACTACCTTGAAAGGACCATCAGCTCGAGGCATTAGTTTAGACTTTCTCAAATCTGGAAATCTATCTTAACGCAAGTGTAACAAAAAAATCACCTATTTCAAATGTTAAATGTCTCCTACCCTTACTACTAGCAATTTTATACTTTTCGGTGATCTTCTCATTTTGTTCTTTAGTTGTGATATGTAATTTCAGAATAAAATCAGCATGTGTCATAGAATCTAAATGCACATGTTCAAAAGTAGTCCATGACAAAATATCAATGGAGGCACAAGGATTAAAGCCATACATAACTTGGAAAGGACTCACCTTGGTGGTAGAATGTATCGCTCGATTATATGCAAAATCTACATGAGGTAAACATTATTCCCACATATTCAAATTCTTCTACAAAATAGCCCGCAACATGGTGGATAACGTACGATTAACTACCTCTAGTTGCCCATCGGTTTGAGGGTGGCATGTGGTGGAGAATAGAAGCTTGGTTCCCAACTTGCACCATAAACTTCTCCAAAAGTGGCTCAAGAACTTCACATCGCAATTAGAGACAATGGTAGTGGGGGCGAATGATATCCTTGAAAACAAATCAGAATTGTTTTTAGCATCATCGCTCTTATGACAAGGTATAAAATGTGCCATTTTTGAGAATCGATCGACCACCACAAATATACTATCCCTCCCCCTCTTTGTTCTAGGTAAACCTAAGACAAAGTCCATTGATATATGCTCCCAAGGGACGCTAGGAACAGAAAGGAGCATATAAAGTTCAAAGGGATTCAAACGTGACTTAGCTTTGTTACATGTAGTGCAGCGTGAGACGTAGTGCACGACATCTCGCCGCATCCTTGGCCAAAAGAAATGTGTGGATAACACGTCCTCAATTTTCTTCACTCCAAAATGTCCCATCAATCCTCCCTCGTGAGCTTCCTGTAAAAACAAAAGGTGAATGAAGCTAGCTGGGACGCATAGCTTGTTAGCACGATATAATAAACCGTCATTCAGCACATATTTATTACTAGTTCGGCACTCTCTACAATTTTCAAAATCATCCTTGAAGTCTAGATCAATAGCATATAACTCTTTTATTGTTTCTAGACCAAATATCTTATGATCAAACTGAGATAACATAGTAAAATGCCTGGATGAAGCATTTGCAAAGATATTGTCTTTACTACGTTTATGTTTAATGATGTATGGAAATGACTCTATGAACTCAATCCATTTTGCATGTCGCTTATTTAGTTTTGCCTGACTTCTAATATTTTTCAAGGATTCATCATCAGAATGAATGACAAACTCTGTAGACCAAAGGTAATGTTGCCAAGTCTCTAACACCCGAGCTAAAGCATATAACTCCTTATCATAAGTAGAATAATTCAGATTAGGTCCATGCAATTTTTCACTAAAGTAAGCAACATGTTTACCTTCTTGTATGAGAACTCCTCCTATCCCAATCCCACTAGCATCACATTCAAGGTCAAATGTCTTACCAAAGTCAGGAAGTTGGAGTAGAGGGGCATGTGTAAGTTTGTCCTTAAGCATGTTAAAAGCTTATTCTTGTGCTGGACCACATATGAATAAAGCTCCCTTCTTTGTCAACTCATTGAGTGGAGCAGCAATGGTGCTGAAATTCTTCACAAACCGTCAATAATAACCAGCAAGTCCTTGAAAACTTCTCACTTGTGTGACGGTTTGAGGTGTTGGCCAGCTCTTGATGGCTTCAATTTTCACTTCATCTACCTCAATACCCCTTGGAGTAACAACATAGCCAAGAAAAGAGTCTCGATCCGTGCAAAAAGTACACTTTTCAAGATTACCGAACAAGTGTGCATCTCTCAAAGCATTAAAAACAGCACGCAAATGATTCAAATGTTCATCAATAGACCTACTATATATGAAGATATCATCAAAGTAAACCACCACAAATTTTCCAATAAATACTCTCAATACTTCATTCATTAAACGCATGAAAGTGCTAGGTACATTAGTTAACCCAAAAGGCATGACTAACCACTCATATGATCCAAACTTTGTTTTGAAAGTTGTTTTCCATTCATCTCCTAATTTCATTCTAATTTGGTGGTATCCACTACTCAAGTCAATCTTTGAGAAAACGATAGACCCACTCAACACATCAAGCATATCATTTAACCTAGGAATATGATGACGATACCTTATTGTAATATTATTGATGGCTCTATAATCAACCCACATACGCCAACTACCATCTTTCTTAGGGACTAAAAGAACAAGCGCAACACATGGGCTAAGGCTCTCTCGTATGTACCCATAGTCGAGAAGTTCTTGGACTTGTCACTGAATTTCTTTAGTCTCCTCCGGATTTGTTCTATATGCAACACGGTTTGGCAATGACGCTCCTAGGATCAAGTCAATTTGATGCTCAATACCTAGAATAGGTGGCAGCCCCGGAGGAGGCATCTCCGTTGGAAATACATCCTTATACTCCTGCAAAAGGTTAGTGACAGCAGTAGGCAAAGAAGTGGAAGATTCCTCAAATGAAAACAAAACTTCTTTGCATATCAATGCATAACAAGGAGAATCAAACTCATTAACATCAACCAAATCAGATTTAGTAGCAAGCATAACACACCCCTTAAATTTAATTCCGTCCGACTTAGAGCTATTGTATTTCTTATCTTTCTCAGGTGGGAAGATAGTATTAGCTACTTGCTGATTTTCAGATTGTGGTGCAATCTCCTTCTTGCTATTCTCAATACTCTTTTTCTCGCATTGCATAATTTCAGTGGGAGTCATAGGAAGTGTTGGGGGAAAATATCTTATCTTCGGCGTTATTGCCAAAGCAGCATAAAGGCAGTCAACCAGTTCGAAGATTCTCCGAAGATCATCTTCGAAGATGCCCGGAACCCCGTTCGAAGCACGAAGGTAGGCATAGGTTCGGAATACATCTTCGAACTAATGCCCTCCAAGATCTTTTCTGCCAGCTAAGATGGAAGGCTTATCTTCTTTCTTATTAGATTAGTCTTTTACCATTTTAGCCCTATTAAGGGTACCGAATAGTTTCCACTATGTCGGTTGTAATAGAGGGGTAAATAGGTCTTTTCCTTAATGTTTGGGCCTATAAATACCCCCCATTTCACCCTGTAATAGGGACCGAATACAAGTTATTCAATACACACTTTCGAACTATTCTAAGTTATTATCCTTTCGGAGGCTTAGAACAGTTTGCTTCACAAACACTTTGTTTGTTAGTTTCTTTTCTACAGAAACCTGTTAGCGTAATCTTTTACGCCAACAGTTGGCGCCGTCCGTGGGGAACCTAGTCCGAAAAACTTCGTTCTCTACCAACTTCTTACATCATGCCTCCTAAGCGGAGCGCACCTCGCAATCCCACTCGGAGGTCCTCTCGGATCTCCGGAGAGATACCCTTCGACACAGTTGAAGTCGGAGGGTCTTCGACTCTCCCTCCACCTCAAACTCCGGAAGGGGCTTCTATCCCTCGAGGATACGAAACCTCTCCGCCAACCCCTTCCATACTCCGACCGCCCGGAGTCCCTCCTCCACCCTCAATTCCGATTCGAACTGATCCTACCAGTTCTCAAGACCCGGAAGGTCCTTCCGGAGGAGATGAAGATAGTCTTGGAGACATGGCCACTCAAATGGCCAACCTTCAAGCTGAGGTAGCGAGATGGCGACAAGAAGCTGCGGACAGGCTTCGCTCTCAAGCCATCCCAACTATCCCAGAAGTGCCCGAAGACGACGATCTTGATTATCCCGAAGCCCCGGAGAACGCCTCTTACGACAATGAATCTCCGTTGCATCCTGAGCTGCAGAAGGTTCGCTTTGATCCAAAGTTTAAAACTTCGAAGCTCTGCAAGTATGCCGGAGATGAAGATCCCGGAGAGTTCGCGCGTTCTTATGCCCTAGCGATTGAGGCTAGCGGCGGAGTCAGAGACACTATGGCGAAGTGCTTCCCGTTAGCTCTTCAAGGAGTGGCGTTGAGATGGTTCTGGTCTTTAAAGCCAGGATCAATCAATTCGTGGTCACAGTTGAAGAGGAAGTTTATAAGTAACTTTCAGGGCACCTTCGTGCCTCCTATGTCAACAGGAAGCCTTTTCCAAGTGAAACAGCTCCCCGGAGAAACATTGAGGCAGTACTTCAAGCGCTTCGCTCATACGAAGTCGCAAATTCGGGGGCTGTCCACATCCTCAGTGGTTGATGCGGCTCGGGAAGGTGTCAGTCATCAAGGCCTTCTGGATAAACTGCATCGGAAGAGCATCTCCTCAGTGTCACAGTTGATGTCATATTTCGAGGAGTATGCGAGGTCAGAAGAGGGTTGGCTTCGGAGGACTGCTGCTACTTCGACAATATTGCAAGAAGTTAAAGCAAAAGTGAAGACTTCGGCACAGCCGCAGGAACCAGTCTTCGAAGTGCAACATGATCGGAGAAGAGGGCAAAAGCACCCTCGCTCCGAAGTCTTGAATATTGCACCCCCACAGAAGTTTGCACCAAGAGCTCCACAGTCTACGGGGAACAAGACCAGCGGCTGGAGGCCGCCAGGGAAAACGGCTGGCAAGGGCCAGACCCTTTTTTGCTGTATTCATGGAGAAAATCGAAGCCATGCAACTGACACTTGCAAGGCTATCCTTACCCTAAGGGGAGAGTACTTGGAAAGAACTTCGGGTCGAGGCAGTACCGACCAAAGTCCAGCAGCAGCGCGCCCAGACCCGGTCCAGGCTGTGGCGCGGATAGAAAATTTTGATGCTGCAAGGCACCCTCCGGTGGCCAATGTTATGCCACCTCCGAAGCAAGAGGAAGGGCAAGATAGAGGAAAGAGAGTAGTTCTCCCTATCTCCGGAGGAGGTACCCTCGGAAGCATGTCCAAGAGACAGCGAAGAGAGTACGTTCGGGAAGTAGGTCATATTGGGACTTCGTCATCTGCAGCTGCAATGCCGGAGTGGTCTCATGTTCCGATATCTTTCTCTGCGGAGGATGCAGCTGGTATTAAGTTCCCGCATGCAGATCCATTGGTTATCACTGCTGATATTGCAGGGACTGAAGTCCGAAGGGTGCTAATTGACGGAGGTAGTTCGGCAGATATCATTTTTGTGCAAGCCTTCGATCAGTTATGCATTTCCAGGAAGCATCTCCTCCCAGCGGCTCGTCCTCTACAAGGCTTTGCAGGACCTCCGCTTGATGCACTTGGCCAGATAGGCCTGGAAGTTACCTTCGGAGAAGGTTTATTAGCTCGAACTGAAGAAGTTATCTTTGATGTGGTAGATGCCCCGTATGCTTATAATGTCATCTTCGGACGGGGCATGTTGAATCAGTTCGGAGCTGTGGCGCATCACAACTACTTGTGCATGAAGATGCCCACTCAAGCAGGAGTCTTAACAATCTTCGGAGATCAAGCCATTGCTCGGAGGGCAGAATATGGTCACGGTCCCCCTCTTGATCCGAGGCAAGTAAACAGTGTGCAGGATAATGAAGAAATTTTTTCAGCCTCCTCCGAAGCTTCGAAGAAGTCTTTTCCGAGACCAAGTCCCGAAGGAGAGATTGCAACGAAGATCATTGTTAAAGATAGTAAAGAATACACTTTTCAATTTGGTAAAGATTTACCTCCTGAAGTTGCAACCTCCTTGGAAAAGGTCGTGGAAGAAAATTTGGATGTCTTCGCTTGGTCTGACGAAGATATTACTGGAGTTGATCGGGATATCATTGAGCACAGTTTACTTGTAAACCCGAAGGCCCGGCCTGTTCGACAAGGACTCCGGAAGATGTCCGCAGAGAGAGCTTCTCTAGCTAAGGACGAAGTTGAAAAACTGTTGAAGGCTGGGATTATCAGAGAAGTGGCTCACACAGAATGGTTAGCCAACCCAGTCTTCGTCAGGAAGAAGTCTTCCAGGAAGTGGCGCATGTGCATTGATTTCACATCTCTGAATAAAGCGTGCCCACGTGACCCCTACCCCATGCCCCGAATTGATCAACTGGTTGACTCCACTGCAGGTTCGGAGTTATTAAGCTTCCTTGACGCGTATTCTGGTTATCATCAAATATGGTTGAAGCGCGAAGATGAAATCAAGACAAGCTTTGTAACTCCTTCGGGAGTCTTCTGCTATGTAAGAATGCCCTTCGGCCTAAGAAATGCCGGGGCTACTTTTTCAAGATTAGTTGCTAAGGCTCTAGGTCATCAACTAGGTCGCAATGTGGAGGCCTATATGGATGATATTGTAATAAAGAGTGCTTTAAAGCACCAACATAGCCTAGACTTAGCAGAAACATTCAATAGCCTTCGGGCATGTGGGATCCGTCTTAACCCCGAAAAATGTATATTCGGAGCTAAGGCTGGAAAGTTGTTAGGGTATTTAGTTTCAAGCAGGGGAATTGAAGCTAGCCCTACTCAAATAACTGCGCTGCAGAAGATGGCTCCTCCGGAGAATTTAAAGCAAGTGCAAAAGCTGACTGGATGTCTGGCCGCACTTAGCAGGTTTTTATCAAGGTCTGCGGAGAAGAGCTTGCCAATATTTAAAGCTTTGAAAGGGTCCGAAGATTTTGCATGGACACCGGAGTGTCAGAAAAGCTTCGAAGATATTAAAGATTATCTCAGCAATCTTGCTACACTCACGGTGCCTATTGCGGACGAAACCCTACTCCTGTATCTTGCAGCTACAGGTTCAGCTGTCAGCGCAGTCCTTGTCAGAGAAGTGGATTTCAATGGGAAGTTGGTCCAAAATCCTGTCTATTTTGTATCCGAAGCATTATCAGGAGCGAAGACAAGATACTCCGAACTTGAGAAGTTCGTTTATGCTCTGATAATGGCTTCGAGGAAGCTAAGACATTATTTTTTGGCTCATAATGTAATTGTACCAACTTCGTATCCCTTAGGAGATATGCTTCGAAGCAAAGATTCCACTGGAAGGATTGGAAAGTGGGCAGTCGAGCTAGCACCCTTCGGCATATCTTTCTTGGCAAGGACAGCTATCAAATCCCAAGTCCTAGCAGACTTCGTAGCAGAGTGGACTCCACCTGCGAATTTGACTCCGGAGAAATCAAGTGATGGAGTTTGGACTGTTTACTCCGATGGGGCTTTCCAAGCATCCGGAGCAGGCATTGGGGCAGTATTGATTTCACCGTCAGGGCAAAGAGCAATGTACTCCGCAAGACTCAACTTTAAGTCTACCAATAATATAGCGGAGTACGAAGGAATTTTATTGGGACTCCGGAAAGCACGTGCTCTAGGGGCTACAAGAATAATTATAAAAACAGATTCTCACATAGTAGCAGGGCACGTAGACAAAAGTTTTCAAGTTCGGCATCCACAGCTTGCAAAGTACTTAGAAGAAATCCGCAAAATCGAAGCACACTTCAAGGGTATTTCCATTCGGAGTATACCAAGAGCTGAGAACGTGCAAGCGGACATTTTAGCGAAGGCTGCAACCGGAGCTGTGGATGTGCCTGAAGAAGCTTTTTATGAGGAGCTCAATATACCTTCGGTGCCACAAATTGCCTCTGCGGAGATTCTTTGCATTCCTAGTGCAGATTGGAAAGATTCGATCATAGAACTCTTGCAAGGAGGAACAAATTTGCCCGAAGAGCCCCAGTTGTCAAGATTAAAGCTCAGAGCAAGAAACTATCAGTTAATCAACGGTATATTATACAAGGCCGGAGTATGTTCCCCTCTACTCCGATGTATATCTCAAGTCGAAGGCCAAGAAATTCTTCGAGAAATTCACGAAGGCCTTTGTGGAAGCCATTTAGCCCCTAGAGCTCTGGCAGGAAAAACACTTCGCCAGGGGCTTTATTGGCCCACAATAACAGCTGATGCGGAGAGCTTGGTCCGCACTTGTCAAGGATGCCAGTGGATGGGTCGACGGAGTCATCGCCCACCAACAGCTCTTCAAGTCATTGCTCCGGTATGGCCCATGGCCAGATGGGGTATGGATCTAATTGGTCCCTTTCCGTTAGCAAAGGGAAATCTAAAGTTCGCAGTGGTAGCTATTGAATATTTTTCTAAGTGGGTAGAAGCAGAGCCCTTAACAGCTATCACTTCGAACAATGTACAAAAATTCTTCTGGAAGAACATTATTTGCCGGTTCGGAGTGCCTAGATATCTCACAGTTGATAATGGAACACAGTTCGACGCAGAACCCTTCAGGAAGTTTTGCGAAGACCTAGGCATTCAGCTATGTTTTGCTGCAGTGAGGCATCCTCAATCGAATGGAGCCGTAGAGCGAGCCAATGGAAATATTTTATCAGGGCTAAATCGAAGAATAGTATGATTATCAAAGGGACTGTGGACCGAAGAGCTTCCGAAGATTCTGTGGTCCATTCGGACTACGCAAACAAGGTCCACAGGTTTTACTCCGTTCAGACTACTATTCGGAGACGAAGCTATGACTCCAACGGAGCTCAAAGGGGGATCATTTCGCAGCACCGAACCGGACATTGAAGAAGAAAGACAAGCTTCGTTAGATTTGTCAGAAGAAACAAGACTTCGGGCTGTAGCTAATTTATCAAAGTATCATCAGCAGACGGAGGCTTGGTATGACCCGAAGGTTAAGCTCAGCGAGTTAAGACTGGGTCATCTTGTTCTACGAAGCATTATAGCACCAGGGAAGTTAGGCAATAAATGGGAAGGTCCATATCTAATTGTCCGCTCAGGACGTCCTGGTTTATTTAAATTAGCTAATTTAGAAGGTGAAGAGTTAGCACATACTTGGCATGCGGAGCACCTAAAGCGATACTTCGCATAAGGGCTCCTTGTAATTCGCTTGTAATCACCTCTAAATTAATAAAGCATATGACCCTGATAGTTGCCTTCCCCTCATAGACTTCCAGCTTCCGAGTGGACGCACTGGAACCGCGGGGTCGACCGAGAGGGAAGTGTCATTAAGCTGGGTTGTATTTTCGGACTTCGAACCCATAAAGTTCGAAGCCTCCGACGTGGTGGCTGACATAATCCAGAGCCCAGGCCAATGGCTTGTAGGCATCCGTAAAAGAGCCCAAAACCACATTCTACGGAGTCCAAGCCATTGGCTGGTAGACTTCCGTAAAAAGAGCCGAAGGTGGCCAAAATCTACGGAGTCCAAGCTGCAGCTTGCAGACTTCCGTAAAAAGAGCCGAAGGTGGCCAAAATCTGCGAAGTCCAAGCCATTGGCTGGTAGACTTCTGCAAAAACAGCCGAAGGTGGCTAAATTATACGGAGTCCAAGCCATTGGCTGGTAGACATCCGTAAAAAGAGTCCAAAGAGACCATTGCAAACTCCGAACCATTGGTTCGTCAGAGATCGCAAAAACAAGCCGAAGGTGGCTAAACCAAAACAGCATTTGAGCCATGAGCTTCGAATGTCTGTTAACATAGTCCAAAGTGACAAATTTCTTAAGACACTAAAGTGTCCTGAAAGTTATCTCAATTGATTTCTTTCGTAAAACAAAGGTACTAAGTTACCATTCTTCTGACTACAAAAAGTCGAAGACATTGCATAAGATTACAAAAGATCTTTAAATGACAGAGGGGCTCAAAACCCCCAAAAAATTGTACTCCGAAGTTTTTCTTTGCGCATAACCATCTTTGAATACATTTCGAAGTTGCTTATACCCAAAGAGGGGCTAGTAAATATGGAGACAATTTTAAATCGGCATTCATTATTGAAATAAATGTGTTTACAGATTACACTACGAAAAGTTGGTATCTATACCAAGAAGGAATCGGAGACCTCTTCGGTCCCGAGAGCTAGGGGTGGAACGACTAGTTCCAACATCAGAAGTTCTAAGAACTTTACGTTTAACTCTCTTCCTCCCCTTCGAAGCTCTAAAATCCTTCTGCTCTTGTTGAAGCTCGGCCCAAGTTCGAAGCCGCTCGGGGCTTCTTTCCCAGCTTCTAAGATCTTCAGATCTTTTATTTTGGGCTTCACCTTCGTCTTCAGACCAATTAGTGTCTTCAGAAGACGAGGTGTTCGCGTCAACCTCTTTATCTTCCTCTTTAATATAAGACAATACGTCTTTGATTACTTCGGGCGCAATTACGCCGGAGTCATCTCGAGGAATAAGAAATCGAGGACGCTTATAACTCTTTAGAAGTTCGAAGGTGTTCCACAATGAGCGAAGTTCGTTGTTAAGCTCTAACACTTCGATATCTTCCATAAGAGGCAAAGCCTAAAAATATGACAAACAAGATTTTCATTGATAAATGTTTACAAGCATAAAGCTTTACATGGTTAGAAATCCTAAAATATTCCTAAACCTGCGGGTTCGAAGGAGGTTGACTGCTCGAAGCTTGAGTCCGAGCGTGCTTCTGGCGTTGGCCTTCGTCAATCCAAGCCTTGATCGCAGAACGACCTTCGGCTCTCCAAGAGGTTTGGAAGGCTCGCCAGGCAGCAGCCACACCTTCGGAAGGTTTTAGAAGTCGCTCGTCGTCGAAGGTGATTGGACCCCCTCCTGCGTCCGGAGTTATTGATCGGCCCAGATCTTCGTAATAGCGAAGTAGACCAACAGCAGACACTTGTCCGGAGAGTTCTCCGTATCTAATGCCCGCCGTCTTCATCTGCTTCGCCACCCCTTGGATCCTTTTCAACCGGCGCAGAAGGCTGATGTTATCGTCAGAAGGGAGAGTTCCGGTAGTACCGAAGTACTCCAGGACATCTAACAACTGATTCATAACCTCCACAGCCACCTTCTCAGACTTCAACTTATCTTCGTTCAGCGCATCCTTCGTCGAAGTGACTTCGTCCAAAACCCCAGAAAGCCTAGCATTCTCAGTGGTCAAAGTGTTCTTCTGGGTTAACAATTGGCTAGCTTCCTCTTCGAGTCGGACGAGCTTAGACCCCGCAGTAGCATGCTCCGCCCGTAGTTTTTCAACCTCTGCTCGAAGCACAATCCTCTCTGCTTCGAGCTCTTTCTTTGCAGCCTCCAAGCTTTGCCTGGCCCTTCGCTCTGTTGATATTATATTGTCCATTTGAGCCACTCGACTTTCGGAGATGTTAAAATTCCTTTGAAGAGCACTATTTTCTTCCCGAAGCCGAGCGATTTCTTCGTCATTGCATAGACTTGCAGCTCGGGCCAAGACAATTTGCTGTCAAAATAAAAAACTAAAGTAAATATTTATTCGAAGATGAATTCTATAATATTTCGCAGTTACTTCGTACCTGGTAGGCTGTACGTTCAATAACGGCATTAAGCTCTGTCCTGTCAGCCTTGCTCAGGATGGCCACTAATTTGGTCTCCCCTATGTCACGGCTAGCTCGATCCAAAGGTTCAAGCAAAGTCCGAAGACCAGTTGTTTGCCCTAAGAAAGGAGCCAACAAGGGGAGCATGCTTATTGCCTCTTGGTCATCTTCGTTCAACGAAGGACCGGAGCTTTGGCCTATGGTCTTCGGAGCCACTGGAGTTTGACCCTCCCTGGAAGATTGGCTCTCGTCTGTTGAATCAGACGGAGTTGATTCGGAGCTTATAGCAGGCAGGGGCTCTATTTGTCTTTTGCCTCTTCCAGGTCCCTTTTGAGTAACTCTCTGGGCTGGCTCCGAAGTCATCGAAGGTCCAGGAATTATTTCCTCTTGACGAATTTCTTCCATAGGAGTGGACTTTGTAGAATAATGAAAAGTATTATACATTGTATATATACTCAAAATAAACACAAAAAAGTTATTCGAAGTCTACCTTCGACATTTTGCAGAGGAGTCATCGTCGGACTGTTCGGCGGATCGAAGGCTAATTCTTCATCCGAATCAGCCGTTAAGTCTTGGACTGCAGGAGCATCGTCCTGGGCAGTCCTCATTGCTTCTTCGGGAATCGAAGCCATAGTGACTTCAGCCCCACTTTCATTCACAGGAACTTCGTCCTGAGTTACATCTTGTTGAACTACCGAAGTCCTTGGTTGATCAACATTATCTCCGGACTCCGGTACGTTCGCAGGTACTTCGGCTTGTGCAGTCCTTTGAGTTTCATTCTCTTCCATCAGACACACAAGCAATCTCCCTGTTTCTTCTTGGGAGTCGAAAATCGAAGCCCTCGGGCTCGAAGGAGTAGGATCCGAAGGTGCGAGGTTTTTTGGCTTCCGAGCCACCTTCTTCACCGGAGTTTTTGCTGAACTCGAAGTCCCAGCTTCGGCTTTTCTCTTCTGGGGCCCTTTCTCCGAAGGCACCCAATCCATCAGAGGGGGAGGAGTGAGTTTCAACATTCCCCATACTCTGTTAAACCTTTCCCAACTCCCGACCAATTTAATTCACCATTCTTTTTCAGTCGGAGTTGGGGCACCCAAAATCTTCTCCGAAGCCCTTACAATTTGCTCTGAAGTAATAGGGGCTGAAGAAGCTAAAAAATAAATAATTCAAGTTAGTTTTTTCTTCGAAATAAATATGTACAATGCATGTTGGTTTCGAAGTTACCTGCAGGGCTCGAAGTTAAATTGATCTTGCGGAGACCGCCTTCAGAATCATCTTCGAAGATGATAGGCCAGTTGGCCATCAGCGGAGGAATTTGCAGTCCGAGGAATTCTTCGGCTAAGTCCCGCATGCTTAACCTTCGGCTAATTTTCTGAAGCATGTTAAGACGAGCTTCGAGCTGGCCTTCGTTAGGTTGCACTAAGGCTTCCTTCCGGAATTGAATCTCTTTCAAAGGTCCAGCTAGAGAGTTACCTGCCCCAACTTCGGCATAGAACCACCTCATCACCCAGTCAGTATACCATCTTGCATTGATGGCCTTAGCAGGGAATTGCAGGGCATATTCGTCTCGAAGCCTAAAATTAATGCTTCCAAAGGCAACCACCACTTTTTCACCTCCGGAGCCTACGAAGGTCTTCGGCTGGCAAGTTGCTCTATGAAGTGCAGCGAAGATTTCTGCCCTCCCCTCGCAACCTTCGGCTCTCAACGCCCATTCGAAGATAGCTAACCTAGCTACTGCATTCGGAGATAATTGGGGGAGGGTTACATGAAACAGATCCAAAACTTCTGCCAAGAAGTCCACTGCAGGAAGACCCAAGCCGGCTTCGAAGAAGGCTTCGAATACAACCACTTCTCCAGGCCTCGGTGACAGAATAAGCTCTTTTCCAGGCTTGCGAATCATTACTCCGGTACTGATTTTCCCTTCTACTGCCATTGCTAGCGATTCTCTCTTGCAGGTAGAAGACCCTAGTTGAAAAGACTGGTCTAAATATTTCATCGACGGCGGGCACAGACCTTGATCATCGGCGATTTGGGGATTTCTCCCCCCTGCCGCCATGGATGTCGCCGCCTGCATTTAAATTAGCTAATTTAGAAGGTGAAGAGTTAGCACATACTTGGCATGCGGAGCACCTAAAGCGATACTTCGCATAAGGGCTCCTTGTAATTCGCTTGTAATCACCTCTAAATTAATAAAGCATATGACCCTGATAGTTGCCTTCCCCTCATAGACTTCCAGCTTCCGAGTGGACGCACTGGAACCGCGGGGTCGACCGAGAGGGAAGTGTCATTAAGCTGGGTTGTATTTTCGGACTTCGAACCCATAAAGTTCGAAGCCTCCGACGTGGTGGCTGACATAATCCGGAGCCCAGGCCAACGACTTGTAGGCATCCGTAAAAGAGCCCAAAACCACATTCTACGGAGTCCAAGCCATTGGCTGGTAGACTTCCGTAAAAAGAGCCGAAGGTGGCCAAAATCTACGGAGTCCAAGCTGCAGCTTGCAGACTTCCGTAAAAAGAGCCGAAGGTGGCCAAAATCTGCGAAGTCCAAGCCATTGGCTGGTAGACTTCTGCAAAAACAGCCGAAGGTGGCTAAATTATACGGAGTCCAAGCCATTGGCTGGTAGACATCCGTAAAAAGAGTCCAAAGAGACCATTGCAAACTCCGAACCATTGGTTCGTCAGAGATCGCAAAAACAAGCCGAAGGTGGCTAAACCAAAACAGCATTTGAGCCATGAGCTTCGAATGTCTGTTAACATAGTCCAAAGTGACAAATTTCTTAAGACACTAAAGTGTCCTGAAAGTTATCTCAATTGATTTCTTTCGTAAAACAAAGGTACTAAGTTACCATTCTTCTGACTACAAAAAGTCGAAGACATTGCATAAGATTACAAAAGATCTTTAAATGACAGAGGGGCTCCAAACCCCCAAAAAATTGTACTCCGAAGTTTTTCTTTGCGCATAACCATCTTTGAATACATTTCGAAGTTGCTTATACCCAAAGAGGGGCTAGTAAATATGGAGACAATTTTAAATCGGCATTCATTATTGAAATAAATGTGTTTACAGATTACACTACGAAAAGTTGGTATCTATACCAAGAAGGAATCGGAGACCTCTTCGGTCCCGAGAGCTAGGGGTGGAACGACTAGTTACAACATCAGAAGTTCTAAGAACTTTACGTTTAACTCTCTTCCTCCCCTTCGAAGCTCTAAAATCCTTCTGCTCTTGTTGAAGCTCGGCCCAAGTTCGAAGCCGCTCGGGGCTTCTTTCCCAGCTTCTAAGATCTTCAGATCTTTTATTTTGGGCTTCACCTTCGTCTTCAGACCAATTAGTGTCTTCAGAAGACGAGGTGTTCGCGTCAACCTCTTTATCTTCCTCTTTAATATAAGACAATACGTCTTTGATTACTTCGGGCGCAATTACGCCGGAGTCATCTCGAGGAATAAGAAATCGAGGACGCTTATAACTCTTTAGAAGTTCGAAGGTGTTCCACAATGAGCGAAGTTCGTTGTTAAGCTCTAACACTTCGATATCTTCCATAAGAGGCAAAGCCTAAAAATATGACAAACAAGATTTTCATTGATAAATGTTTACAAGCATAAAGCTTTACATGGTTAGAAATCCTAAAATATTCCTAAACCTGCGGGTTCGAAGGAGGTTGACTGCTCGAAGCTTGAGTCCGAGCGTGCTTCTGGCGTTGGCCTTCGTCAATCCAAGCCTTGATCGCAGAACGACCTTCGGCTCTCCAAGAGGTTTGGAAGGCTCGCCAGGCAGCAGCCACACCTTCGGAAGGTTTTAGAAGTCGCTCGTCGTCGAAGGTGATTGGACCCCCTCCTGCGTCCGGAGTTATTGATCGGCCCAGATCTTCGTAATAGCGAAGTAGACCAACAGCAGACACTTGTCCGGAGAGTTCTCCGTATCTAATGCCCACCGTCTTCATCTGCTTCGCCACCCCTTGGATCCTTTTCAACCGGCGCAGAAGGCTGATGTTATCGTCAGAAGGGAGAGTTCCGGTAGTACCGAAGTACTCCAGGACATCTAACAACTAATTCATAACCTCCACAGCCACCTTCTCAGACTTCAACTTATCTTCGTTCAGCGCATCCTTCGTGAAGTGACTTCGTCCAAAACCCCAGAAAGCCTAGCATTCTCAGTGGTCAAAGTGTTCTTCTGGGTTAACAATTGGCTAGCTTCCTCTTCGAGTCGGACGAGCTTAGACCCCGCAGTAGCATGCTCCGCCCGCAGTTTTTCAACCTCTGCTCGAAGCACAATCCTCTCTGCTTCGAGCTCTTTCTTTGCAGCCTCCAAGCTTTGCCTGGCCCTTCGCTCTGTTGATATTATATTGTCCATTTGAGCCACTTGACTTTCGGAGATGTTAAAATTCCTTTGAAGAGCACTATTTTCTTCCCGAAGCCGAGCGATTTCTTCGTCATTGCATAGACTTGCAGCTCGGGCCAAGACAGTTTGCTGTCAAAATAAAAAACTAAAGTAAATATTTATTCGAAGATGAATTCTATAATATTTCGCAGTTACTTCGTACCTGGTAGGCTGTACGTTCAATAACGGCATTAAGCTCTGTCCTGTCAGCCTTGCTCATGATGGCCACTAATTTGGTCTCCCCTATGTCACGGCTAGCTCGATCCAAAGGTTCAAGCAAAGTCCGAAGACCAGTTGTTTGCCCTAAGAAAGGAGCCAACAAGGGGAGCATGCTTATTGCCTCTTGGTCATCTTCGTTCAACGAAGGACCGGAGCTTTGGCCTATGGTCTTCGGAGCCACTGGAGTTTGACCCTCCCTGGAAGATTGGCTCTCGTCTGTTGAATCAGACGGAGTTGATTCGGAGCTTATAGCAGGCAGGGGCTCTATTTGTCTTTTGCCTCTTCCAGGTCCCTTTTGAGTAACTCTCTGGGCTGGCTCCGAAGTCATCGAAGGTCCAGGAATTATTTCCTCTTGACGAATTTCTTCCATAGGAGTGGACTTTGTAGAATAATGAAAAGTATTATACATTGTATATATACTCAAAATAAACACAAAAAAGTTATTCGAAGTCTACCTTCGACATTTTGCAGAGGAGTCATCGTCGGACTGTTCGACGAATCGAAGGCTAATTCTTCATCCGAATCAGCCGTTAAGTCTTGGACTGCAGGAGCATCGTCCTGGGCAGTCCTCATTGCTTCTTCGGGAATCGAAGCCATAGTGACTTCAGCCCCACTTTCATTCACAGGAACTTCGTCCTGAGTTACATCTTCTTGAACTACCGAAGTCCTTGGTTGATCAACATTATCTCCGGACTCCGGTACGTTCGCAGGTACTTCGGCTTGTGCAGTCCTTTGAGTTTCATTCTCTTCCATCAGACACACAAGCAATCTCCCTGTTTCTTCTTGGGAGTCGAAAATCGAAGCCCTCGGGCTCGAAGGAGTAGGATCCGAAGGTGCGAGGTTTTTTGGCTTCCGAGCCACCTTCTTCACCGGAGTTTTTGCTGAACTCGAAGTCCCAGCTTCGGCTTTTCTCTTCTGGGGCCCTTTCTCCGAAGGCACCCAATCCATCAGAGGGGGAGGAGTGAGTTTCAACATTCCCCATACTCTGTTAAACCTTTCCCAACTCCCGACCAATTTAATTCACCATTCTTTTTCAGTCGGAGTTGGGGCACCCAAAATCTTCTCCGAAGCCCTTACAATTTGCTCTGAAGTAATAGGGGCTGAAGAAGCTAAAAAATAAATAATTCAAGTTAGTTTTTTCTTCGAAATAAATATGTACAATGCATGTTGGTTTCGAAGTTACCTGCAGGGCTCGAAGTTAAATTGATCTTGCGGAGACCGCCTTCAGAATCATCTTCGAAGATGATAGGCCAGTTGGCCATCAGCGGAGGAATTTGCAGTCCGAGGAATTCTTCGGCTAAGTCCCGCATGCTTAACCTTCGGCTAATTTTCTGAAGCAGGTTAAGACGAGCTTCGAGCTGGCCTTCGTTAGGTTGCACTAAGGCTTCCTTCCGGAATTGAATCTCTTTCAAAGGTCCAGCTAGAGAGTTACCTGCCCCAACTTCGGCATAGAACCACCTCATCACCCAGTCAGTATACCATCTTGCATTGATGGCCTTAGCAGGGAATTGCAGGGCATATTCGTCTCGAAGCCTAAAATTAATGCTTCCAAAGGCAACCACCACTTTTTCACCTCCGGAGCCTACGAAGGTCTTCGGCTGGCAAGTTGCTCTATGAAGTGCAGCGAAGATTTCTGCCCTCCCCTCGCAACCTTCGGCTCTCAACGCCCATTCGAAGATAGCTAACCTAGCTACTGCATTCGGAGATAATTGGGGGAGGGTTACATGAAACAGATCCAAAACTTCTGCCAAGAAGTCCACTGCAGGAAGACCCAAGCCGGCTTCGAAGAAGGCTTCGAATACAACCACTTCTCCAGGCCTCGGTGACAGAATAAGCTCTTTTCCAGGCTTGCGAATCATTACTCCGGTACTGATTTTCCCTTCTACTGCCATTGCTAGCGATTCTCTCTTGCAGGTAGAAGACCCTAGTTGAAAAGACTGGTCTAAATATTTCGTCGACGGCGGGCACAGACCTTGATCATCGGCGATTTGGGGATTTCTCCCCCCTGCCGCCATGGATGTCGCCGCCTGCATTTAAATTAGCTAATTTAGAAGGTGAAGAGTTAGCACATACTTGGCATGCGGAGCACCTAAAGCGATACTTCGCATAAGGGCTCCTTGTAATTCGCTTGTAATCACCTCTAAATTAATAAAGCATATGACCCTGATAGTTGCCTTCCCCTCATAGACTTCCAGCTTCCGAGTGGACGCACTGGAACCGCGGGGTCGACCGAGAGGGAAGTGTCATTAAGCTGGGTTGTATTTTCGGACTTCGAACCCATAAAGTTCGAAGCCTCCGACGTGGTGGCTGACATAATCCGGAGCCCAGGCCAACGACTTGTAGGCATCCGTAAAAGAGCCCAAAACCACATTCTACGGAGTCCAAGCCATTGGCTGGTAGACTTCCGTAAAAAGAGCCAAAGGTGGCCAAAATCTACGGAGTCCAAGCTGCAGCTTGCAGACTTCCGTAAAAAGAGCCGAAGGTGGCCAAAATCTGCGAAGTCCAAGCCATTGGCTGGTAGACTTCTGCAAAAACAGCCGAAGGTGGCTAAATTATACGGAGTCCAAGCCATTGGCTGGTAGACATCCGTAAAAAGAGTCCAAAGAGACCATTGCAAACTCCGAACCATTGGTTTGTCAGAGATCGCAAAAACAAGCCGAAGGTGGCTAAACCAAAACAGCATTTGAGCCATGAGCTTCGAATGTCTGTTAACATAGTCCAAAGTGACAAATTTCTTAAGACACTAAAGTGTCCTGAAAGTTATCTCAATTGATTTTTTTCGTAAAACAAAGGTACTAAGTTACCATTCTTCTGACTACAAAAAGTCGAAGACATTGCATAAGATTACAAAAGATCTTTAAATGACAGAGGGGCTCAAAACCCCCAAAAAATTGTACTCCGAAGTTTTTCTTTGCGCATAACCATCTTTGAATACATTTCGAAGTTGCTTATACCCAAAGAGGGGCTAGTAAATATGGAGACAATTTTAAATCGGCATTCATTATTGAAATAAACGTGTTTACAGATTACACTACGAAAAGTTGGTATCTATACCAAGAAGGAATCAGAGACCTCTTCGGTCCCGAGAGCTAAGGGTGGAACGACTAGTTCCAACATCAGAAGTTCTAAGAACTTTACGTTTAACTCTCTTCCTCCCCTTCGAAGCTCTAAAATCCTTCTGCTCTTGTTGAAGCTCGGCCCAAGTTCGAAGCCGCTCGGGGCTTCTTTCCCAGCTTCTAAGATCTTCAGATCTTTTATTTTGGGCTTCACCTTCGTCTTCAGACCAATTAGTGTCTTCAGAAGACGAGGTGTTCGCGTCAACCTCTTTATCTTCCTCTTTAATATAAGACAATACGTCTTTGATTACTTCGGGCACAATTACGCCGGAGTCATCTCGAGGAATAAGAAATCGAGGACGCTTATAACTCTTTAGAAGTTCGAAGGTGTTCCACAATGAGCGAAGTTCGTTGTTAAGCTCTAACACTTCGATATCTTCCATAAGAGGCAAAGCCTAAAAATATGACAAACAAGATTTTCATTGATAAATGTTTACAAGCATAAAGCTTTACATGGTTAGAAATCCTAAAATATTCCTAAACCTGCGGGTTCGAAGGAGGTTGACTGCTCGAAGCTTGAGTCCGAGCGTGCTTCTGGCGTTGGCCTTCGTCAATCCAAGCCTTGATCGCAGAACGACCTTCGGCTCTCCAAGAGGTTTGGAAGGCTCGCCAGGCAGCAGCCACACCTTCGGAAGGTTTTAGAAGTCGCTCGTCGTCGAAGGTGATTGGACCCCCTCCTGCGTCCGGAGTTATTGATCGGCCCAGATCTTCGTAATAGCGAAGTAGACCAACAGCAGACACTTGTCCGGAGAGTTCTCCGTATCTAATGCCCGCCGTCTTCATCTGCTTCGCCACCCCTTGGATCCTTTTCAACCGGCGCAGAAGGCTGATGTTATCGTCAGAAGGGAGAGTTCCGGTAGTACCGAAGTACTCCAGGACATCTAACAACTAATTCATAACCTCCACAGCCACCTTCTCAGACTTCAACTTATCTTCGTTCAGCGCATCCTTCGTCGAAGTGACTTCATCCAAAACCCCGGAAAGCCTAGCATTCTCAGTGGTCAAAGTGTTCTTCTGGGTTAACAATTGGCTAGCTTCCTCTTCGAGTCGGACGAGCTTAGACCCCGCAGTAGCATGCTCCGCCCGCAGTTTTTCAACCTCTGCTCGAAGCACAATCCTCTCTGCTTCGAGCTCTTTCTTTGCAGCCTCCAAGCTTTGCCTGGCCCTTCGCTCTGTTGATATTATATTGTCCATTTGAGCCACTCGACTTTCGGAGATGTTAAAATTCCTTTGAAGAGCACTATTTTCTTCCCGAAGCCGAGCGATTTCTTCGTCATTGCATAGACTTGCAGCTCGGGCCAAGACAGTTTGCTGTCAAAATAAAAAACTAAAGTAAATATTTATTCGAAGATGAATTCTATAATATTTCGCAGTTACTTCGTACCTGGTAGGCTGTACGTTCAATAACGGCATTAAGCTCCGTCCTGTCAGCCTTGCTCAGGATGGCCACTAATTTGGTCTCCCCTATGTCACGGCTAGCTCGATCCAAAGGTTCAAGCAAAGTCCGAAGACCAGTTGTTTGCCCTAAGAAAGGAGCCAACAAGGGGAGCATGCTTATTGCCTCTTGGTCATCTTCGTTCAACGAAGGACCGGAGCTTTGGCCTATGGTCTTCAGAGCCACTGGAGTTTGACCCTCCCTGGAAGATTGGCTCTCGTCTGTTGAATCAGACGGAGTTGATTCGGAGCTTATAGCAGGCAGGGGCTCTATTTGTCTTTTGCCTCTTCCAGGTCCCTTTTGAGTAACTCTCTGGGCTGGCTCCGAAGTCATCGAAGGTCCAGGAATTATTTCCTCTTGACGAATTTCTTCCATAGGAGTGGACTCTGTAGAATAATGAAAAGTATTATACATTGTATATATACTCAAAATAAACACAAAAAAGTTATTCGAAGTCTACCTTCGACATTTTGCAGAGGAGTCATCGTCGGACTGTTCGGCGGATCGAAGGCTAATTCTTCATCCGAATCAGCCGTTAAGTCTTGGACTGCAGGAGCATCGTCCTGGGCAGTCCTCATTGCTTCTTCGGGAATCGAAGCCATAGTAACTTCAGCCCCACTTTCATTCACAGGAACTTCGTCCTGAGTTACATCTTCTTGAACTACCGAAGTCCTTGGTTGATCAACATTATCTCCGGACTCCGGTACGTTCGCAGGTACTTCGGCTTGTGCAGTCCTTTGAGTTTCATTCTCTTCCATCAGACACACAAGCAATCTCCCTGTTTCTTCTTGGGAGTCGAAAATCGAAGCCCTCAGGCTCGAAGGAGTAGGATCCGAAGGTGCGAGGTTTTTTGGCTTCCGAGCCACCTTCTTCACCGGAGTTTTTGCTGAACTCGAAGTCCCAGCTTCGGCTTTTCTCTTCTGGGGCCCTTTCTCCGAAGGCACCCAATCCATCAGAGGGGGAGGAGTGAGTTTCAACATTCCCCATACTCTGTTAAACCTTTCCCAACTCCCGACCAATTTAATTTGCCATTCTTTTTCAGTCGGAGTTGGGGCACCCAAAATCTTCTCCGAAGCCCTTACAATTTGCTCTGAAGTAATAGGGGCTGAAGAAGCTAAAAAATAAATAATTCAAGTTAGTTTTTTCTTCGAAATAAATATGTACAATGCATGTTGGTTTCGAAGTTACCTGCAGGGCTCGAAGTTAAATTGATCTTGCGGAGACCGCCTTCAGAATCATCTTCGAAGATGATAGGCCAGTTGGCCATCAGCGGAGGAATTTGCAGTCCGAGGAATTCTTCGGCTAAGTCCCGCATGCTTAACCTTCGGCTAATTTTCTGAAGCAGGTTAAGACGAGCTTCGAGCTGGCCTTCGTTAGGTTGCACTAAGGCTTCCTTCCGGAATTGAATCTCTTTCAAAGGTCCAGCTAGAGAGTTACCTGCCCCAACTTCGGCATAGAACCACCTCATCACCCAGTCAGTATACCATCTTGCATTGATGGCCTTAGCAGGGAATTGCAGGGCATATTCATCTCGAAGCCTAAAATTAATGCTTCCAAAGGCAACCACCACTTTTTCACCTCCGGAGCCTACGAAGGTCTTCGGCTGGCAAGTTGCTCTATGAAGTGCAGCGAAGATTTCTGCCCTCTCCTCGCAACCTTCGGCTCTCAACGCCCATTCGAAGATAGCTAACCTAGCTACTGCATTCGGAGATAATTGGGGGAGGGTTACATGAAACAGATCCAAAACTTCTGCCAAGAAGTCCACTGCAGGAAGACCCAAGCCGGCTTCGAAGAAGGCTTCGAATACAACCACTTCTCCAGGCCTCGGTGACGGAATAAGCTCTTTTCCAGGCTTGCGAATCATTACTCCGGTACTGATTTTCCCTTCTACTGCCATTGCTAGCGATTCTCTCTTGCAGGTAGAAGACCCTAGTTGAAAAGACTGGTCTAAATATTTCGTCGACGGCGGGCATAGACCTTGATCATCGGCGATTTGGGGATTTCTCCCCCCTGCCGCCATGGATGTCGCCGCCTGCATCGGAGGTGCCGCCGCCAACGCTGCCGCCGCTGCCGCTGTGGCCGCCTGTTGCCGAGCCAAGGCCGAAGGAGGCGCAGATCCCTTGGTCTTCACCATCATGATCGCTGGATTGCTCTTAGGAAATGGAGGCTAGGGCTCAAGAACTCAAAGGCTAGGGCTCAAGAACTCAAAGGGCTCAAAAGTTTTTGATTGTTAGAATGCGGTGAAAAGGTAACCGGGTAACTTCTAGGCCCTTTATTTATAGCGTAGACTTCACTTTCTTACCGTTAATCCATGTCGTTTCGCATTCCTGCCGTTACTTATTTTACGAAATTAGCGCCTGCTACAGTTTCCGTTGGAAACAGAAACTAACGGCTATTTCTTCTAAGTCTAAAAAGACTTTCGAACTTCCTAAGTCAGTTCTAAGATAGTTTGAAAAGTAATTACCTTAAAACTGATTCGGAGTTCATATCTTCATGCATTTCGGAGATAAAATAAAAACCAATAACCCCTATGATTGGTTATCTTTTCCTTTCGTATACTGCTTTCCTAACGTTACAGGTCAACGGAGAAGCGTATTCGAGGGGCTACTGTTGGGGGAAAATATCTTATCTTCGGCGTTATTGCCAAAGCAGCATAAAGGCAGTCAACCAGTTCGAAGATTCTCCGAAGATCATCTTCGAAGATGCCCGGAACCCCGTTCGAAGCACGAAGGTAGGCATAGGTTCGGAATACATCTTCGAACTAATGCCCTCCAAGATCTTTTCTGCCAGCTAAGATGGAAGGCTTATCTTCTTTCTTATTAGATTAGTCTTTTACCATTTTAGCCCTATTAAGGGTACCGAATAGTTTCCACTATGTCGGTTGTAATAGAGGGGTAAATAGGTCTTTTCCTTAATGTTTGGGCCTATAAATACCCCCCATTTCACCCTGTAATAGGGACCGAATACAAGTTATTCAATACACACTTTCGAACTATTCTAAGTTATTATCCTTTCGGAGGCTTAGAACAGTTTGCTTCACAAACACTTCGTTTGTTAGTTTCTTTTCTACAGAAACCTGTTAGCGTAATCTTTTACGCCAACAGGAAGCAAATAATTTTCTTTCCCTTGTGCATAAGTGTATATTTATTACTCCTACCATGACGTGTGGCATCCATATCAAATTCCCATGGCCTACCCAATAAAAGTGAACATGCTTGCATGGGTACAACATCAAAATAAGCAAAGTCATGGTACGTACCAATGAAAAAGTGCAATCTCACAGATTGTGTTACCTTGACCTTACCATTATTGTTGACCCACTAAATATAGTATGGATGAGGATGTGGATGTGTGGTCAATCAAAGCTTATTAACAAGATCTAAGCTCACCAAATTATTTATGCTCCCTTCATCAATTATGACACGAGCACGACGATCATTGACAATGAGGAACATTTGAAATAAGTTATGTCGTTGTAGTGTGTCCGTTTGCTCCACTTGAGTGTTTAAAACACGTTGTACAATCAACGCCTGATACTTCTATGTGGTGGCATTACCTAAAATCTCCTCGCCATCACTTTCAGTCTCCTCATCATCCCCTGCATTTTTAGTAACACCATCTTCAATATCACTAGCACTAACATACCCACTATCTTCAGTAGCAATGAATGTCCATCTCTATCTTGGACAATCTCTCATGAAATGGCTCTTTCCTTTGCAATTGTGGCAAATGACTCCACTGGTTCGACCCGTAGAAGCAACCGATGAGGAACTATTCATGAGAGACGGGAAATCCTCGACCTCAACTATTGAGATCAAAAAAGGGAGGAGAGGAGTCTTTGGTGGCTAGGTCAAAACTATGTTTAAGCTTGTCCTCTAAGACCTCCTCTTCCTCTCTTTATATAGGCTTGAGACCCCCTGGTCGTCCACATCTCAAAACCCACAAATTAGTTACAACCGATTTGTGTTGCCACAGATCCAACCTGTTTTACCCAAGTCGGAACATCTGATCCTGGATCGGATCTTCTGACAGGGTATATTGGTCTCTCGATTCAGTACGACACGTAACAGATCCAATCTGTTTTCGCCCATCTCGGAAGTTCCAATCAATAGAAATTTATTGATTCCAAAATCATAACTTCAGATTCGTTGGAACTTCCGATACCATATCGAAACTTCCGAAGAACCTTTTGCTTTATGACTCGAGTCCAAAAAATAATTGGATCATTTGATTCCAAATCGTAATTTCCGATTCATGTCGCGAATCCAACCCTCATAATTTCCGATGTCATTTTCACTCTCTGTCTCGGGCCCCGAAAATAATCGGAACTTCCGATACTACCTATCGGAACTTTCGATACACGGAATTTTCTTGGGCATATCCATCACACTTCTCAAGTTTCTTTACCAGTCTGTAAAAATTGTTCCAAAAAGAATAGATCGCAAAATAAAGACAAAAGTGTTCTTAACAATTGGTGCCATGATCTACAAAATTAAATGCAAGGTTCAACACTGCTATGTTTATCTTCTATCCAATAAAATATGTTACACTATGTAAAGGCAGTCACTTTCCCTCTAATGACTAATAGTGGCACAAGATCCATATTCATTCTAACTCCTAGTGAGCTTTGGCATTACTGCTAGAAGCTAGGTGACATAGGTAAGCAACCTTTTGCTAATCACATCATGTGTGACTCTTGTCATTGGGGATGCATCCAATGCTCAATGTCCAACTCCATGCCCAAAGCCCAAAACGGTTTTGATAGCTTTGTTAAGCAAACCAATACTATGTATGCGAAAGTCCGACTTCCATCCTAACTGGTCAAGATAAAAGATAACACCCTACTTTGGCAGACCCACTATCGATGATCGAGACCCTTGGCAGGTGCAGTTATTTGAAAGAGCATTAATACTTAATTTTCTAAGGGAAAACTATTCTAGCAAGGTGACGATCCCTAGCGCACACAAAACAAGCAAGAATAGTATGACAGAAACATAAGTAAGCACCACAGGCAACACATTGACTGTGACATAGTATGGCCCCTTCACATGGTGATCTCCAACTCCATGGCTCCCATCATTGAGTGTGTGCCTTCAGCCTCCTTGAACCTGTACTAGCCTATTAAAATAGCACCTATACTGGTTACATGAGCCGAAGCATCACAAATCAACACACATGTCATAAATCTACACTGGCCTTGGGTTGTAAATAATCATGACACGCTGGCCATATTTAATTTACATTCAACGCATCTCAAAACATTCTCAGAAAAACAAAGTTAGGCGAAGAATCTACAAGTGATCGATATCTGGATCTAAAAATTCCAGCTCAACAAGCTCGGAATTCAGTTTTATGTGGATTGGAACTTTCGATCTAGTATCGGAACTTTTGATCCGCTGGAACTTTCGGCGACAAATGCTCTCTTTATCGATTAAAAAACTGACATTAGAACTTCTGATATAAAAATTGCTCTCTGTACTTAATTTTAATAAGGCTCAGAACTTCTAATACAATATCGGAACTTCTGACCTATCATAACTTCTGATTCTAAATCGGAACATCCGAAAATCCGACAGATAGAAAAAGAGACCTAAGTGGATCGGAACTTTTGATATGGTATAAGAACTTCCGATCTGCCTTCTCTATCTCAAATTTTATTCTAGACTGGAACTTTTGATCCACCGGAACTTCCAACACCTCAGAACTTCTAAAATTTGGCATAAATAAAAACATATCTAATCTATTTTCCACTGTGTATCTCCATACATATGATCGATCTAGATTGAACACTATGCGCATAGGCCCTGGTAGCACTATTGGGACTTGGGAAAGCAAGGCTAACCGACAATTTCAAAAATTTTCCCCCAAACCCTGGAACCATGCGCATGAGGGATCATGAACTGTTACCTTATAACATGAGATGCACTAGTGTAGTGGAATAAGATGTTGGGGAAGCGCGTCCTCGCTTATCCTTGTCTTGCTATACCCGTTCCCCGGTGATCCAATCGGTGAAGACCGGTGATGTCCACATGAAGAAGACGATGAGCATTGTTGTTCGAGCAACGCCTCTACGGAGTCCACACATACAGGGAAGGATTGCTCCTACGCCGGCGTGCTAGCACCGCTCGTGAGAACTAGAGAGAAATCTCAATCTCAACTCTTGAGATCAAGAAGGAAGGGAGAGGAGAGGTATGGATTCTAGAGTGGAGCAATTGGGGCTTCTAAAAACCTATATCCATGACCTCCTCCTCCTCCCTATTTATAATGTCAAGGTGAGGGCCTTTAACCATAATTAAATCCCTAATAGATCCAATCTATTACATCCTAATCGGAACTTCTGATCTAGCCTTTCGATCTGTAAATCAGCCTACATCAGAACTTCCGACACCCCTATCAGAACTTCCAATCTGGCCTTTCGATCTGCAAACCAGAACACATCCGAACTTCTAATACCCCTATCGAAACTTCCAGTCAACCGATTCCAAATCAGAACTTCTGGTTTGAACTCTTTGTCTTTGAATCAAAAATAATTAGAACTTCTGGTTCCAAATCGGAACTTCTGATTTGAGCTCTAGGTTTCTTAAACCATAAATTATTGGAACTTTCGATACCATATCAGAACTTCCAATTTGAGCTCTCTGTTTCTAATTCAGAAAATAATTGGAACTTCTGATTCCAAATTGAAACTTCTGGTCCTCTGAGAATTTTCTTGGGCACAATTCCTTCAACAACCATACGCCAACGAAGAGCAATACAAGTATAGTGCTGTTCAGTTGGACCAATACCTGTAGGCCCTAGCATCTGACCGGTACCTTGTGTCGGGCCAGCAAGAGGAGGATTGGGTGAATTGGGTCATTGAGGTCATTCGAGATCAATTTGGACTTAAACCGAAGGATCAAACATACATGTATCAGCGGCCCTACCCAAAGTGGTTTGATAGGGTGCCACTGCTGAGCCGATACAAAGATCCTGACTTCCCCAAATTTTCAAGGCAATATTTGGTCTCCACGATCAAGCAAATCAATCGCTTCCTCACCTAGTGTGGAGAGGCATCAGCCGACGAAGCACTGAAGGTTTGGTTCTTCCCGCTCACACTATCAGGATCAGCTTTTGCATGGTTCTCGCCACTACCAGTGAATTCTGTTAGAGGATGTCAGATTTAGAGAAGAAGATCCACAAATATTTCTTCACCGTCATGCATGAGATGAAGCTCACCGATTTGACAGCAGTGCGACAAAAGATTGATGAGTTGGTACAAGATTACGTTCAGAGGTTCTAGGACGTGTGTAGCCGGTGCTATAGTTTGAGCCTCAGCGATACCCAACTGGTAGAGCTAGCATTCCAAGACTCCTGAACCCCATAAAAGAGAGGTTTTCATCGTAAGAATTTGAGAGCCTCTCACTCCTGGTACAGAGGGTATCGACACACGATAGCCGATTCCAAGAAGAAAAGAGAGAGAAGTGTCAAAAGAAGATCACATAAGTCCAAGTATACCCTTCAGATTTTGATGAAGATAGTGAGCCTGATGTAGAAGTTGGGTTAGCCGAATGGTCCAAAAAGAAGAAGTCGTTCGCATGTCCCTAGGTGAAGGCGTCCGGCGAAGAGGAAAAATATGACTTCGACATAAATAAATACAACATGATATTTGACCTGCTACTCAAGGATAAACAAATTCTGAATTGGAAATAGAGAGCTCAAATTGGAAGTTCTGATATAGTATCGGAAGTTCTGATAATTTATTGTTTACGAAACAGAGAGCTCAACTCAGAAGTTCCGATATGGTATCGGAAGTTCCGATAATTTCTAATTTAGAGACAAAGAGTTCAAATCAATAGTTCTGATGCGCATCATAAAAAATTGCACTGATCGGAAGTTCGAATAGGGGTATAGGATGTTCTAATGATTCTGTTGACACGAAAATGCGGCCTCACACTTGGGTCAGTTCGATGATCCAAAAGCACGCGGATACTTAGGGATAAACCTAAGCGTGATGCGGCGCCGACGTCGCGTTCCGACAGATCCTTAATGGTTGTAAGGTTGACAGAGTCACCAGGTAATCAAACAAATATTAAGAAATAAAGTTCGATTAGCCGATGTGTGAGAAAATAACTATAAAAAATAAAACCTAATAAAACCGGCCAGAACAGGGCTGATTCTAATCTGTAATAAAACGGCGGTCAAACCGGAGGTATACTCCAAGATGGACTGGTGATGCGAAGTGTCGCCGAAGGGGGTACCCTTCGGCGTTCAGTGTGGAGTAAATCCGAAATACCCCAAAGGAGGGAAGGCTTCGACTTGTTGGCTGGTTGAACTGGAGTAGAACCCCCGGTTGGACCGACGCCTACGAAGGGATCGCCGAAGAGGGCTTCGGTGTTCTGGTGCAAAGCGGTCTCTGAGCGGTCGGACTAACGGAGGGTACCTGGTGAGATCGGCAGCGAAGCCTCGGTCAGACCGGGGCTTCGGCGCTGTGGGGTCTGGTGCGGAGTAGTTTACTACGGAGGGTTCTCGCCAAAGAGGGCTTCGACGTGACGGCGAAGAGTGCTCCGGCATGGAGTGGAGGGATCCTGTCGGACCGGTGAAGGCCCCTCGGTCAAAACAGGGGGTGCTGGCGACGGCGCGGCGAAGCCTGTCAACAATAGTCTGATGGCCCGGCATGGCAACGCTCGGTCAGACTGGTGAAGCCCTATCGGTCGGACCGATAGGCTTCGGTTTGATCGCCTAAGGGCTTTGGTGACTTTGAATATGAACAAAAATCACCCCAAACTTCTTGGCGATGATTTTGAAGATGTTTCCCCTGCAAAATAGTAAAATATCAAGTGCAATTAGGCCTAGAGGCTGAACTTCCAAGGGTAGTAGGAGAAAACGGATAAAACGATAAAAATTCGTTTCGTGGATTAAACGGGAGATTCACGAGCGAATGAACAAGGGTTACTGTGATTTCAATGAGGCGAACGGAGGGCTTATAGCACAAACCCACGAAGATGGACGTTACTTAGCTAATCCTAGGGCAAGGAAGTAGATTGAAAGGTAGAAGAACGATTCAAAGCGAGGGCTTTGTGTTGATATGAAAGCGGGGGTCCGCTTGAATCGGCCTCACCCGTCTATTTATAAGGGCTAGTCTCACCTAATCTAAGTAGGATTCGACCAAGTGTTTAATATTTGGATAAGATATCTCACCTAATATGAGTAGGATTCAGCCAAGTGGTTAAGATTTGGATAAGAGATCACAAACAGCCGAACTATACTAATATGATTCGAACTCTACTGGCCAAAGTGGGCCTCCGTGGGCCTCGCCAAAGCTAGTCTGCCGGGCCGAAGCCTACAGGCCGGTGAAGTGGCCCACTAGGCAAAAGCCTGCCTGCGAAGCAGGCCTCCAAAGGTGCTGCCGAAGCGCAATGCAGGATGGGCCTTCCACACTTCAGGGCTTCGGCCTGTGCCGGAGATGGCATATTTTCAGCCCAAATTACCAAAATTGATATTTCGACAATTTCGACCATTAATGCCAAATTTGAGTGTCAACACATGCCCCCTGCCTTTTAGCAAACTTAGTGAGTTAAAAGCACAGTGAGCCATGGGCAGTACTCTTTATTTGTTTAACTACCAAATCGTCCATTTCATAACCCAAGACATTTGAATTTGATGAGGACGATTTGTACGACTCACTAATATGACCAGGGGACTTAAGCACCAGATTTTTCACCAAATCGGCCTTTAGTTATTTTACTAGTTCTGCCCCTTGAGTCCCTCGCGAGGACGCGGTCCTTACTCAATGAGGGTGGAAGCTGGTTTGCCAACCAACTTCGGTCTCCACACCTGCCTTGTCCTAGCTACAACTTTGGACTCGCCGGGTGAGCTACCTTTGCCTTCTTCGACCTCTTTTTCTCTAAGATACTCGGCACAAAGACTTTGCAATCACCTTTTTTGGGACTTAGTCATCCTGGGAGGCGCCCATGAAGCTTGTGACTTAGTTCCGGGCGTCAGAAATTTTCTCCCAGAACCTTTGACCGAACAGGGTGTATCCGGAATGACCTTATCTACCTGTGGTCCGAACTCATGCTCCTGTTGAGGGTTCGACCTCTTTGGTGGGGGTGGCTGAGGGCGTTTGTCCTCGGCCCTTCTCCTATGCCTCTGGAGAAGGATCCCAAAAGTTACCTTGCGGGATTCAGCCGAGATGGCTTGTCGATATTTACTTTCCACACTCCTACCTCAAGGTTCTTCGGTATGAGCATGCATGTGTGAGGTTTCCCAATGATGATTGCCTTTCCTTTAGATGACTCGGCCTGTTCGGGCTGAATCAATACCTTCTTCCTGTCAAGATCAATGTTGTTTACGGGAAAGGGATCATGATCTAGCTTCATTCTAGGGCTAGAATCTATCTTCAATCGTCCTTTATCTATGGTCGATTGAACATGCTAACGAAAAACATGCATTCATTAGTAAAATGGGAAAGCGAATCATGCCACTTACAGTATGCACATTTCTTCAAGTCGTCGACAAATGGAATGACGTGACCTTTGGGCAACCTGATGAGCTGGCTTTTCAACAGAAAATCAAATATTTTATCGCACTTGGTCACATCAAATGAGTACTTAACTTCGTTGGGCCGACTCTTAGCAGGAGACGACCGTAATTTGGAGCACGTGATTGTTTTAGATCCACTGGGCTAGGTCCATTCATCCATGTACATGTCAGCTAGATTTTCTTATCCTGATGATTCTTCTTCGGAGTGCTCCACGATGTGTAGCTCAACCTTAGGCTCACTAAAAACTTTGACAGACCTTTTTCCCCTGGCTCGGCCTTCCTGGTCCAGAGCCTGATGTATAACCTGACTAACCTTGAGGAAGTTTTAGTTGTCCAGCTTTTCCTTAATTTCAGAATGTAAACCGTTGAAAGCTAAGTTGGCCAAATCCCTCTCGGAGATGTTTAAACTAAAACATAGGTTCCTAGTGTCTCGGAAGCGCCTAATATAGTCGAAGACACTCTCATTGGTCTTCTGTTTAACCGATGTCAAATGTGAGAGCCTAAGTTTGGTTTCCCTAGTGTACAAATAATCGTGGAATTTCTGTTCTAACTGGGCCCAAGTTTTGATGGAGTTCGGTGGTAGCACCGAAAACCAAGTGAAAGAAGTGTCGAATAGTGATAGGGAAAATAATCTGAGCTTAAGGGCATCTGACCCGCTTGCTTCACCACACAGTGCTAGAAATTGGCCTATATGCTCTAGGGTGGTCTTGCTACTCTCTCCATCAAACTTGGTGAACTCAGGAACCCTAAAGCCATGAGGATATGGGATGACATCGAAATGGTCTAGGTACGGCTTACGATAAAACCTAATCTGATCTTGAGGCATGTAACTAGTGCACTCCCTAACAAGCACGCGAATTCGCTCATCAATATCCTCTATGCTTCTGGCCTGCGCGTCTCTCATGCGGGGGCACGACACGTGGTGGTATGTCGGGATGTCGGCCGTGCGTTCCCTCCTCTCACGCTGGCTCATTATAAATGGGATGCTCATGCCTACGCGGGTATGCAAGAGTAGGAGGTGCAGGCAGCGTTTGAAAGGGTAGCGTGGGCGTAGGTGGTGTGTGATAAAATGGGGCGGTCTGACCGGCCATAGGGCCGATGTGACTGTAGGAACACTGCCTGACCGTAGGTATATGGGTCGGTCGGACTGGCCTGGTATCCGATTAGACCGACTATTGTCGGTGATAGTGCCTGGTGTGTGCTGGTTTGGCTGGCCCAAGGGTCGTCCTAACCGACAGTGATGTGCGTAGCCTCGGCCCCAAAAATTAGAGGTATATATGTAACGACTTTTTTGGTGCTCCCATCGGTTCTACTATATACGTTGTGCGCGGGGGGTAGGATAGCAATCGGGTGTGAGAAACAGCCTCGAAAAAGCTGAATCTCTTGAACATCGCTTCCATTTTAGGCCCTAGTTGATTTAAAAATGTAGCACTAAAGTCTTGATCCACTGTAGCGGCTATCTCCTGTCTAATCTCTAAGGGGGATAAAGATGGGAGGGATGGTGGTGGTACCTTGTTTCCGAAGGGGTCTGGGATGTCGATGTCCCGCTTGACGAAGCTTTTTTCGTGTAGCGCCCGAGCATGAGGGCATGGAATTCCTTCGTCTTGGCTTCGGTCTCGGCCTGATCCTCTTCGGGGATGTCCGTGAGAGTGGGGAGGATGATGTTGTGATTGTCGATCTCTGTGTTCATGCCTCCGGGTCCATCGGTGATAGGGGTACCATCGTCGTAGTCATAGTAGTCGTGGCTAATGTACTCGCAGCTGATGTAGACGTGCTCGTCATGTTGATGTCTTCCCCAGCGGAGTCGCCAAAAAGTGTGTTGACACGAAAACGCGCCCTCACACTTGGGTCAGTTCGACGATCCAAAAGCGCGCGGTAATCAAACAAATATTGAGAAATAAAGTTTGATTAGCCGATGTGTGAGAAAATAACTAAAAATAATAAAACCTAATCAAACTGGCCAGAACAGGGCCGATTCTAATCTATAATAAAATGGCGGTCAAACCGGAGGTATAATACCGGTCGGACCAGTGATGCGAAGTATCGTCGAAGGGGGTACCCTTCGGCATTTGACATGGAGTACATCCGAAGTACCCCAAAGGGGGGAAGGCTTCAGCCTGTTGGCTGGATGAACCGGAGTAGAACCCCTAGTCGGACCGAGGCCTGTGAAGGGATTGCCGAAGATGGCTTCGACATTCCGGTGCGAAGCGGTCTCCGGGTGGTCGGACTGATGGAGAGTACCCGGTTAGACCGACGGCAAAGCCTCGGTCAGACTGGGAGCTTCGGTGTCGTGCGGTCCGGTGTGGAGTAGTTTACTGCGGAGGGTTCTCGCCAAAGAGGGCTTCGGCGTGACGACAAAGAGTGCTACGATGCAGAGTGGAGGGATTCGGTCAGACCGGTGAAGGCCCCTCGGTCAGACCAGGGGGTGCTGGTGATGGCGCGGCAAAGCGTGTCGACAATAGCCTGATGGCTCAGCACGACAACACCCGGTCAGACCGGCGAAGCCCTATCGATCGGACCGACAAGCTTCGGTTTTATTGCCTAAGGGCTCCGACGACCTTGAAGATGAACAAAAATCACCCAAACTTCTTGGCGATGATTTTGAAGATGTTTCCCCTACAAAACAGTAAAAGATCAAGTGCAATTCGGCCTAGAGGCCGAACTTCCAAGGGTAGTAGGAGAAAACCGATAAAATGATAAAAATATGTTTCGTGGATTAAACAGGAGATTCATGAGCGAATCAAAAATGGTTACCGTGATTTCGACGTGACGAACGGAGGGCTTATAGCGCAAACCCACGAAGATGGATGTTACTTAGCTAATCCTAGGGCAAGGAAGTAGATTGAAAGGTAAAAGAACGATTCAAAGCGAGGGCTTTGTGCTGATATGAAAGCGGGGGGTCATGTTGAATCAGCCTCACCCCTCTATTTATAGGGGCTGGTCTCTCCTAATCTGAGTAGGATTCAGCCAAGTGGTTAAGATTTGGATAAGAGATCTCACCTAATATGAGTAGGATTCAGCCAAGTGGTTAAGATTTGGATAAGAGATCTCAAACAGCCGAACTATACTAATCTGATTCGAACTCTGTCGGCCAGAGTGGGCCTCCATGGGCCTCGCCGAAGCCAGCCTATTGGGCCAAAGCCTACAGGCCACCGAAGGGACCCACTGAGCCAAAGCCTGCCTGTGAAGCAGGCCTCCGAAGGTGCTGCCAAAGCCCAACACAGGACGGGTCTTCGGCACTTCAGGGCTTCGGCCTGTGCCGGAGATGGCATATTTTTTCCCAAATTACCAAAATTGATATTTCGACAATTTCGACCATTAATGTCAAATTCGAGTGTCAACAGATTCCTAAAATTATAGACCGAGAGTCTTGATCAGAAGTTCCGATCTGAGGATCGAAAGTTTTGAGGTGGGTGAAACAGATTGAATCTGTTGGGCCCCAGTGTGGATTGGGGTCAGGACTCTCACCTCTATATAAAGAGAGGAGGAGGACGTCTTGGAAATCAATTTATTCATTGTTTAGATCAGATCTAAACCCTAGCCACCAAGAACCTCTCCTCTCTCTTTCTTGATCTCAAGAGTTGAGATTGAGATTTCTCTCGGTTCTCACGAGCGGTGCTAGCACACTGGTGTGAGATCGATCTCATCTATGTACGTGTGGATACCATGGAGGCACTGCTCCAATAGCGGTGCTCGTGGGATTCTTCATGTGAACACCATTGTCTTCATCGATTGGATTGCTAGGGAACGAGCGGAGCGAGGAGAGGATAAGCAAGGACACGATTCCCCAACATCTTCTTCCTCCGTGTCTAGTGTGTCTTGCGTTAGAAGGTAATGATTCATAATCCCTCACGTACATGGTTTCGGGGCTTGGGGTGAAATTTTTGAAAATGCCGACTAGCATAGCCTTCCCATGCCCCAACAGTGGTATCAGAGCATACATGCGTGGTGTTCAATCTGGATCCCTCATGTATGGTGATACACGGTGGAAAAATAGATTAGATCTATTTTCTATCCGCAGAAGATCGGAAGTTTTGATGCCAGATCGGAAGTTCTGATGCTTGTCAAATTGGAAGTTCTGATACTTGATCGGAATTTCCGATATTGAATAAGATTCAATACAGAGAGCAATTTTTCTATCAAGAGTTCCGATATTGGATCAAAAGTTCCAATGGTTGATCAGAAGTTTCGATATCGGTTTTTAATCGATACAGAGAGCAATATCACTGTCGAAAGTTCCGATATCGCCATGTAAAGGGGCCATACTATGTCACAGTCAATGTGTTGTCTATGGTGCTTACTTATGTTCCCGTCATACTATTCTTGCATATTTCGTGGCCACTAGGGACGTAGCCTTGCTAGAATATTTCTCCCTCAGAAAATTAAGTATTGATGCTCTTTCCAATAGCTACACCCACCAAGCATCTTGATCATTGGTAGTGGGTCTTCCAAAGTAGAGTGCTATCTTTTATCTTGACCAGTTGGGGTGGAAGTTAGACTTCAGCACACATAGTATTGGTTTTCTTAATGAAGCTATCAAAATGGTTTTGGGCCTTGGGGCATAGAGTTGGAAGTTGAGCATTGGATGCTTCTCCAATGACAAGAGTCACATACGATGTGATTAGCAAAGTGTTGCTTACCTATTATTGGCGCAACGGATTACGCTATCAGGTTCTCTGAAGTTAAGAACTAACAAACGAAGTGTTTGTGAAAGCGGACTATCTCAAACCTCCGAATTGGATAATAGCTCGAAGTAGTTTGAAGTTATGTATTGAATATCTGAATATTCTATGCCCATTACAGGATGAAAAGAGAGGTATTTATAGGTAAAAATCTAAGGAAAAGACCTTTTTACCCCTCAATTACATCCGACATAGTGGAGACTATTTCGGTACCCCGAATAGGGCTAATATGGTAAAGTATGTTCGAAGGAGATAGACACAGTAGACGTCCCATCCTTCTGGCTATTTTCCACTACGGAGGGGAAGCCTTCGGAGGGTATCTTCGGACCGGAGCTACCCTCCTAGCTTGGAGACAAACCTTAGACTTGGAGATGATGATTTATCTTTGTCTTGTAATCTTGAAGATCTTGGGGATGAAGTATGTCCCCCCAACAGTAGCCCCTCAAATACGCTTTTCCGAATAACCTATATAGCAAGGAGAGCAGTATACACAAGAAATATTTTCATGCTTAGGGACTTTGAAAAAATTCAAGGTATTATAACCGTTCGAAGTGTCTTCAGCATCAGAGGTATATTTGACTGAAGCTTCGAACTTGAATCCCGGTGTGAAAACTTCACAAGGAGATGGACCGTTATGAATGTGAAGCATCACAAGGAGCCGTTACATTTGAGCCGTTACCCCTCAAGTAGTTGTTAGGCCCTTTTGAGAAAGTAATGGACAAATATTTAACCACGGGTTCACATATTTTTACCTTCTAGGCCCACCCGTTAGTGGCAGAAGTTGAACCTGCAGTGTGAATGCATATGTGAACCATATCAATCGAAGGCAAAGGGGGTTATAAAGGGAGGACTCGAACCGCAGCCGAAACTTTTACAGAGCTTCGGTTCTAAACCTCCACACTCTCACCTTCAAACCCTTTCCAACGCTCTTGAGCAAGAAATCCGATGGCGAGGACCAACGCAAAGGTGCCGACAGCGACGGGAACCTTGGCGCAGAGGCAAGCATGGGCTGCATCGGCAACAGAGGAAATGGTGGGAGCCCCGGGGGGTTCTTGGCCCAAACATATGCGAGAGCTCTGCCCGCCATCCAAGAAGACGCTGAAGCAAAGCTTTCTCCTCGAGAAATCGACAAGCTCGGCAAAATCCATCGAGGAGGCAATAAATGGGAAGCTGGGCTCAAGAATGAGGACTAGGGTCCCCGGAACAGAAGTGACCCCAGCGCCGCAGAGCGGAGAAGTGGTGGTCTTCGAGGCTTTCTTCGAAGCGGGGCTGGGCCTTCCGGCCATTGACTTCTTGGCCAAGGTACTGTACATGTTTCATGTTACCTTGTCACAACTATCTCCTAACACTATCGCCAGATTGACTGTCTTTGAATGGGCCCTCTGGGCCGAAGGGTGCGAAGGGAAGTATGAGATCTTCGCTGCTACCCACGAAGCCTCAGTACGGGCCTGGAGACTCCAAGGTGTTGGTGGCCTTCGGAAGCGTCAACTTTTTGCTCCAAAAGGAGCACTTGAAGAACTTTCCAGCAAAGGCAATCAACGACCGGTGGTACTCAGATTAGATACTCCGGTGGTTCTATGCCGAAGTTGGTGAATACTCCAGCGTTGCGGGACCCTGAAAGAGATATGGTACTAGAGGGAAGCCGAAGTGACTCCTGACCCAAGCTTGCTTTCAACGTGGCTTGGGTTACTTTCTTCGATGGCCAAGCGCATGAGCATGCGGGACTTGGCCGAAGAATTTATTGCCCTCCGAATTCCTCCTCTCGGAGCCGAGTGGCCTATTGCATTTCAGAATGCTTCGGAGGGAGAACTTTGAAGCCTGGGTAAGTCTTCACGTCTTCTGCATTAACACTAATTAGAGAACAAATAATATGCTCAATAGATTGTTACCTTTTTTCAGTGGCTCCGCTGGCGTTAGCTCCAGAGCAGATAGCCAGGGGTACAGAATGGGTGCTCGGAGCCCCTACTATAGTGGAGAAACAAAAAAGAGTGGAGCTCATTGGGAGTTGGGAGCACTCTAACCGAGTGTGGAGTGCTCTCGGGATGGAGGCTCTACCTCTGCCAGACGTCGATTCAATGGGAGCGGTCTCCCGGAAGAGAAAAGCTGCTGCCGGGACCTCCAAGAAGGCTACCAAGACCCCCGTGAAGAAGGGAAAAAAGACAACCAAACTCCCTACACCTCCATCATCTCCGGAATCGCTCGACATTTGGAGCTCCTCTTCGAAGGAGTCAGAAGAAAGAGACTCGGATGCGCGCATGGGAAAACAACTGGAAGAGTACCTACTTCATGGCGAAGAGGGTGAGTCTCAAGCCGCGGCCGAAGACCCCCTCGGGAGACTGTGGAAGCGGTGGTCGCAACCCACTCCGAGCCTGCCAGAACCGATCTAGAGTTGGAGCTAGAAAATCCTAGCTCGCCGGTAATCGGAGTAGTAGCGACGGAGGTCCGGGCTTCGATGTCTGCTACTCCGGCACAAACTTCGGGGGATGACCTCGACGAATACCTTCAGATGTACGAGTTTCTGGGGACCTCGAAATCCTTCCTCAAAGTCTGTACGGAGGTATGCCTCCGAACTTTTCTTTGAAATTCCTGAAATGACTTTACTGCATCAATAATATTTCAATGAATAGTTAATGAATACCATGCATTTTGCAGATGCATCGAGGAGCAGCATGGCTCTGACCAATGATGGAGCTTCAGCTCCTCTCGGAGATGAGGCTCTGTTTGAGGTGATGGCTCTGACAACTAGGGTTGCTTCGGGCGAGGTGACTCCACCTGAAGGAGCAACTCTCGAAGGAGGATCTACTTCGACCGAAGTAGCAGCTCCAAGTTTTGTACCTAGGAGAGGTAAGGGCAAGACTGGTCTTGGTCCTCTCCCCTCTTTGACAATGACGTCATCGTCGAATGACCCTTCGGTAGGTGCTTCAGAAGAAGACACTGCTGAAGACGATCAATGAGCCCTATCATGGATCCCGCTGTTGGCTCCTTTCTTGGAGCAGTGGACAGGGCTCTGAGCTCTTCTAGAACCCTTGGTGGATAATATCCAAGAGGTCAGGAGCTCTGAGCTGGTCTCCATCCTGAGCGAGGCCAGTAGATCGGAGCTTGATTTGGCCCTCGAAAGGGCTAACCTCCAGGTATGCAGCAAACAACAAGCATATTCGTCCTTGCTAGAGCGGGAGCGACTTCAAATGAGCTCGAAATCAATCGGCTCAAAAGAAAGGTTACAACACTCCAAAACATCCTCAAGGGCTCCGAAGATAAAACCTTACAACTGGAGGAAGAGCTCCTTGAGGAGCGGAGAGCTAAGGTCATCGCGGAGGAAGCACTCCAGGCCGAACAGCAGACCTGCGCTACACTTGCATCTTCGATAGAAGAAATCCAAGCCAAGCTTATGGTGCTAAGGGCCGAGATTGAAAGGCTTCAGAAGGCAGAGTCGGATTCCAACGCTGAGTTTGTAGAGCTTCAAACTTCACTCAAACAAGCGCTGGCTCAGAAGAATTACCTGCTATCAAAGACAACTAAGATCTCCATCATTGCCTCCGAGCTGACGAAGGCCGATGCGAAGCACATCGTGACTGCTGATCAAACTCAAGATACCCTTTGAGGTGTTCTGGAGTATTTTGGCACGATATGCCCCTTATCTTCATCTGTGGCAAGTGAACCTCTTGATCGAAAGCTCAAGATGATCCAAGCGGTGACAAAGATGATGAAGGGTTCCGGGACTCTCTACGGAGAGATCTCCGGGAAAGTAGCCGGGATCGGAGTCCTTCGACACCTCGAAGTCGTCGGGGTCTTTGTAGCTCAGGTGAAGGGTTTGACGCCAGCAAGCTTCACCGATGAAGGTTTGCTGCGACCATCTTTGGACGTGGCTTCAGCTTGGGAAGCCTTCCAGATCACCTAGAGAGCAGACCATGAAGCCACGACCAAGGTTTGGATCGACGAAGCCCATCGGTAGAGGCTAGCTTAGGCGAAGCCTCCTGCTCCGACTCCGCCAACTGCTCCGCTGACCGACCCGAAGGTCTAGCTCTTAGGATGCTTAACTATGTACAAGAAATCTTGTAATGCCCTTTATTTTAATGAATGAAAAGTTTATAAATGAAAAGCCTTCGCTTGAATGTTTGTTTTTAGGTTTTTCTACATACTACGGATCGTGATCTCGAAGTACTAGAGCTTAATGAAGGGCTTCGCCAACAGTGGGCTATCCTCGAAAGCTTAAGGCCTTACAGGCACTCACGATTTTCTGCTCCTCAAGGGGAGCAAGGGGAAATAGCACCCGATGTTTGTAGTGAAATCCTATCTTATATTAAAGAAGAGGACAAGGAAGTAGCACTTCGTCCTCAGAGTATGTAGATTGGTCTGACTCGGAGTACCAAGTCGAAGACCCAATGGAGGCTAGCTCCAAAAAGCTTCTATCCTGGGCTGAACTTCAAGAAGTGCAGAAAAAGCTGCAGGCTTCGAAGAAGAAAAGCACTCAGACTAAAATAAAAGTTTTGAGAACTCTAGGCTCCGAAGACCGAACTAGTCCCAGAGGTTGCTCTAGAGGCCGGAGGGGTCTCCGTTTTTATTTAGGTTTAGACCAGAATTTTTCTTAATCACGATGTTTTTAATACGATTACCTAGTTAATATAATTTGTCTGAGAAGCATCACTTGAATGTGCCTTACTCCCCTGCCCCTTCTTGTGGGTGGGGGATCATACGCAATGCGATAGGGTCCGTCAGACACAATGATTGGTATAGGAACCTAATGCTTCGTAATAATAATTGGTAACCATGACTTTAACTCTTTCGCAAAGTTCTTCGAATTGTACATTCATATTGTGATGATTATAATTTTTGGAACTAATTTTATACTTATAAGCTCTGATATTAGTCACTTAGGACTTATGAAGTGTTTCATTTGGCCGGAGCCATGAAACCTTATTGCTTGGTCGCCTACAACTCTTTTATAGATGCTTCGAACTCGGTGGTTCGGAGATCTGTTCTTTTAAAGTCCTTAGACTCTTCTATGGATGCTATCAAGCTAAAGCCTGGAATCCATAGGCTTTGGCCACCTTCGTCTCTTTTACAGATGATTCAAACCTAGAGGATCAGAAATCTATTCTTTTAAAGGCCTTAGACTCTTCTATGGATGCTATCAAGCCGAAGCCTGGAATCCATAGGCTTTGGCCACCTTCGGCTCTTTTACGGAATCTTCGAACCTGGAGGATCGGAAATCTGTTCTTTTAAAGTCCTTAGACTCTTCTACGGATGCTATCAAGCCAAAGCCTGGAATCCATAGGCTTTGGCCACCTTTGTCTCTTTTACAAATGCTTCGAACCCGGAGGATCGAAAATCTATTCTTTTAAGTCCTTAGACTCTTCTACGGATGCTCTCAAGCTGAAGCCAGGAATCCATAGGCTTTGGCCACCTTCGGCTCTTTTATGGAATCCTTGAACCGATGGTTCAAAGGCCGTTTGCTGGTTCCGATGAAAGATGCTTACCTCCACAAGCATCTCCATTCCCCTGATGCGTCCAACATGGGTAAGGAATATTTGAAGAGTAAGCATAATTTGAACCTCCATCTTTATTTATTTTAGAAAGGTACTTTACAATTGATTACAAGGAGCCCCTAAGCGTAATAACGCTTAAGGTGCTCCGCATGCCATGCATGCTTTAACTCTTCCCCTTAAAAATTTGCTAATTTAAAATATCTGGGGCGCCCTGAGCATAGGATAATATATGGTCCTTCCCATTTGTTTCCTAGCTTCCCCGGACAAATTACACTTCACAGTACCAAGTTACCTGGTCTAAGTTCATTCACTTTTATCTTCGGGTCATACCATGCCTTCGTTTGGTCTTGGTACTTCGTCATATTAGCAATAGCTCGAAGCCTTGTTTCTTCTGACAAGTCCAGCAAAGCGTTTATTTCATCATTATCTTCAGGCTCTGTTACATGAAGGGATCCACCTTTAAGCTCCATGGGAGTCATGGCCTCATCTCCGAATAACAGTCTGAATGGGGTGAATCCTATGAACCTAGCTTGAGTGGTCCGAATGGACCATAAAATCTTAGGAAGCTCTTCAGTCCACAACCCCTTTGCCAGCCCAACAATCCTTCGATTCAAACCAGATAGAATATTTCCATTTGCCCGCTCGACGGCTCCGTTGGATTGAGGGTGGCGAACAGCTGCGAAGCATAACTTGATGCCCAAACCTTCGCAAATTTCCTTAAAAGGTTCGGCTTCAAATTGTGTGCCATTATCAACTGTTAATTCCCTGGGCACTCTGAACTGCAAATGATATTCTGCCAAAAGAATTTTTGCACATTTTTTGAGGTGATAGCAGTTAAGGGTTTAGCTTCGACCCATTTAGAAAAGTATTCGATTGATACTATCACAAACTTCAAGCTGCCTTTTGCCATTGGGAAAGGGCCGATGAGATCCATTCCCCATCGTGCCATTGGCCATACCGGAGCAATAAATTGAAGAGGAGTCGGTAGATGATGGCTCCACCTACCCATCCACTAGCACCCTTGGCAGGTTCGAACCAATGTTTCTGCATCTCTTACAATTGTTGGCTAGTAAAGGCCCTAGCGAAGTGTTTTTCCCGCTAGAGCACGAGGGGCTAAATGGCTGCCGCACAGGCCTTCGTGAATCTCCTGAAGTATATTTTGGCCTTCGGGTTGTGAGATGCATCGGAGTAGGGGAGAATAGACTCTGGCTTTATAAAGTATTCCATTGACAAGCTCATAATTTCGAGCCCTTGCTTGGAGCCTTTGGAAATCTAGACCTTCTAGCGAAGCTGTACTGTTTTGCAAAATATCCAAAATTGGAGTCTGCCAATCAATGACTGGAATGCAAAGGACCTCTGTGGAGGGTAGCTGATGCACCGAAGGAATAACAAGTTCTTCATAAAAAGCACCCTCTGGGAGGTCCAATGCTCTGGCTGCAGCCTTCACTAGAACATCTACAAGTTGATTATCCGCTCGAGGGATGCTTCGAATAGAAATTCTTTTAAACAATACCTCCGTCGTGTGAATTTCTTCTAAATATTTTGCGAGATGTGAATTCCTAGCTTGGAAGCTCTTGTCAACATGTCCTGCAATAACTTGAGAATCTGTATTTATTATAATTCTAGTTGCTCCAAGTGCTCTTGCCTTTCGGAGGCCTAGTAGGATTCCTTCGTATTCTATAATATTATTAGTGGACTTAAAGTTGAGCCTTGCAGGATACATGGCTTTTTGCCCTAACGGTGATATTATTATAGGTCCAGCACTGGCACCAGATGCTTGATAGGCTCTGTCAGAAAATATTGTCCATAGCCCTTCAAAGGTTTTTTCCGGAGCCCAAATTGCAGACAGAGTCCATTCGACCACAAAGTCAGCTATGACTTAGGATTTGATAGCTGTTCTTATAGTGAAGGAAATACCGAAGGGGGCTAGCTCGACAGCCCATTTTCCAATCCTACCCATGGAGTCTTTGCTCCGAAGCATATCACCAAGGGGATACGAGGTAGGGACAATTAAATTATGTGCTAAGAAGTAATGCCTTAATTTCCGTGAGGACATTACCAAAGCATAAACGAATTTCTCGAGCTCGGAGTATCTTGTTTTCACTTCGGACAAAGCTTTTGAAATGAAGTATACTGAATTTTGCACCAGTTTTCCCTTGAGATCTATTTCCTTGACCAGCACTGCACTTATTGCGGAGCCTGTTGGTGCAAGATAAAGAAGGAGAGTTTCTTCTAGGAGGGGCACAATAAGTGTTGATAAATTTCCGAGATAATCTTTAATATCATCGAAGCTTTTCTAGCACTCTGGCGTCCACTTGAAACTCTCGGATTCCTTTAGGGATTTGAATATTGGGAGGCTTCGCTCTGCTGATCTAGCTAGGAATCTGCTAAGGGCTGCAAGGCATCCTATCAGCTTCTAGACTTGCTTCAAATTTTCTGGTGGAGCCATTCTTTGCAGCACACTAATCTGCATCGGTCTAGCTTCGATTCCTCTGCTCGAAACTAAGTACCCTAGCAATTTTCCTGCTTGCGCCCCGAATATACATTTTTTAGGGTTGAGGCGAACTCCACATGCTCGGAGGCTCTTAAAAGTTTCAGCTAGGTCTAGACTATGCTGGTGTTTTATAGCACTTTTTATTACAATGTCATCCATATAGGCTTCGACATTTCTACCTATCTGGTGACATAGAGCCTTAGCAATAAGACGTGAGAAAGTAGCCCCGACATATGGCAAGCCAAAAGGCATTCGGACATAACAAAATACTTCAGAAGGAGTTATGAAAATTGTCTTGGCTTCGTCTTCGCGCTTTAGCCAAATTTGATGATAACCGAAGTATGTGTTCGGGAAGCTTAAAAGTTTGGAGCCCACCGTAGAATCCACAAGTTGATCGATACGGGACATAGGGTAGGGGTCTCGGGGGCTTGCTTTATTTAAAGAAGTGAAATCGATGCACATGTGCCACTTGCCGGAGCCTTTCTTCTTGACGAATACGGGGTTAGCCAACCACTCCGTGTGGGCTACTTCCCTGATGATTCCGGCTCTGAGAAATTTTTCTACGTCCACTTTGGCGAGGTCTGCCTGTTCAGTTGACAATTTACACAGCCCCTGGCGAATTGGTCGAGTTTTAGGGTTGACGAGTAAACTATGTGTTGATAGCAAAAAAAGGCATCAATGGTTAAGATTGTAAAAATATCAATTTTGGTAATTTGGGCCAAGAATACACATGTCTCGGGTCAGGCCGAAGCCCAACAGGGCCGAAGGACCATTGGGCTACGGGCTCCGAAAGCTTCCACCTAGCCCACGTCCTTCGGCCAGGAGGCCTTCGGAGGCCCACCCCGCCGAAGCTTCGGCCGAAGGAGGAGGCTTTGGCACGCTTGGCCGAAGGCCCACTTCGGGCAGAGATAGAGTTGGACCCGATTCTGGCTAAGTGTTTATCTCTATTCAACCGAATTATAGCAGATTAGATTAGAAGTATAGCCCCTGTAAGTATAGAGGCGAAGCTAGTTTAGAGGCCCCCCCGACAAAATCAACCACAAAGCCTAGCTTTGAATCGCATTTACTTTATCTTTACTTTTATGTACTCTTTGTGGGTTTGCCTGGAAGCCCTCCGACGGCCAATTCGGAACAGTGGTAATCCTTGTTACTTTTCTTGTGAAGTATCCGTTAATCTACGTAATAGATTGCTATGGCCTTGTTACTTCGCGTGTGAAGTATCCGCTAATCCGCGTAACAGATTGCTACCTTCGCAACTAGTGCAACACTTAGCAGAATTCGGTCCTCAGGCCGAATTGATGTTTCGAATATACTCCGGAGCTCAGAGATTGGTTTCGGAGGTTGTTAGAACACCCTTCGGTGAGACCGTTGCTTCGAACGCACGCTTCGCCAGCAGACTTCGTCATGATAGGCTTCACCATGCTTGTAGTCCACTCTAGACGAAGTCACGCTCGTGCATTGCGTTTGAGTCATTACTCTGTATCTTACTGTATCGGAGACTTCACGTCGAACCCCGCTGTTCGGAGGTGATTGTCGCGTCTAGATCCGTTCGGAGTTCATCTTCAGCCAGATCAGTCCGAACGCCGAAGGTACCCTTCGGCGGGACACTTCGCACCAGACGACGAAGGTACACTTCGGAGACCCCCTTCGCACCATACTTCGACTCACACAGGCTCCGACCGGTTTGCTGATTTATTTTGTTTAATATATTTCTTTCGGCTAATTGGATTACTTCTGTGTGATCTGATTACCACGACTAAGGGTAGTCGGAACATGACATCGGTGCTGTGTTACGCTTAGGCTTGTCCCTAAGTATCCGCACACTTTTGGATCGTCGAACTGACCCAAGTGCGGGGGCATGTTTTCGTGTCAACACACTTTTTGGCGACTCCGCTGGGGAAAAGCTACGCCAACATGATGGTTACGTCTACATCGGCCACCGGTACATCTACAATGACTACTATGTCTACATCGCCGATGGACACCGTAGGAGGCGTGGATATCGACAACCGCAACATCCTAACACCTACTATTGAAGATATTTCCGCAGAAGACCAAGCAGAGATCGAGGTAAAGTTGAAGGCGCTCCAAGACATGATGCTTGGGGGCTACGTCAAAACACGCGCGGGCTTCATCAAGTGTGACATCATCGCACCCGACTTTGCTCAGATCTAGGTAACACCCGTATCGCCTCATTTATCTTCTTTAGAGATTGAGAAAAAAATAGCCGCATCAATAGATCAGGCCGTTAGCGCTTCGCTAGCCAACCGTTTAGATTCGGCAGTTAGCTCCCAAGTAGAGGCAACTCTTAGAAGGTTTAGCTTTACTGAGGCCGTACCACCAGTCCCTATTGCTATTGTACCTCAGGTAAGTCATGTGTACAGCAGAACTGACGGTAGCACTGGCAAGACCATTACGTCTCCGGCCTCAACACCCATGGCCGAGACTAGTCATTATGCTTACAGCCAAGCTAGCACCGCATACCACGCACCACCACCACCTGTACCAGTACTAGCCCTGCCCGCACTGCCCGCGCCACATGCACAGGCACCTGGGCTCGAGCACGTCATACATCTAGCGCGTAGGGAAGAGGCCCATGGCCAACATGCCGATATCCCGCGGCGTGTCGCGCCCCCGCACGAGAGACGTGCGGAGGCCGCAGGACAAGATGACCTAGAGGAGCGAATCCGTGCACTATTTAGGGAATGCGCCGGCTACGTGCCTAGGGGTCGGGTTAGGGTTTACCACAAGCCATACCCCGACCATTTTGATACAATACCCTACCCCCACGGCTATAGAATCCCCGAATTCACTAAGTTCGATGGCGAGGGTAGCAAAACCACACTAGAGCATGTTAGTCAATTTTTAGGACAGTGTGGAGAAGCTAGCGGGACAGAAGCTCTAAAAATTACTGAGAAACCAAGGGTTGGTTTCGGAATCTGTGATGAGTGATTGACAGGCTTTTACCCTCTGTTTCGAAGGGGTCCCTCCGAGGGGTTCGGAGGTTGGTGCTCCGAAGCTGTTCGGAGGCTGTTTCACCGAAGGGTTCGGTTGGTTTGGTTGCTGCAGCTGTTGCAGCGGAGTGTGCCTGTCGGAGGGGTCCGACAGTACACGATGACCGGGTTGTACCGAAGGTCTCGGTACTTTGGGCGGTACACCGAAGTGTGTGCCGAAGGTTGCTAACCCAGAGAGGTCTTCGGGGTACTAGAAACACTTGTCTGCTTGTCTGTGGTATGCAGGGGACTTCGGAGGCGACGGACGGGTCGTAGCAAGTGAACCTGGGTCAAGCAGGAGGCTTGATGCCAGGGGAGCGGGGAGCTCCGTCACAAAGGCTGCGAAGGGGTCTAGGTCGGACCTCGGGTCGAGGTGCACCAGGAGAAGGCAGTAAGTACGTAGCATGGCTCCGGATGAAGGTACTCCGAGACGAAGTCCTCGGAGGCGAGGCACTTCGAAGGGTACTCCGACTGGAGTAACTTCGGAGTTTGGTGGACCAAGTCCTCAGCAACGAGGCAAGGTGTTCGAAGTGTGCTCTGGATGGAGACACTCGAAGGTACCCGACGAAGGTCTCAGAAGTCGAGGTGCATCAAAGGCATGGTCCGGGTGAGACTAGTCGAGGAGTGTGCTCGGGGAGAGACACTGCGACGAAGTGCTCATGGAATGCTTCATGCGGAGGCCTTGGACGAAGGAGGGACTTCGAAGGGTGGTACTCCGAAGGTGGGGCTTCGGAGTGTGGTTGTCTTGTGGTACTTCGACCTTGCATGGCTTCGGTACACGGACTGACGGAGTTCAAAGCTGGGGGAAGCTGCGAAGCCGTGGTGGTGCACTCCGAAGGTGGTGGTGCGAAGGCCCAAGGGCTTTGACGGCTTTGGCTCAAAACCGTCACTGTATCGAAGGATGACTTCGGTGAAGCGAAGGCCGTCAGGCTCAAGGCTTCTCACCGAAGCTACCGCACCCCTCGCATGCGAAGGGGGGCTTCAGAAAAGTCAAAGACTGTAAAGGCTGACAGTGTCTGCTCTGCAAAAAGCTGACGCTGTCCCCTCTGCAAAGCTGACAGAGAAGCCTCCAGAATAAAGTTGACTACCTTTTGTACCCCTCTGTTCTGTAGAGACAAAACCAATGTAAACCCTAGGGGTAAAGTAGTCAATTCACTTGGGTGAATAGTGGCTATAAATATGGGGGCTGGGTAGGTAACATTTAACACTTTGAGCATTTACTGTTGAACTCCTGTACTAGCCTCCACATACTTTGTATTCAACCAGTGAGTTCATTTTTAGTGTTCCTTGTTCAAGCAGCGAAGCCCTGTTTTGTGTTCATTCTGCTTGAGCTTGTTTGCATACCTCGCTGCCTGCATTGACTGCTTGTAGTGCACCGAAGCCTGTTGGGGCGAAGGGTGTTTGTGCGAAGTGTGTTTTTCAGTGTGCGTTCGCTCTGTGTAACTGGAGGCTAGACCTCGCTGTTTACTAGCGAAGCACTGATCGAAGCCAGTTTTTCTTCCCATTGCGAAGCCCTTAGCGAAGTCTATTTTTGTGTGCGTTTAGACCTTCGAAGTACGAAGCCCAGCACTAGTTGTTGTTGCTAAGTACTTGGTTGTAGTCCACAGAGGGTAGTCCGCTCGTGCGGAGGGTGAAGTGCGAAGTCTGCTCGAAGGCACCCTATGTGCGGAGCCTGCACTGACTTAGCAGAGTTGAGTTGTCAGGGTTGTGTGTGGAGCGAAGTCTTCTTGGCTTCGAACTTTTGCCCCTGTGCGAAGCCTGTGTTCGGAGCTGTCAAATATCTCTGAACCAGAACTTCGAAGGGTGTGTTCGAAGCCTGTTCCGCAGTGGACTAAATTAAAACAGAAGTCTATTCTTAGCCTGAAATTTTAAAAGCTCCCATTCACCCCCCTCTGGTCGCCGTTTCCGGTCCAACAATTGGTATCAGAGCGGGTTAAGATCACCAGTTGACCTTAACCGGTTTTGTGATCTGTTGGCGACATGGACAGAGTTAGTAAAATTCCTCTGTTCGATCAGACTGATTTTGCATACTGGAAGGTGCGCATGGAGTCTTACATGCTAAGCCAAGGAAATGCAATTTGGGAGATTGTGGACTCACAATACTCCATCCCTGAGACTCGCACCTCTCAAACAGAAAAGGATCAGTATAATGCCAACTCGAAGGCTAGGAATATACTGTTCATTGGTTTGAGCCGGAGTGAGTTTGATAGGGTGCAGCACCTTAGGACTGCTAGGGAAATTTGGACCACTCTCACTATTTTTCATGAGGGCTCTACACAGATCAAGGCCAGGCGCCAAAGCACATACAATCAACAGTATCAGCTGTTCGTGCAGGCACCTGGTGAATCCATAGATGCCATGTTTTCTCGCTTTGATGCGATAGTGAGTAACTTGCGGTCCAACGGGACGCTTGCTTACAATGATCATGATAGGGCTATCAAGCTTCTCTATGCTCTTGACCGTAGCATATGGGATGTAAAGATATCCAGCATTGAGGAGTCCGCAGGTTATGACACATTGACCTGCGATGAGCTCTTCAGCAAGCTGAAGTCCACAGAGATTGCCAAGGCATCTCTTGCAGTGCATAGGAACTCCTTGTCACAGCCATTGGCATTGGTTTCAAGCACTAGCCGTGGCACCACTACAGAACCGAGCACATCTGGTACTTGTGTTCTTGCAGATGGTTTTGCTTTGTCCTCCCTGGTCTCCGTCACTAAGGAGCAGGTGGACACTCTGGATGATGATAAGCTTGCTCTCATTGCCAGAAGGTTCACCCGTTTTTATCATGAAAGACGGGATCAGAGGAGAAGTGGTTTTAGTGGTTGCTTTGAATGTGGCGACACTTCTCATATCAAGGCCAATTGCCCTAAGCTCAAGAAGAGAGATGAGAGTGAGCGCCCTAAATACCACAAAAAGGAGAGGAAGCCTTTTGTGAAGGGCAAGCGCGGCAAGGTGGCTAAGAGAGTAGCCAAAGCCGCTTCCAGAGCATTTGTTGCTGCTCTCAGCGACATCGACACTTCCTCAACTGAGGAGTCGAGCTCTGAGGAGGAGGAATCCCCAAGGAAGGAGGACAAGAAGGAAAGAAGGGACAAGATTTCACCGGCCTTTGCTTCATGGCCGACAGCGATCACAGCGGCGATGAGCTTGACTCATCTGAGGTACCACTATCCTATGACCAGCTTTCAATAAAATTAGATGAGCTGAATGAAGTAGTTCTTGGTCAAGATAGATTACTTGTGCAAGTCGCTAGAGAAAGAAAAGACCTTAGACTTAGGCTAGAATCTGTTTCTACTGAGTATGCCATGCTTAAGTCTAAAGTTAATGATGCTGAATGTGAATCTTGTACTGTTGTCATGGGTGAGCTTGCTCAGTTGCATTCTGTACATGCTCAAACTCTATCTAAGCTTGAGACTGCACAGAAGCAGCTTTTGGTGGTTGATCCTAGACCTCATGATATAATTGATTGCATGAATTGTTCTTTATTGCGCGAGAGCATTAATTTACGTGATAAGCATGTTCATGATTTAGAGGCTATATTGGAGAGGGCCGGTAGTTCTAAGGATGTGCAACCTGTTTGTGACACTTGCATAACCCTTAAGGACCAGCTAGACATTGTTAGAGAGCGAGCTGAGAACCTCATGACTGAAAATGAATACCTTCTTTCTGTGGTTAACAAATGCACTGAGGGAAAGGGTAGAATGGATTTGCTCTTGGCCAAGACCAAGATGTGTGCTGACAGAGCAGGGTTAGCTCTAGGGTTGGGTTTTGAGAGGATTCCTTCAGATGGTGGGAACAAAACTGTTTTTACCTCACCCACTACCCTAGAGAAAGAGAGAGCTTTGTTAGACACTCCATCTGCCAAGAAACCTACCCGGACACCAAAGAAAACCACTCCTCCTGCCAAGAAAATCCCTCCCAAGAAAACCACTCAGCAGAAGCCCAAAGAGCCTGTGAGAGTTGCTCCTATGACCCATGAGAGTGCCCCTAGGAGAGTTTTTCATTGTTCCTACTGTCAGCGGGCGGGTCATTTGGTTGGGTTCTGTTTTTGTCGCATCAAGGATGAGCGACGCTCTCAGGCGATGAGTTACCAGGACATGCATTACCCATCTTTAGGTATGCATGAGTCTGAGTTTTACTATTGTCCTGTTTTTGAGGCTCCTCGTGTTTCTCGGAGAGGTTTTGCTCCTCGAGGTGTTCACCATGTTCCATATGGTGGTAGACCCCGGGCGAGTAGCTTTGTACCTCATCAGAGTAGGAGACCTCGACATGTTGTTAGATCACAGCATGTAGGTAGACCTCGCACTTTGCATCATTCTGATTATCCTGTGCGTAGACAGTCTACTTTTACTGTGCCTACTACTCGTATCACTCGGTGTTGGATGCCTCGTCATATTTTCACTCACCCCAGCACTGAGCGATCGAGAGTTTCTTATCATATGTAGGCGACAGATCGAGGCTTGGAGGGCACGTGGATCATGGACTCCGGTTGTTCGCGCCATATGACCGGAGATGCAGCATGGTTCTCCAGCCTCACCACAACCAAGCAAAGGGAACATATCACCTTCGGCAACAATCGAAGGAGTAGAGTGAAAGGTAAAGGTGTGGTAAGAATCAACTCGAATTTCACTCTCAAAGATATTGCTTTGGTTGAGAACCTGGGATACAATTTGCTTTCAGTATCTCAGTTGCTTGATGAGGGCTTCGAAGTGCGATTCCATCGTGATACTTCGCAAGTACTCAATTCTGATGGCGTTGTGGTTTGTAAGATCTTTAGAGTTGGGAGAGTTTTTGGAGCTGATTTTTCTGAGTCATCTGGTTCTTCTCATTGTCTTGTTGCACATTCTACTTCTGAGCTTTGGAAGTTGCATAGGAGACTAGGGCATATGAGCTTTGAGTTGCTCGCTCGTCTGAGTGCCCTAGGTCTGATCCGAGGATTGCCCAAGCTCTAGTTTGAGAAGAATTTAGTTTGTGCTCCTTGTCGACATGGAAAAATGATTGCCGCTTCACATTCACCAGTCACCACAGTGATGACTGAACAACCCGGAGAACTTCTCCACATGGACACTATAGGTCCTTCTCGGGTTAGTTCTTTAGGCGGCAAGTGGTATGTATTAGTCATTGTCGACGATTTCTCTCGCTACTCTTGGGTCTTCTTTCTTGCCAGCAAGGATGAAGTGTTTTCACACTTTCAGAGCTTGGCTTTGAGACTTTTCACTGAACTCCCTGGTGCGTTGAAATTCATTCGAAGTGATAATGGCACTGAGTTCAAAAACAGTCTCTTTGTTGACTTTTGCTTGGAGCATGGCATATAACATCAATTCTCTGCTCCGCGGGTTCCTCAACAGAACGGTGTTGTTGAGAGAAAGAACCGCACTTTGGTTGAGATGGCTAGGACGATGCTCGATGAGCATAAGACTCCTAGAAAATTCTGGGCTGAGGCCATGAACACTGCATGTTACATCTCAAACCGAATATTCTTGCGCTCAATTTTAAACTTGACATCTTATGAGCTACGTTTTGGGAGACAGCCCAAGGTTACTCATCTTCGATTTTTTGGCCGTCGTTGCTTCATCCAAAAACGTGGTAATTTGGATAAATTTGAGTCGCGCTCTTCTGACGAGATCTTTTTGGGTTACACTACTCATGGTCATTCTTATCGTGTTTATAATTTGGAAACTAACACTGTCATCGAGTCATGTGATGTGACTTTTGATGAATCGACCCCCTCTGTTAGTTCTGCTCTTAAACAGGCAAATGAACACGACATGGAACAGACCATCTTCGAAGAAGAAGATCCGGAGAATTCGAGGATGAACCCCTGCTTCCCTCGACATTAACCCCCGAAGCCGACCCCGCTTCGACTACTTCGACACAAGGTCCCGAAGCGACTACCTCTACATCGGTCATCTTGGACCACTCCAACGCACAATTTGAGGGGGAGACTGCATCCCGCCGTGAGGCTCCACACCATGTTCAAAGGATGCATCCTCCCGAGCAGATCATTGGTGAGCTTGATCAAAGGGTAACACGTTCTCATGCTCATTTCATTGATTCGACTTTTGTTGCTTCTTTCGAGCCCTTAGATGTTAGTCATGCACTTTCTGATTCTAGTTTGATCAATGGCATGCATGAAGAACTTGAAAATTTTTAGAGAAACCAAGTCTGGTCTTTAGTTGATCCTCCACCAAATGTTCACTTCATTGGAACAAAATGGATTTTCAAAAACAAACAAGGGGAGGATGGGACTATAGTTAGAAACAAGGCTAGGCTTGTAGCTCAGGGTTATTCTCAATTAGAAGGGATTGATTTTACTGAAACTTTTGCACCTGTTGCTCGTCTTGAGGCCATTAGGATTTTACTTGCATTTGCGGCATCCCGTGGTTTCAAACTCTATCAAATGGATGTTAAAAGTGCTTTTCTTAATGGCTTCATAGGCGAAGATGTTTATGTAAAACAACCCTCTGGTTTTGAAAACCCCAAATACCCACATAAAGTCCTTAAACTTCATAAGGCTCTTTATGGACTCAAGCAGGCCCCTCGGGCATGGTATGACATACTTAAGTCCTTTTTGCTTGAGCGGGGGTATTTGATGGGATCTGTTGATAAAACCCTGTTCACTCTCAAGCATGGCAAAGATTTTCTCCTAGTTCAGATTTATGTGGATGATATCATCTTTGGTGGCTCTTCTCATGCTTTGGTTGCCGAGTTTGCAGATGCCATGAGCAGGGAGTTCGAGATGTCCATGATGGGTGAACTCACCTTTTTCCTTGGGTTGCAAATCAAGCAAGACAAACAAGGTACTTTTGTCCATCAGACAAAATACACCAAGGACCTGCTAAAGAAATTCGACATGGCCGATGCGAAGCCCCTCGCCACTCCAATGGCTACATCTGTAGCATTGGATCCCGACGAAGATGGAGAAGCCGTAGATCAGAAGGAGTTCCGAAGCATGATCGGCTCCCTCCTCTACTTGACTGCTACGAGGCCAGACATACACTTTGCAGTGTGTCTGTGCGCTCGTTTTCAGGCTTCACCACGAGCTTCGCACCGCCAAGCGGTAAAACGTATTCTAAGGTATCTCAAACATACCCTTGAGTTCGGCATATGGTATTCAGCGTCTTCCTCTTTTTGTCTTCGAGGTTATTCCGATGTGGATTTTGCTGGGTGTAGGATTGATAGGAAGAGTACCTCTGGTACTTGTCATTTTTTGGGTACATCGTTGGTTTGCTGGTCTTCCCGCAAACAGTCTAGTGTTGCACAATCGACGGCTGAGGCCGAATATGTTGCTGCAGCTAGCTGTTGCTCTCAGATTCTGTGGATGGTTTCCACTTTGCGGGATTTTGGATTAGATTATAAGAGTGTTCCACTTTTCTGTGATAACACTAGTGCTATTTGTATTGCAAACAACCCGGTCAGCACTCCAGAACCAAACACATTGATGTGCGATATCATTTTCTCAGAGATCACAATGAGAAGGGTGATATTGAACTTCAATATGTTGATACCCAACACCAGCTAGCCGATATTTTCACAAAACCCCTCGATGCTTCTCGTTTTGCCTACTTGCGTGGGGAACTTGGTATTTGTCACCCTTACGGCATTTTGTGAGGGGGAGCTATTTTTAATTATCATGCATATGCTCATCATGTGTGAAATTGCATTTACATCTCTTGCACTTATATGCCTGATTATAATTCATGAAATCGTGTCAGCTCAGCTCTATTTAATATATCTGAAACATTAATGTGCATGATGTTTTCTTTCAAAAATCAAATCGTGCTTACTGCTTAGTCTTGGATCGAGCTTGTTTAGGTAGGACTGCTTTAGCTATCCTTTATCTGCTTGATAGCAAGATTTCTTTTCTCTGGATGCTAAACATTGCAACTTGAAAAATTGTTTTACATACTCATGGATATGCATAAAGTGCTAAACAATTTGTTCACTTAATCAAATTTCCAAAAATCCATGATTTGTATGCTTCAAAGCAAAAAGATCCAGGTGGGTTTGTTTGTCGCACTACTCTATTGTAGACCGCTTACCATTGCACATTGGTCTGAACTGGAATAGTGTAGTGTATGCCAAAATCATTGCTTTAAGCTTCTGATGGCTTTCATGCCTAGGCTTGGCCTGATTGGAAAGCATAAGGTGGACAAACAAATAACCCCTGGCATTATGAACAAGAAAAATTCATGAATCATCAAGTTTGCTTTTCACTGCTCCACTTGAACTGGACTTGTCTGTCTAGAGTAGAAATTGACTAGCTTTGCGCAGTCCCGACTTTTACTTGTCTAGTTATCTTGACTGAGTGGTGATGCTTTTATTTCAAAAATGATACAATCACATGATGTCATCGTGTTTTTAGAGAATGTTAAATTGAGCTGAGCACATGATCATTGGTATTACTGTTGTCATATTTTTGCTTTATATGTCTTGGCAATTCTGCTCATTTCCAAGCAATGCATCTTTTAAATGCTCCTTGATGCTTGCATTGCCAAAGGGGGAGAAATTGTTGCGTTCTCTGCCGCAAAGGGGGGAAATTATCTCAGGGGGAATTTTTATCTTGAAAAAGGGGTGATTTGCCGAAGGGGCTTTTACTCTTTTGTAAAGGGGGAGGAAAATTCTTTTATCAAGTGACATGATTTGGCTCGTTTCTGAGTTTTTATGGTCACTTGTGTGCTGAAACTTTTTCAAATTTTCTTGAACTTGAATTTGGTTGTCAATGCACTCATCAAGGGGGAGATTGAGAAACCAAGGGTTGGTTTCGGAATCTGTGATGAGTGATTGACAGGCTTTTACCCTCTGTTTCGAAGGGGTCCCTCCGAGGGGTTTGGAGGTTGGTGCTCCGAAGCTGTTCGGAGGCTGTTTCACCGAAGGGTTCGGTTGGTTTGGTTGCTGCAGCTGTTGCAGCGGAGTGTGCCTGTCGGAGGGGTCCGACAGTACACGATGACCGGGTTGTACCGAAGGTCTCGGTACTTTGGGCGGTACACCGGAGTGTGTGCCGAAGGTTGCTAACCCGGAGAGGTCTCCGGGGTACTAGAAACACTTGTCTACTTGTCTGGGGTATGCAGGGGACTTCGGAGGCGATGGACGGGTCGTAGCAAGTGAACCTGGGTCAAGCAGGAGGCTTGATGCCAGGGGAGCGGGGAGCTCCGTCACGAAGGCTGCGAAGGGGTCTAGGTCGGACCTCGGGTCGAGGTGCACCAGGAGAAGGCAGTAAGTGCGGAGCATGGCTCCGGATGAAGGTACTCCGAGATGAAGTCCTCGGAGGCGAGGCACTTCGAAGGGTACTCCGACTGGAGTAACTTCGGAGTTTGGTGGACCAAGTCCTCAGCAATGAGGCAAGGTGTTCGAAGTGTGCTCCGGATGGAGACACTCGAAGGTACCCGACGAAGGTCTCAGAAGTCGAGGTGCATCGAAGGCATGGTCCGGGTGAGACTAGTCGAGGAGTGTGCTCGGGGAGAGACACTACGACGAAGTGCTAATGGAATGCTTCATGCGAAGGCCTTGGACGAAGGAGGAACTTCGAAGGGTGGTACTCCGAAGGTGGGGCTTCGGAGTGTGGTTGTCTTGTGGTACTTCGACCTTGCATGGCTTCGGTACATGGACTGACGGAGTTCAAAGATGGGGGAAGCTGCGAAGCCATGGTGGTGCACTCCGAAGGTGGTGGTGCGAAGGCCCAAGGGCTTTGACGGCTTCGGCTCAAAACTGTCACTGTATCGAAGGATGACTTCGGTGAAGCGAAGGCCGTCAGGCTCAAGGCTTCTCACCGAAGCTACCGCACCCCTCGTGTGCGAAGGGGGGCTTCAGAAAAGTCAAAGATTGTAAAGGCTAACAGTGTCTGCTCTACAAAAAGTTGACGTTGTCCCCTCTGCAAAGCTGACAGAGAAGCCTCCAGAATAAAGTTGACTACCTTTTGTACCCCTCTGTTCTGTAGAGACAAAACCAATGTAAACCCTAGGGGTAAAGTAGTCAATTCACTTGGGTGAATAGTGGCTATAAATATGGGGGCTGGGTAGGTAACATTTAACACTTTGAGCATTTACTGTTGAGCTCCTGTACTAGCCTCCACATACTTTGTATTCAACCAGTGAGTTCATTTTTAGTGTTCCTTGTTCAAGCAGGGAAGCCCTGTTTTGTGTTCATTCTGCTTGAGCTTGTTTGCATACCTCGCTGCCTGCATTGACTGCTTGTAGTGCACCGAAGCCTGTTGGGGCGAAGGGTGTTTGTGCGAAGTGTGTTTTTCAGTGTGCGTTCGCTCTGTGTAACTGGAGGCTAGACCTCGCTGTTTACTAGCGAAGCACTGATCGAAGCCAGTTTTTCTTCCCGTTGCGAAGCCCTTAGCGAAGTCTGTTTTTGTGTGCGTTTAGACCTTCGAAGTACGAAGCCCAGCACTAGTTGTTGTTGCTAAGTACTTGGTTGTAGTCCACAGAGGGAAGTCCGCTCGTGCGAAGGGTGAAGTGCGAAGTCTGCTCGAAGGCACCCTGTGTGCGGAGCCTGCACTGACTTAGCAGAGTTGAGTTGTCAGGGTTGTGTGTGGAGCGAAGTCTTCTTGGCTTCGAACTTTTGCCCCTGTGCGAAGCCTGTGTTCGGAGCTATCAAATACCACCGAACCAGAACTTCGAAGGGTGTGTTCGAAGCCTGTTCCGCAGTAGACTGAATTAAAACAGAAGGCTATTCTTAGCCTGGAATTTTAAATGCTCCCATTCACCCCCCTCTGGTCGCCGTTTCCGGTCCAACAATTACACTACTTTCTCTCTCGCTATCCGGCACCACATTCACTTGGTTTTCGGCGCTCCCGCTGAACTCCGTTCAGACGTGGGATGAATTGGAACAAAAATTCCACGACTACTTTTACACGGGTGAGACAGAACTTAAGCTTTCACACTTGACATCGGTTAGGCAGAAATCTAACGAGAACGTCTCCGAGTACATCAAGCGTTTTAGGGATACTAGAAACCGATGTTTTAGCCTTAGTATTTCAGAAAGGGATTGGGCAGAACTAGCTTTTAATGGGTTGCGTTCCGAGATTAAAGAAAGATTAGACAACCAGAACTTTTTAGAGGTTAGCCAAGTCTTGCGGCAGGATCTGGTCCAGGAAGGCCAAGCCAAAGATAAAAAGTTTATTAAGATGCTTAACAAGCCTAGGGCTGAAATCCACATTATGGAACACTCCAATGAGGAGGAGTCAGAAGAGTAGGATTCGGCTGACATGTACGTGGCCGAATGGGTCTAGAACGCTAAGAGTAAACCCATCACGTGCTCTGAGTTATGGCCGTCTCCCTCAAAGAATCAGCCTAGTGAGGTCAAGTACTCATTTTACATAACTAAGTGTGATAAAATATTTGATTTTCTCTTAAAGAACCAGCTTCTCAGGTTGCCTAAAGGCCAAGTCATTCCATCTGCCGATGAGTTGAAGAAACATCCATACTGTAAGTGGCACGACTCACATTCACATAATACCAACGACTGCAATGTTTTTTGATGGCAGGTTCAATCGGCCATAGAAGAAGGACGATTGAAAATAGACCATAATCCAAAGATGAAGCTAGATAAAGATCGTTTCCCCGTCAACGCCATCGACCTCGGCGAGAAGAAGGTGTTGATTCGACCAGAACAGGCCGAGTTGATTAGAGGGAAGGCGATAATTGTCGGAGAACCACGCACGCGCACACTCATACCTAAGAACCCCGAGGTGGGAGTGTGGAAACAAAACATCAGCATCCCTTCGGCTAAGGCTCGCAAGAAGCCGAAGGTAACATACAAGATGATGTTGAACAAACATAAAAGAAAAGCCAAGGGAGCAGGCCCCCGTGCTAAAAAACTAAGTCAGCCGAAGGGCCCAAGGCATTTGGAGGGTGGCTTTGGACCACAGTGGCTGAGCCATCCTCATGATGGTTTCAGACTAGAATGGCCGGACCCTCCGCACGGGGACTTCGGGCCACAGTGGCCTGACACTCCGTACAGTGGCTTCGGACCTCAATGGCCAAACCCCCCGTATAGTAGCTTCAGACCCCATTGCCCGAACCCCATGTGGAGCGAGTTCGGCCCCCAATGGCCTAACCCCGCACCACTCTAGACGAACCCTTCGACAGGAGGCTTCGGCCCACACTGGCCGAACGTACCTCCGGCTTGGCAGGACCCCTCACTGATATGTTCCAAGATACCGTTGACTCTTCTGAACCCCCCTTCGGGTAATGGGTTTGGCTCACAGTGGGCGAGGCCACTGGAGCCGCCAATGCATCCACCGTACAACTGGGAGGGGACTTTGTGGGCTCCGTACGTATCGCAGCTGGAGTACCCTCCGCAACTTAACGCTATGCCTTGTTTTCCTTTGGAGTATTATGATTGGCAGGGACAAACATATGCAGCAGAGGGAGGCATCATCCACAGGATGTCCGTGGTACCTCCGAATCGGCCCGCGCAGAGCGAAGTCAAAGAATACGGGCACGAAGGGGCAAAAGACAGGGAGTCCAAAGCTATCACAGTCAGAGTAGGGTCTTAGGAAATCCCAATCTCGAAGGCCCTATCGCCAAAGTGTGACAGAGGTGAGTCCCCTGCTTCGTCTGAAGCCCACACCGGAGCCTCATCCGATCGGCCGAACAAGGTCGGTCTGACTGCCGGGGTCCGCAGCGAAGGCCCCTCCAAATAAAGAGTGCACGAGGCCAAAGTAAGCAGTACCACTTATGCTAAAGTTGACAGGAAATAGGCAGTGGCACCTGGCACCAAGCCACAACCATCTTGGGCACCTCCAGGCATGTCCAAATCACAAAAGAGACATCTGCAACGACTACAGGCATAGGAGATGCGTGAGAAGAAAGCCGAGGATGAGCGCGATGCTATTTTTGAAGAAATCCACCCTCGACCAACTATAAGACAGGTATGGAGGATGAAGCAGGTTGAGATGACCAACCCAACTCCTTGTCTAAGTGACGACGATGATGACATGCTCGACGACGACTACTCGCCTGTCTCCGAGGGGCCTGCACCCCAGGTGATGGACATCAAAGTCGTCATGCTGCCCGCCGAGTTTGCCGTTCCGCAGGATGAGGCCTAGGTTGCTAAGTTGAACCTCGGCCCACGCAACGCTATTTTTGAGAAGCCCGAGGACTCGGCTCACCATCTGAAGCCTCTCTACGTCAGAGGTCACATTGACGGAAAGCCGATTTCCTAGATGCTTGTCGATGGTGGTGCCACTGTTAACTTAATGCCTTACTCGTTATTGAAGAAAATTGGCAGGGACGAGGATGATCTAAAGAAGACCAACTTGATGCTCAACGGCTTCAATGGTGAGAGTTCCGAGGCCAAGGGCGTGCCCTCCATGGAGTTGACAATGGGCAACAAGATGTTGCCAACAACATTTTTCGTCGTCGATGTACAAGGTAACTACAGCGTGCTGCTTGGGCGCGACTGGATTCACACGAATTGCTGCATTCCTTCTACTCTGCACTAGTGCCTAATTCAGTGGGACGACGATGAAGTAGAAGTCATTCCTGCAGATACTTCGGCCCAAGTGGCATTGGCCGATGTATCAGTTGACGCCATTCAAAACAAGGTAGAGTGTCTATCAGATAGAGATCTTTCGGATTATGATTTTGTTAGCGTGTCCGGAGGATGTTTTGTACCAGTGTCTGTAAAGCCGGCTGGTGTAGCACGACTGTTTTTTTATTAATAGTCATGTCTAGCAAGAGTAATCTAGATTGGCTAAAGTCTCGTGTGGAGCAATATCGGTCTAGTAAAAATGGTATTGCTGAGGCCATCAGGGACTTTAGCGAAGTAGAGAAATTAGGACAAGGTTTTGCGTCGGCCGATCCCTTGGAGAAAGTTGACATAGGTAATGGTAGCATCCCGAGGCCGACTTTTGTAAACCAACATTTACAGCCTAATGAAAAGGCTGAAGTAATAGAGTTACTTCGGTCGTATGTCGATTGTTTCGCATGGGAGTATAGCGAGATGCCAGGACTAAGCCGCAAGATCGTGGAGCATCGTCTACCTATCAAGTCCGGATTTAGGCCTTATAAGCAGCCTCCTCGCCGCTTTAACTTCGCCGTCTATGACCGAGTTAAAGAAGAAGTAGAGCGACTACTCAAGGCTGAGTTTATTATGCCATGCAGGTATGCGGAATGGGTTGCTAACATTGTGCCTATAGAGAAGAAAGGGAGCGGCAAGATACGGGTATGCATTGATTTCAGAGATCTGAACAGAGCCACTCCGAAAGACGAATACCTAATGTCAATAGCCGACATGCTAATCAACGATGCTTTAGGACACAAGGTACTGAGTTTTCTTGATGGCAATGCTGGTTATAATCAAATCTTTATGGCCGAAGAGGACGTCTACAAGACTGCCTTTCGATGCCCTAGTTTTGTCGGTTTATTCGAGTGGGTCATCATGACTTTTGGTTTGAAGAATGCCGACACCACGTATTAGCGCGCCATGAACTTAATCTTTCATGACTTGCTAGGGGTTATGCTAGAAGTTTACATCGATGATGTTGTAGTCAAATCAGACGCTATGGGAAACCATTTAGCCAATTTGAAGGTTGCTTTTGATAGAATGTGACAGTATGGTTTGAAAATGAATCCACTCAAGTGTGCTTTTGGTGTGTCAGCGGGTAAGTTCTTAGGTTTCATGATTCACGAGAGAGGTATAGAAATTGATCCTAAGAGGCTTGAGAAGATTAGAAACATTGCAGCGCCGACGTGCAAAAAGGACGTATAGAAGTTGCTAGGCAAGATGAACTATTTGCGTCGCTTTATATCCAACTTGTTCGGCAAGATTGATGCCTTCGTCCCCATACTCCGGCTAAAGAATGAAGCCGAGTTCACTTGGGGGCAAGCCAGCAAAGTGCCTTTGAGAAAATCAAGGAGTGTTTGTCATCACCGTCTGTGGTGAGAGCACCCAAAGCCGGGATTCCGTTTCGTCTATACATCGCTGCTGAAGATAGCATGATTGGGGCCGTGCTAACCCAGGAGGTAGAGGAAAAAGAGTACATCATCATATTCTTGAGCCGCCGCCTGCTGGATGTCGAAACCAGGTACGCGTTTGTGAAACGTTTGTGTTTATCACTTTACTATGTGTGTACCAAATTATGCCATTATCTTCTCCCTACTACATGTGTTGTCACTTGCCAAACCGATGTTATAAAGCACATGTTACAGAAGCCGATTCTAAGTGGAAGAATCGGAAAATGGGCTTACGCGTTGATTGAGTACGATTTGGCCTACGAACCCCTGAGAGCAATGAAAGGCCAAATCGTGGCCAACTTTACAGTTGATCACCACAAGGCTTTGCGTCGACCGATCCCTTAGAAGAAGTTGACATAGGTGATGGCAGCATCCCGAGGCCGACTTTTGTAAACCAACATTTACAGCCTAATGAAAAGGCCGAAGTAATAAAGTTGCTTCGGTCGTATGTCGATTGTTTCGCATGGGAGTATAGCGAGATGTCGGGACTAAGCCGTGAGCTTGTGGAGCATCGACTACCTATCAAGTCCGGATTTAGGCCTTATAAACAACCTCCTCGTCGCTTTAACTCGGTCGTCTATGACTGAGTTAAAGAATAAGTAAAGCGACTACTCAAAGCTAGATTTATTAGGCTATGCAGGTACGCAGAATGGGTCGCTAACATTGTGCCTATAGAGAAGAAAGGGAGCGGCAAGATACGAGTATGTATTGATTTCAGGGATCTAAACAAGGCCACTCCAAAGGACGAGTATCTGATGCCGATAGATGACATGCTAAACAACGATGCTTCAAGACACAAGGTACTAAGTTTTCTTGATGGCAATGCTGGTTATAATCAAAACTTTATGGCCGAATAGGACGTCTACAAGACTGCCTTCTGATGCCCTGGTTTTGTCGGTTTATTCGAGTGGGTCGTTATGACTTTTGGTTTGAAAAATGCTATCACCACGTATCAGCGTGCTATGAACTTGAAATTTCATGACTTGCTAGGAGTTATGTTAGAAGTTTACATTGATGATGTCGTAGTCAAATTGGACGCTATGGGAAACCATTTAGCCGATTTGAAAGTTGCTTTTGATAGGATGCGGCAGTATGGTTTAAAAATGAACCATTTCAAATGTGCTTTTGGCGTGTCGACGGGTAAGTTCTTAGGTTTCATGATTTATGAGAGAGTCATAGAGATTGATCCTAAGAGGCTTGAGAAAATTAGAAACATTACAGCACCAACATGCAAAAAAGATGTACAAAAGTTGCTAGGCAAGATGAATTATTTGCGTCACTTTATATCTAACTTGTCTAGCAAGATTGATGCCTTTGTCCCCATACTCCGGCTAAAGAACGAGGCCGAGTTCACTTGGGGGGCAAGCCAACAAAGTGCCTTTGAAAAAATCAAGGAGTGCTTGTCATCACACCCCGTGGTGAGAGCACCCAAAGCCGGAATTCCATTTCGGTTGTACATCGCTGTCGAAGATAGCATGATCGGGGTCGTGCTAACCCAGGAGGTGGAAGGAAAAGAGTACATCATCACGTTGTTCAGCCGCTGCCTGCTGAACGCCGAGACCAGGTATGCGTTTATGGAACGTTTGTGTTTATCACTTTACTACGCGTGTACCAAATTGCGCCACTATCTTCTCCCTACTACATGTGTTGATGTTTGCCAAACCGATGTTATAAAACACATGTTACAAAAGCCGATTCTAAGTGGAAGAATCGGAAAATGGACTTACGCTTTGATTGAATATGATTTGGCCTATGAACCCCTAAGAGCTATGAAAGTCCAAATCATAGCCAACTTTATAGTTGATCACAACATAGACGTCAATTGGAGCGACAATGTTTCTTTGATTGAGGTAATGCCGTGGAAACTTTACTTTGATGGTTCAGCTTGCAAAAATGTCCAAGGTATTGGAGTGGTTCTCATATCACCTAGCGGAGCGCACTTTGAGACCTCGGCTCGTTTAGAGTTTCCTTCTACTAATAACCAAGCTGAATACGAGGCTTTACTGCTAGGGCTTGAATTATTAGAATCCATGGGTGTTAAACATGTTCATGCGCATGGTGATTCCCTGTTAGTAGTACAACAAGTGGCTAAGAGTGCTCAATGTTTTAATGGCTTGCTAAACAACTACTTGGATATGTGCTTGGACATAGTTGCTACTTTTGATGACTTCAAAATTTTTCATGTGTCAAGAGAGGCCAATTCAATTGCAAATGATTTGGCTCAGCAAGCATCTGGTTACCAAGTCAGGAGAGGAAACTTTTCTATACGAGAGAAGCCGATGTTTGGTCTCACTGTTGAAGCCAGTGACGTCGGGCAGGCGCTCCCTTCAGGTCGGACCCCTTTGGCGGCCGAAGACTACCGCGCGCCGAGGTCCCGAGACCGGAGTGCTCCGCTCACCGAAGAGTGTGGCACACCGAAGCCCATGAGCCGGAGTCCCCGAGACATCGAGGGCTTCTGGGAGTCCGGACTCTTCGGCAGGAGGCTTTGGCCTGATGCGCTTTGCACGACCAGTCCAGCCATGCTTCGACAGAAGTAGGAAGGGCTCGGGGGGAACTCCAAAATCAATAGCTTAGGCATTTTTTCAGAAAGCGATCTAGCAAAACTCTTAGAAGTCCACGAGAGCGATTGGAGAATTCCAATCGTCCAGTATTTGAGAGACCCTAGCCAAAGGGTTGATCAGAAGGTTCAGCGACAAGTGTTTAAATTTGTGTTAATAGACGACACACTGTATCGCCGAACCATCGACGGAGTACTGTTAAAGTGTCTAGACCACGAATGATCCTAGGTGGCTACGGGAGAAGTCCATGAAGTACTTTGTGGCACTCATCAGTCGGCCTAGAAAATGAGTTGGATGCTCAAAAGAGCGGGGTTTTACTAGCCGACTATGACTGAGGATTGTTTTAAGTATTATAGAGGGTGTGAAGCGTGTCAGAAGTTTGGTGATATTCAGTTAGCTCCTGCTTCGTTACTCAACCCTATTGTCAAGCCATGGCCGTTCCGAGGTTGGTGTTTAGACTTCATCGGCCAAATTCACCCTTCTTCCTCAAAAGGGCATCGGTTCGTGTTGATGGCGATGGATTACTTCACCAAGTGGACCGAGGTTGTTCCTCTCAAGAACATGACTCAGAACGAGGTACTTGACTTTATCTTGAAGCACATCATACATAGATTCGACATTCCTCAAACTCTCACTACGGATCAAGGTAGCTCATTTGTTTCTAAAGAAGTGAGGGACTTCACCGAATATTATGGTATTAAGTTGATAAACTCTTCGCCCTACTATACTTAGGCCAATGGTTAGGCCGAGCCTAGTAATAAAACCATGATTAAGCTCATTAGGAAGAAAATTGAAGAATTCCCTAAAAGGTGGCATGAAGTGCCCTCCGAGGCGCTATGGGCTTGTAGAATTGCAAAGCATGGTGATACCAAAGTTAGTCCATATGAGTTGGTATATGGACAAGAAGCCGTTCTACCTGTAGAAGTAGATCTTGGCTCTTTAAGAGTGTTAAAGCAAGATGGCGTATATGGACTAAAAGTCAGGGGGCATGTGTTGATAGCAAAAAATGGCATCAATGGTTAAGATTGTAAAAATATCAATTTTGGTAATTTGGGCCGATAATACACATGTCCTGAGTCAGGCCGAAGCTCTACAGGGCCGAAGGACCATTGGGCTACGGACTCCGGAAGCTTCCACCTAGGCCACGGCCTTTGGCCCGAGGCCTTCGGAGGCCCACCCCACCGAAGCTTCGACCCAAGGAGCAGACTTCGGCAGGCTTGGTGTTTATCTATATTCAGCCAAATTATAGCAGATTAGATTAGAAGTCTAGCTCCTATAAGTCTAGAGGTGAAGCTAGTTCAGAGCCCCCCCGACAAAATCAACCACAAAGCCTAGCTTTCAATCACATTTAGGGTGCGTTTGGTTCTGCTGTGAGCTGTGAAAAAGCTATTGTGAGTTGTCTGTTGTGAAAAAGCTGCTATGAGCTGCCTGCTGTGAAAAAGCTAAAAGTCATTTGGTTGAAGCTGTTGTGAAAAAACTGCTGTGAGCTGACTTTTTTTATAACTTACATAATTTTTATCATTATAAAATTCTATACATATATATAAATAGGAAACACTCAACATTGATGCAACTAAATAACTAAAAAATATATTAGATAAATAAAAAAGTGCATAGTTCATCTTATAAAGTAACCGACAATCACATATTATCTCATGAAATTGTGCAATGCAATACAAACCATAATAATGTTAAATCAATTAAGACACCTTGAATTCATACTATTTAATCTGAACTAAAAATCAGAAAAGCAGAAAAGCAAAATCAGAAAAGCAAGGTCTAGGCTGCTTCCAAATTTGTACTAGAAAAAAGCTACCTTTTCACAGCAGAAGTAGTTTTGATAAACACGTTTGGTTTAGCTTCTGCTTTTTCACAGCAGAAGCAGATTTGAAAAGAAGAACCAAACGCACCCTTACTTTATCTTTACTTTTCTGTACTCTTCGTGGGTTTACCTGGAAGCCCTCCGATGGCCACTTTGGAATAGTGGTAATCCTTGTTACTTCGCTTGTGAAGTATCCATTAATCTACGTAATAGATTGCTATCACCTTGTTACTTCGCCTGTAAAGTATCCGCTAATCTGTGTAATAGATTGCTACCTTCGCCACTAGTGCAACACTTAGCAGAATTCGGTCCTCAGGCCGAATTGGTACTTCGAATCTACTCCATTGCAGGTATCCAAGTTTGGAGCTACTTTGTCGGAGGTGTCCGGGGCTAAGAGATTGGTTTCGGAGGTTGCAAGAACACCCTTCGGCGAGACTATTGCTTCGACCGCACGCTTCGCCAGCAGACTTCATCACGACAGGCTTTGCCACGCTCGTACTCTGCTCCGGACGAAGTCACGCTCGCGCGTTGCATTTGAGTCATTACTCTGTATCATACTGTATCAGAGACTTCACACCAAACCCCGCTGTTCGGAGGTGAATGTAACGTCCAGATCCGTTCGGAGTTCATCTTTAGCCAGATCAGTCCGAACGCCGAAGGTACCCTTCAGTGGGACACTTCGCACCAGACGCTGAAGGTACACTTCGGCGACCCTCTTCACACCATACTTCGAAGCAGACAGGCTATGACCGGTTTGCTAATTTATTCTGTTTAATATATTTCTTTCGGCTAATTGGATTATTTATGTGTGATCTGATTACCTGGCGACTCCACCCCCCTTACCACGTCTAAGGGTAGTCAGAAAGTGACGTCGGTGCTGGGTTACGCTTAGGCTTGTCCCTAAGTATCCGCACACTTTTGGATCGTTGAACTGACCCAAGTGCGGGGGCACGTTTTCGTGTCAACACTATGCTCAATAATGCTCCGATCAACTCCGGGGATATCTTCGTCAGACCAAGCGAAGATATCTAAATTCTCTCGATCTACTTCTTCCAGCGATGTAGATATTTCCAAAGGTAGCCCCTTGCCAAATTAAATTGGATAGTCTTTGCCTTATGTAAGAATCATCTTTGTGATTACATCACCTTCTGGGCTTGGCTTGAGGGAAGGGCACTTTGAATGGTCTGAGGACCCCGAAGTTTCCTCCGAGTGCTCCAGCACACTATTCACTTGCCGAGGATCAGGAGGTGGGCCTTGGCCATACTCTGCTCTCCGAGCTGCGGCTTGGTCTCCTGAAATAGTAAGAACTCCACCGTGCATGGTCATCTTGAGACATAGATAGTTGTGATGTGCCACAGCTCCAAATTATTTCAACATTCCCCTCCCGAAAATTGCGTTGTAGGTGTACGGGGCGTCGACGACGTCGAAGATGACTTCCTCAACTCTAGCCAGGGGCCCCTCTCCGAAGGCAACCTCAAGTCCTATCTGGACGAGGGCATTGCGAGGAGGACCTATGAAGCATTGGAGTGGGCGGGCTACCGGAAGCAAGTGCCTTCGCGGGATACACATCTGGTCAAAGGCCTGGACGAAGAGTATATCAGCGGAGCTTCCACCGTCCACTAATATCCTTCGGAATTCAACTCCTGCTATGTCAGCTGAAATGACAAGAGGGTCAGCATGGGGGAATTTCACACCTACAACATCATGAGTAGAAAATGAAATAGGTACATAGGACCACTCGGGCATTTCTGTAGCCAACTTCGAAGTCCCTATATGACCTACTTCGCAAACATAATCCCTTCTCCAACGCTTCGACATATTTCCAAGGGACCCCCCTCCGGAGATGGGTAGGAGCACTCGCTTGCCCCGATCATGAGGGTCCTCTTGCTTCGATGGTGGCATAATATTGGCCACTAGGAGATGCATTGGTGCTTTAGGATTGCCGGCCCGCCCCACAGCTTGTACAGGCTCCGCTCATGTTGCTGGAGGAGCTCAATTAGTAGTACCTCGCCCTGAATTTCTCCCTAAATACTTGCCTCGAAGGACCAGTATAGATTTACAGTCTTTTGTGGCATGGCTTCTGTTTCACCATGTACGCAACAAAAGAGAGCCTACGTCGGCCAGCCGATTTTTCTTGTGGCTTCGAGGTACTAGCCTTATTATCTTGAGCCTGTTGATACTTGAAAGGCATCTTCGGAGCAGAGGGGGCAATATTCAACACCTCAGAGCGGAAGTGTTTCTTTCCCCTTCTGTGATCATTATGGCGATTATCGAAGGGGGCTTGCGAAGAATCGGGACTTCTAGCTCCGGCTTCCCTTCTCGAAGGAGGGCTGGCGTAGACACCACAGTTCTTTGGAGGCGGCCTTCTTTTGCCTTGGCATACTGCTCGAAGTATGCCATTAGCTGTGCTACGGAAGACACCAGCTTCTGGTGAAGTTTGCTAAGGAGGTCTGGATTTAAAACACCTTTGCACGCTGCATCTACCACTGAAGATGTAGACAAGCCTTTTATTTGAGACTTGGTGTGGGCGAAGCGTGTGAAGTATTCCAGAAGGGTTTCTCCTGCTTGTTGCTTCACCTAGAAAAGGCTTCTAGTAGACATCAGGGCTACACACGTCCCCTGGAAATTACTCACGAATTTCCTTTTCAATTACTCCCATGACCTAATTGATCCTAGCTTTAGAGACCAGAACCAACGGAGGGCCACACCTTCCAATGCGAGGGGGAAACATTTTGTCATTGTATTCTGCACCCCTCCGCTGGCTTCTATTGCAAGGGCATAAGAACGAGAGAATTCTATGGGGTCAAACCCTCCAGAGTACTTGTGCAACTTCGAGGCTTTGAACCTAGGATCGAAGGGCACCTTCTGCAAGTTCGGATGCAGCGGGGATTTGTTGTCGAAGGATGCATTCTTGGGATCTTCTCGGACTTGAGGAGCTTCGGGATACTCATCAGGATTGCCATCTTGATGCACTTTCGAAGTAGGAGGGATGGCTTGACGGCGAAGCCTGTGCGCAGCCTCCTACCTCCATCTTGCTACTTCCTCCTGAAGCTGCGCTACCTGGGTAGCTGCATCCTCAAGAATGTCTTCGCTTCCTCCGAAGGGGTCCTCCGAGTCTTGGGAACCAACATAATCAGTTCGGAGCACTGAAGGAGCCGCCCGAGGAACTCTGGCTGCTCGAGGTCTAATGACCACTTTGGGAGTTTGGGGAATGACTGAAGGTCCTGCACCGTGGGTCCGAGTGGACCTTCTGGGAGGATCGGTGGCTAGGCTCTGCTTGGGAGGCATGACTTACGAAGCTAAGGTCCGAAGACCAGAGGCTTCAAATGATTGAGGAAGGCGAGGAAAGGCCTTCGAACTTCACTTTGAAGCCCCTCCCGAAGGGTGCAGGGAATCTTGATACTCTGAAACTCCCTCCGCAAGCGCTCTTCGAAATGCAGTCAGAGGCAAAGAACTAGCTTGTAGAACTAGGTTCCCCATGGACGGTGCCAACTGTTGGCGCAACGGATTATGCTAACAGGTTTTCTAAAGTTAAGAACTAACAAACGAAGTGTTTGTGATAGCGGACTATCTCAAGCCTCCGAATTGGATAATAGCTCGAAGTAGTTCGAAGTTATGTACTGAATATCTGAATATTCGATGCCCATTACAGGATGAGAAGAGGGGTATTTATAGGTAAAAACTCTAAGGAAAATACCTTTTTACCCCTCAATTACAATCGACATAGTGGAGACTATTTCGGTACCCCGAATTGGTCTAAAATGGTAAAGTATGTTTGAAGGAGATAGACACAGTAGACGTCCCATCCTTCTGGCTATTTTCCACTACGGAGGGGAAGCCTTCGGAGGGTATCTTCGGACCGGAGCCTAGACGAACCCTTCGGCTTTAACCCTCCTAGCTCGGAGACAAGCCTTAGACTTGGATATGATGATTTATCTTTGTCTTGTAATCTTGAAGATCCTGGGGATGAAGTATTTCCCTCCAACAGTAGATGATCATTTATCTTTGTCTTGTAATCTTGAAGATCCTGGGGATGAAGTATTTCCCCCAACACCTACGTCACCTAGTTTTTAGTAGTGATGCCAAAGCTCACTAGTAGTTAGAATAAATATGGATCATGTGCCACTATTAGTCATTAGAGGGAAAGTGATTGTTTTTAAATAGTGGACCATCTTTTATTATATAGAAGATAAACATTGCAGAGTGTTGAACCTTGCATTTAATCTTTTGTAAATCATGACACCAACTACAACTACTACTGTTAAGAGCACTTCAGTTTTTAATTTGCGATCTATTCTTGAACGAGAGAAATTGTCGGGAACAAATTTTATGGATTGGTACAGAAACTTGAGAATTGTTCTCAAACAAGAGAAAAAGGATTATATTCTAAAAGAACCTAACCCTAATGAACCAAGTGATGATGCGTCTGCAGCAGACAAGCGTGCTTATGAGAAACATGCTAGTGATTATGTGGACGTTTGCTGTCTGATGCTTGCCTGTATATCCTATGAGTTTTAGAAACCATATGAGGAATGGGATGCTTATGATTTGATCATAGGCCTCATGGGCATGTTTCAGAACCAAATAAGGGTTGAGAGATATACTGTGTCTAAGGCCTTGTTTGGGAGTAGCTTGGCCGAAGGCACTGTTGATAGCAAAAAATGGCATTAATGGCTGAGACTGTCAAAATATCAATTTTGTGATTTGGGCCAAAAATACACATGTCCAGGGTCAGGCCGAAGCCCTACAAGGCCGAAGGTCCATTGGGCTATGGGCTCCGAAAGTCTTTGGCCAGCCCACAGCCTTCAGCCAGGAAGCCTTCGGATGCCCATGCCACCGAAGCTTCGGCCCAAGGAGCAGGCTTTAACGGGCCTGACCAAAGCCCACTCCTTCAGAGATAGAGTTGTATATAATTCCGGCTAAGTTTTTTATCTCCATCCGGCCGAATTATAGCAGATTAGATCAGAGATTAAGCCCTTATAAATAGAGAGGCGAGGCCAGCGTAGAGGCCCCCCACAAAACACAAATCAAACACAAAGCCCTAGCTTTGATCGCATTTATTTACCTTTACTTTTCTATACCTCTTCGTGGGTTTGCCTGGAAGCCCTCTGCCGGCCACTTCGAAACAGTGGTAACCCTTGTTACTTCGCTTGTGAAGTATCCGTTAATCTATGTAATAGATTTCTATCGCCTTGTTACTTCGCTTGTGAAGTATCCGCTAATCTGCGTAATAGATTGCTACCTTCGCTACTAGTGCAACACTTAGCAGAATTCGGTCCTCAGACCGAATTAGTACTTTGAATCCTCTCTGTTGCAGGTTTTCACGTTCGGAGCTACTTTGCCGGAGGTGTCCAGAGCTGAGAGATCGGTTTCGGAGGTTGCCAGAACACCCTTCGTTGGGACTTCTCCTTTGACCGCACGCTTCGCCAGCACACTTCGTCACAACAGGCTTAGCCACGTTCGCACTCCGCTCTGGACGAAGTCACGCCCGCGCCCGACGTTTGAGTCATTATTTTGTACCTCGCTGTATTAGGGACTTCGCGCCGAACCCCACCGTTTGGAGGTGATTGTCGCGCCCGGATCCATTCGGAGTTCATCTTCGACCAGATCAGTCCGAACGCCGAAGGTACCCTTCGGCGGGACACTTCGCACCTGTAGGACCGAAAGTAGCGACCAGAGGGGGAGGGTGAATGGGCGCCTAAAAAATTCTTTCGAATCAATGGCCTGTTCCCAACACCCAGCGCACCTCTAAAGACTAAGCAGCAGAAAGTAAACAGATCACCAAAGCATAAAAGTATCTAGCCTAGAAACGACCGGTGTCCTAGACAGAGAAACATCAATACAGTGCTAATAGGCAGATGATCGAAGTATTCAAAACATGGCAGATCAAACATCTCAGGAAATGATCTAAGTGCACGTAAAATGAGATGAGAAGTTACTGTTCAAAAATTGTCTCCTGGACAAAACTTGATGAAGCCTGCTTCGCAGTGTCGAAGCCTGCTTCGCAATGTCGAAGCCTGCTTCGCAGTGTCGAAGCCTGCTTCGGAGTTCAATGTCGAAGTCTGTGCCGAAGGTTGATGTAGTCGAAGCTTGTCCGGAGGTGTCGTGCGAAGTTGGAAGATGTCGAAGGTTTGTGGAATATAGCCTAGTTCGAGTGTGACAGAATGCAAAGTATGCTTCTATGCGAAGTATGAAAGAATCGAAGCTAGCTTCGAACAGTGTACTTTGAACCCTATACTCCGATCAGAGAGCTTCGAACAAAGTTCACAGAAAAGCAAGCTTCGAAAGAGAAGCGAAGCCAAACATACAGCAGCAAGACCAAAACGAAGCCAACAACGCTACCTTCGAAGCTAGCTAGATCGAAGTATGACAACCGAAGTGGTAACCTTCGACCCACAGACCAACTTCGAATCGGAGTCTGCTGGTGCTCTCACAAGAAATTGAAGACTTGTAACATACTTCGAATGACAAGCTTCGAACCCACAAACTGAGATCCAAGGAAATGACAGCAGCAAAAAAAACTTCTCAGGAACACACTCTGAGCGAAGTCTACCAGAGAGACATGCTTCGAATCTAATCTTGAAACCTGTCGAAGTATGCTAAAAACAAAACCTTAGAACAGAGCACACTTCGAAGCTAGGTTCACAAATCAAATTCGGAGTTGAAAGTTCCAGCAAAGCCTTTGGAGAAGTCTGGTCGAAGCCTGCTTCACAGAGCTGAAGGACTTCAAACAAAATAGGGGGCTTCGCCAGAAACAACAAGAGACAAGTAAGATACTATTTTCTCAATCAAAAAGCCATGTCAAGAAAAGCAAGGCTAGAGAAGTAGCACACTGTAGCTGCAGGAAAATAGTACTACTTGCTACAATCCACAAGAACTAGTACTCTCAGGCCTCAGCACAGAAGCAAACAGAGAGAAGTGTACGTCCAGAGATTAAACCACTTGCACGCAAAACGATGCAGAACAGAACACACACAATTGCAGCACACACGAATCACAGCATGCAGAATAACAGAACCAGAGTGAATCAAAAACTCACGGTAGAACATGCAGGAAGATGAAATGCGTGAGCAGGAGCCTGGCGGCGCAAAAAACAGGAGAGAGAGCTGACCCAAGGAATGATTAAAAAGTGATTTCTTAAAAAAGGGTGACCTAACCCTAGGGATTGGGGCCCTATTTATAGGCTGCCCAATAGATAGGAATATTCCACCAGCCCCTTAGGATTTTTTATAGACGCTGAAATAAAAGGAAAAGACTAAACTGCCCTTAGGATATTTCTACAGACTCGACTGACTGACTGTGGGCCTAGGGACAAAATAGTACACTCCAATTTACAGATGACTTATCCGGAAGCTAAGCTTTCGTAGCAACTACGGCTTCTCTTCTGGACAATCTGATACAAGATCAGCGGTCGTCAGTTTTATGCCAAAACTGACAAAGCCTCCACCGACTTTGCACCAGGTACCCAGATTGGGCTGGCCCGATTCCGCAGCTCTCTCAGCCCGGCAATCACTCGCCGCCCGTGTACCTTAGTCAATCCTGGTCAACAGCCCAGTGGATCCTCTACTACTCCTAGCCCATGTACCCAGATTGGGCCAGCCCGACTTCGCGGCCCCTCTGCCCGACAGTCGCTCGCTACCCGTGTACCTGAGTCACACGCGACCCAGACGCAACAGATCTTCTTTCTTTTCAGTCCTGTTTGACTATCGTTGACAATGACTCATCACATCTGGAGCCATGAGGCCCACGCTCTTCAGCATGGCTCCTCAATCTCCCCCTTGATGAGTGCATTGTCAACACTTCACTTCATCAGCTCTTCAGTACCTGCGAACACACGTGGAAACACGAAAACAAAGCACAAGAAAACAGAGAAGAAGAAAATAAAGTAAAAGTTTAACCCTAATGACCAAAAGCCAAACAAAAGCAAGAAATGGTCATTATGGTTAACCAAAAGTAAAAGCTCAAAACGAGTGCAATCTCAGAAACATCAACAAGGATTTCAACAGAGTAAGGACAGACGGGACAAAAACTCCCCCTGAAGTAGATCCCAGAGAAAGCCAAAACTCCCCCTTAAACTCTTCTCCCAAAATTTCTCCCCCTTGTTGACAAGTGGACTCATCAAGCGAGACTAAATGCACTCGAAAGAGACACAGACTCCCCCTAAAATGCAACTGGGGTGCAAGTGGAGTGTAGAAAGCATGCTTCTTAGATATGATTGACTGCAATTACAACATCTAACAAGTATAGCAAGAGATATATTGTCTAAGATACATGGCAAGATCAGTGCAACAGATGATATCTAAAGAAAGTCATTATCACGCATTTTTCAGTGTTGGCAAACAAAAGCATCACCATATTTTCCAGTTGACAAGCAAGGTAAAGCATGAAATGCAGAAGCTAACCGATATCTACCAAGATGAGCATTGTCCAAACAAAGTGCTTCAGCAAACTTGTTATCATTTCAATGTTCAGGCTTTTTCTTTTTCCTTTTTCATTTGTGCCACGGGTTATTTGCATGTCAAACCTTATGCTGACCGACCAAGTCAAGCCTAGACCAGAACTGGACCATCAAAAGCTTAAGACATTGGTCTTGGCATACATTACACTGTCCTAGTTCATACCAAGGTGCTATGGTAAGCAGTCCAGAACAATGCAACGCGACAAAGCAAACCCACCTGGATCTTTTCAAATTATGCATAAAAAGGCATGTAATCTTTATTTTTCTGATTTTTTATCATTTTTATAGCACATTTCCATGTTTAAAGCATAAAGATGTCCAAGTTGCATATCTGCATTTAAGTAAGGAGCTAGCTACAAGGTATGTAACAGATAGCAAAAGCACTCAGCCTACACATGCTAGTTACCAGAAGCAATGGTGATCATTTTTCAAGTTTAAAGCATAAAAGCCATGCATATGACAGATATCAGATATATCAAGTGAACTGAAACAAAGCATGATCATTGACAAGTAATCAAAAGCTTGTACCAGCTAGAATAAGTAAAGCAGTTCAATCATATAACAGAAGCAAGCTCAAAAGTGTGATATGTGAATATGCATGATATGAACACACACGAAAAGACTCAAGAAAAAAATAATGAAGAAAGAAAACTGACACAAAAAATATCCTAAAAAGGATACACAACACCCAAATCCCCTCGTAAACGCTCAAAAGTAGACTGATCCAGGGGTTTGGTGAAAATGTTAGCCAACTGATGATGGGTATCAACATGAACAAGGTCAATGACACCTTTCCCATATTGATCCCACAGAAAGTGAAAGCGCACATCAATGTGTTTGGTTTTTGAATGGAGACAAGGGTTTTTCCCTACACTAATCGCACTGGTGCTGTCGCAAAACAAAGGAACTCTGGTAGGAAAGAACAACCGAAAATCTCGCAATGTGGAAATCATCCAAACCAACTGTGAGTAGCAGCTAGCTGCAGCTACATACTCAGCCTCAGTGGTCGAAAGAGCAACTCCAGATTGCTTTCGAGAAGACCAAGAGACAAGAGACGAACCAAGAAACTAGAAAGTACCGGTAGTTGACTTGCGATCCAACTGACACCCACCAAAGTCAGCGTCTGAAAAGCCAGATAAATCAAGAGATGATGATGCTGAGTAATAAAGACCAAGATCTGGCGCATAGGTAAGATACCTGAAGATGCGCTTGACAGCTTGCCGATGAGACGCGCATGGTGAAGACTGGAAGCGCGCGCACAGCCCCACGGCGAACTGAATGTCCGGTCTTGTCGCCGTCTGTAGGACCAAAAGTAGCGACCAGAGGGGGGGTGAATGGGCGCCTAAAAATTCTTTCGAATCAATGGCCTGCTCCCAACACCCAACGCACCTCAAAAGACTAAGTAGCACAGAATGAACAGATTTCCTAAGTCTAAAGGTATCTAGCCTAGAAGCAACTGATAATAAAATCAGTGAAACACTAAAGCAGTGCTAACAGGCAGATAAATAGAATATCCAAGTCAAGGTAGGTTAAACATCTCAATGGATGATCTAAGTAAAACTAAAGTGAGATGAGAAGTTACTGTTCAAAACTGTCTCCTGTTCAAGACTTGTCGAAGCCTGCTCCGCTGGTCGAAGCCTGCTTCGCAAGTCGAGGCCTGCTTCGGAGGTCGAGGACTGCTTCGGAGGTCGAGGCCAGCTTCGGAGGTCAGTGTCGAAGCCTGGCGAAGAACGTTGTGAAAGTGCCGAAGGTCTGTTTTGGCTAGCCTAGTTCAAGTGTGACAAAGTGCGAAGTATGCTTCGAAGCAACGTACGAGGGTAACGAAGCTTGCTTCGAACAGAGTACTTCGAAGTACAACCTTCGAATAGAGCTTCGAACACTATGCACAGAAAGACAACCTTCGAAGGAGTAGCGAAGCCCGTCACACGACAGAGAAACCAAATTCGAAGCCTACACTCTACCTTCTAAAAAACCAACCTTCGAACTAACACATTTAGATCTTCGAAACAGACAACTGCAAACCCCGAGCGACATCTATCAGAGAGATTAGCTTCGATGCCAATTTCGAAGCCTGTCAAAGTATCAACTTCGAACAGCTCAAAATAGTGAATGCCTTCGCAAAGGTTGTCGAAGTGTGTTAAGCCAACAGATAGCACAAAACCATACTTCGAAGTTAACGGCACAGAGTGAAATCAAAAAACAAAGCCCTTGAAAATGTTAGATCGAAGCCTGCCTCACGGAGCTGAGGGACTTCGAACATAGAGAAGGGGCTTCGCTAGAAACAGCCAGAAAAGGTATTCAGTCTTGTCTGCTTCGATCAAAAAGCTACGCAGAAAAAGCAAAGCCTGAGTACTAGTGTACAGTTGCTACAGTGTAGTAGTACTACTTGCAACAGTGCACAAGAACTAGTACTCACGGAAGAACAAAAACGACGCAACAGAGAAGCTTCTGTTCCCAAATAAAATCAGGTTGCGCATGTAAACCGAAGCATTTACTCCTCAAAACAAACACTGCACACCGAATGAAATCAACAGGAAACAAAGCTTCACAACAATAAGATGAATAACAAAGATGCAGTAATGGCGTGAGAGGAAGCTTGGCGGCGCACAGCAGGAGAGAGACAAACACGCAGGAACAAAATGACCCAAATGATAGAAAAGTAAATTCTGGAAGGGTGACCTAACCCTAGGGATTGGGGCCCTATTTGTAGGCAGCCCAACACTAGGAATATTCCACCAGCCCCTTAGGGTTTTTACAGACGCTAAAATAAAGGAAATGACTCAACTGCCCTTAGGTATTTTTACAGACACAACTGACTGACTGTGGGCCTAGAGATACATATGACTTGTCCAGAAGCTAAACTTTCGTAGCGACTACGGCTTCTCTTCTGGACAGTCGGATACAAAATCAATGGTTGTTAGTTTTGCGCTGAAACTGACAAAGCCTCCACCGTCTTTGCACCAGGTATCCGGATTCGGCCGGCCCGACTCCGCAGCTCTCTCAGCCCGGCAATCACTCACTGCCCGTGTACCTGAGTCAATCCTGGTCAACAACTCAGTGGGTCTTCTACTGCTTCTGGCCCATGTACCCGGATTGGGCCAGCCCGACTTCGCAGCTCTCTCAGCCCGACCGTCGCTCGCTGCCCGTGTACCTGAGTCACACGCGGCCCATGAAACAACAAATCTCCTTTCTTCTTTGTCCTCTTTGACTATCGTTGACAATGACTCATCACATCTGGAGCCATGAGGCCCACGCTATTCAGCATGGCTCCTCACCGTCAAGTACAACAGCGAACCGATCATCCCTCGAAACTCTCTCTCATTGACCTTGACGCTGTTCTCGTTCTTGTCCAAGCCCCCAGATGTGCCCATTGGGGTCATCTGAGGCTTCAGCTCTCCACCAAAGTCAAATTTCTTCAACATGTCCCGAGTGTACTTACCCTGGTGGATGAAGGTGCCGTCCTTGGTCTGCTTGATCTGGAGCCCTAGGAAGTATTTGAGCTCACCCATGAGGCTCATCTCAAACTCGCTGTGCATCTGCTCAGAAACTTGGACACAAGATCATTAGTAGTACCGCCAAAGATAATATCGTCCACATAAATCTGAGCGACTAAGAAATCTAAAGCATCTCTAAGCAAGAAGAGAGTTTTATCCACAGAACTCATCACAAAGCCCTTCCCCAACAAAAACTGCTTTAACCGGTCATACCAAGCCCTAGGGGCGTGCTTCAGACCGTATAAAGCTTTCTGCAACTTAAAAACATGTCGAGGAAACTTAGGGTTCTCAAAACCGGGGGGCTGCCTAACATAAACCTCCTCCTCTATGTACCCGTTCAGAAAAGCACTCTTGACGTCCATTTGAAAAAGCTTAAAACCCTTCGAAGCGGCAAAAGCTAAGAGAATGCGAATGGACTCAAGACGAGCAACAGGGTCGAAAGTTTCTTCAAAATCAATACCTTCTGGCAAAAAACCCTGGGCAACCAGTCGAGCTTTGTTGCGCACCACAACCCCATCTTCACCTTGCTTGTTCTTGAACACCCACTTGGTGCCTATGGGGTTGCATCTTGGTGGCAGCTCAACTAGTGTCCAAACCCGACTGCGGACAAAATTCTCAAGTTCTTCTTGCATGGCATTAATCCAATTAGAGTCAGAAAGAGCATGAGAAACATCTCTGGGCTCAAAAGATGCAACAAAAGCAGATTCAACAAACACAGCAAGAGAGTCAACAGATGAACGCAAAGTTCTCTCAGTCAAATCACCAATGATGAGCTCAGAGAGGTGATCACGCTGAACTGCTCGGGATCCCTGGTGATCTGAAGTCACCTCACCAGAGTCAGCAGCAGGCACCTCTGGACTCGACTGAGGGGGCTCGATCGAAGTGGAAGAAGTGATCAGAGGTCCGCCCTCGTCCTCAGTCGAAGTCTCACAAGGTGTGGGTTTCACAGGCTGTGCAGAAGGCCCACCCTCATCAGCAGCTAGAGTGTCATCATCTTCCTCGAAGATGGACTCTCTGAGCTCACCATCACCAGAAAGCTCAAAAGGAGTCAAAGAAGGCAAGGACTCATCAAATGAAACCTCACAAGTCTCGACAAGCTGCTTGGAGTCGAGGTTCCAAACTCGGAAGCTTCGAGAATGCAAAGCGTAGCCAAGAAAAACTCCGTCCCAGCAACGAGACTCAAACTTGTCCAAATGCCCTCCCTTCTTAAGCACAAAGCACTTGCAGCCAAACGCTCGCAAGTGGCTCACCTTGGGCTGTCTGCCAAACCACAACTCATATGAAGTCTTACCTAGGTAAGCTCTAAGAAAAATGTGGTTGGCTAGATAGCAAGCCGTGTCCATGGCTTCAGCCCAAAAATGCCTAGGAGTCATGTGCTCATCGAGCATCGTCCTGGCCATCTCGACTAGCGTGCGGTTCTTTCGTTCCACAACGCCATTCTGTGGAGGAGTGTAAGGAGCAGAAAACTGATGATCAAGACCCTGATCACTACAGAAGCTAACGAACTGAGTGTTCTTGAACTTAGAGCCATTGTCAGAGTGAATTGGTCGCATCCGACCATTGTTCTCATTTTTCAGCTTCAAAATCAGGTCATGAACAAACTGAAAAGTTTTATCCTTAGACTCCAAAAAGAAAACCCACGAGAATCGAGAAAAGTCATCAACAATGACAAGCGCGTACCACTTCCGACCGGCTGAGCGTACCCAAGTTGGACCGATAGTGTCCATGTGTAACAGCTCGCCCGGATACGAAGTCAACACCTGAGTCACAGGAGAGTGAGAAGCGACAACAATTTTCCCATGACGACAGGGATGACAAACTAAATCCTTCTCCATCTTATGCTTGGGCAATCCTCGGATGAGGTCCATAGAGCTCAACCTAACTAGCAGATTGATGAGGACATCACTTCACATGATACACACATGGAGCTTCCACCTACAATTCAGTTACTAGGACGAATCACACGCGCCCGTGCCCGTCGCTTGAACCATGAGGTTAATTCTTTCCTTAGCAACTATGTCAATATTTGTTTGGATGGGATGCTACTGAATAGTAGTGATATTTTGTTGCTTAGGAACATGGGAGATGGAATAGAAGAGTTGGAGCTGAAGACGGAGTCGCACGGATGTTTTGAAGTCAAGATTTCGCTGGTTCGGACTACATCAACCACCCTGCACCAAAATGGGCATAACTTCCTCATACGAAGTCCGATTGGCGCGTTCTTTGACTTTTGGAAAGCTGAGGAGAAGACGGATCGTTTGCCGTTGGTTTCGTCTCATTTGGAGTCTCGAGTCGTCCTGTGTATTTAAAACAGTCCTGCGTGACAGAACTGGGCCGTGTTGGCCCATAGTCTGAGTCTGTACGTCTTCTAGCCCACAGCCTGTGTCTGTTCGCCTTCCACAGGCTGCCGCCCTATATTTTCTCACGCCAGCCGCCTCTAGGGTTAGGTTTTGCTTTGTTTGCATCTACACTGTTGTGTTTAGATCCCGCCTCTTGCACCGGACCGATTGGCTGCTGCATTGGCGTTTGTGAAACCTCACCTTATCCTCGTTTGTCTGTGATTTGGCATTCGATTTGTATCCTTCCTGTTCTTGCTTGTGTTCTTGGGTTCGCTTGCAGGAATTAGCCTTCGTGGCGAGGTCAATCGCGTTCTGCGTGGTTGATAACCAACGGAGACAGTGGTGTAACGATTGCAAGGTTTTGATCCGCCGGACCGGAGCCTTGGATCGCCAACGTCGAGATTCTCCACCAACCCAAGTTTATCCTTTACCTAGCAGAAGATCGGGACCACTCCCCCATCAGTTGGTATCAGAGCTCAGATTTCCCGTTAGGTAATCTCGATCTGCTTTTATTTTTACCTAGAGTCCAGAAAACCGCACCAAAAAACAATTCCCCACCGAGAACCCCTTTGTGCCTTGCGGTTTTAATTTCAGTTTTTAACCTTGTTGAGTTTGTGTTCTTGGTCGAGTCTTGTTGCTGGTTTAGTAATCCCTCTGTGTCGTTTGAGTAGTAGTTGTTCTTGTGTCTCAGAAAAAAAATTCCCCACCGAAAAACCCCCCTTCCGCAACCCTACTTTGTTTTCCACATCGACTTTTTGTGACCCCCCTTCAGTAAAACAGGCACAACTTTTCGCTCGTTTGGCAGAAAAATCTGAAATTTTTTGAGCATGTTCCTGACCCAATTTGGGGGGGGGGGTACCCTAAATCGGTTCCCCAGTTAGCCCTCACCAAAATCGCCAAAAAAAATCAGGAAGATAAAGAAAAAAATTGGTCAAAGTTTTTGCTCGCCGGACAGCGAACTTGTTTGAATTCTTGTGAGCCACATCCCACCTCAGTTGTAGGTGCCAATTTTTGTGGTTGCATCTCTGGTCATCCTTGTTCAAAAAAAAATAGAGTGAAAAAAAAGGAGAAAAAAATATATAAAAAAAAGAGAAGCGGTCCTGTTAGTTGCTTGTCCGAACTCTTGTCCGAACTCTTGTCCGATCTCTTGTCCGATTAGTGGCAGGCAGTGGCAGTTTCTGCTTGTCCAATCCCTTGTCCGAACTCTTGTCCGATCTCTTGTCCGATCAGTGGCAGGCAGTGGCAGTTTCAGTGGCAGTTTCTGCTTGTCCAATCCCTTGTCCGATCTCTTGTCCGATCTGCAGAGAGCTGAATTTGGCCTGTGTTGCTTCCATTTGAGTTTTGGGCACATAGTTTCCCTCTATTGCTTGAATTTTCACCTTGGGAGCACTAAGGCCAGCAACTTTGACGAGTACTAGGGAATACTTATTGAACTTGGTTTAACTGTTATTATTATCGCTAATCCTTGCTACTCACTTTGCCTTCCAAGCTACACCTTTCTCTTGGTCAGGACAGGTTCATTCCTTGCAATTGCCACCACCCTCCACTTGGTTCATCACCTGTAGGCCGGTGACCTCACTGCGGCGTGGTAAGAACACTAGCAAGCGTGGGTAAGGTGCTTGACGAATTGCTTCCACCCCACACCCACCACCCCACCTAGTTGTTTTACATAAGGATTATTCTTTGTTGCTTTGTCTTGTCACTAACATGGCAGCACTTATTGTACAACGTGACTTGAGCACTCACATGGAACAGGACGACCAGGCACAACGGAACAATCTATTTCAGACCTTCTTCGTCATCAATGACCGCCGTGTACGTGTCATCATCGACAACGGTAGTTGCAACAATTTGGTGAGCCTTGACATGGTAACTAAGCTTCAACTTCCCACACGTGCACATCCACACCCTTACCATGTGCAATGGTTCAACGATAGCGGTAAGGTCATGGTAACACAAACTGCTCACATCGAATTTTCCATTGGTACATACTTCGGAGTTGCTGAATTTGATGTAGTACCAATGCAAGCATGTTCTCTATTACTTGGTAGACCTTGGGTATATGATACTAATGCTACACACCATGGTAGGAGCAATAAGTACACATTTATGTATAAAGGAAAGAAAGTTACATTGCTTCCTATGACTCCTGCTGAAATTGTGAAATTTGAACAAGAAAAACGTGCTAGGGACGCACAA